>JAKSZT010054342.1:1169008-1258408 GCA_026826555.1 Tolypeutes matacus | reverse complement strand
TATATATATATATATATATATATATATATATATATATATATATAACATTTTTGTAAGCAAATACACATATATGCATATATATTTATATATCATTTTGCAAATGTTTGTATGTATTGTGAGAATTTTGATTTTTACCCATAATAAAAAAATAAAAATTAAAAAAAAAGACTATCTACAAAAAAGTCCTACAGGTAGCACCATGCTTAATGGTGAGAAACCAGGCCCTCTCCTTCTAAGACTGGGAACGACGAAGATGTGCCCTCTCGCCACTCTTAAAGAACGTCATACGGCAAGTCTTATTCATGAGGTAAGAAAAGAACCAGAAATAAAATGTATACAGATTTACTAGGAATAAATATAACTCTCCTTGTTTGCAGATGATATAATGTCTGTGTATTCACAAAACAAAACATACAAATAAACAAAAAATTTCCAGGACTCCATAGGCCATTATATTTCATGGTTCTGGTTGTTTTTGTCATTATTGCTATTTCTAGGGGCTTGAAGAAATATGGAAAGTACAGGTAACAGTTACAAGCTGCTGTTTTTTTCTGCTGTCAAACTTTATTCCCATTGCTGAGTGTGGAATGTAAAAGTTAAACATTGTGGAGGATCAAAAACAGCCATTAGAGAAGCCTAAATTGTTTCCTATAGAGCAGAAACTGGACTTCATGCTTGGGGCAGTACCTCCTCTGGTTCTGGGAGAAATTAGTCTTGAAGATGTAAGGTTGTTCCCTTCCCAATATCTCAGGATAAAGGAATTTACACGGAGAAACTTCCGATTGAAATGTTCAGTGGCTCCATTTACAAGATACACAGTTGCCTTCTTTGGGTTCTTTGTGGACTGTATTAGGTTTCTCCAGAGAAACAGAACTACACATATTTTTGTGTGTGTGCCTGTATGTGTGTAAATGCATATAGATGTAGATATTAGGGGCTGGTTATAGGAATTGGTTCATTCAGCTGTCGGGATTGGCTAGTGTGAATTCTGTAGGCAGGCAGCGAGTTGGAAATTTGATGAAGGTGAAGTTGTCTCCCCCAGGAGAAGAGGGCTGACTGACAGACAGCTATGCTTTCTGACAGCCAAAATCCTCTATTCTCACTTTCAGGCCTCCAACTAACTGGACAAGGGGACTCTTCTCATTACTGAAGACAATCCCCTTTGTCAATTGTATCTGTAATCAGCCGTAGATGCAATCAAATGACTAATGGTTTAAATCCACTGAATACCCTCAAAGTGACAACGGGGCCGTTGCTTGACTGACAAACAACTGGACGCCGTAATCTAGCTAAGCTGACACAGAGAAGCTCACCGCCACAGGGACACAGCTAGATTTTTGCGGAGATTATTAGGAAGGCAGCATTTTCTCATCCTGTATCATCAGAGGTAGGGACGCTTTTGCAACACCCCTCTCGGATTGTGCTGAGAAGACAAACGGCCATGAGCATGACCCTCGTGGGAGGCTTGTTCTCTGTGGAAGCCACTTGCAATTATATAGGACATTTACCTTTAAGACGTGTTCCCATTTCTTTGCATTTTAATTCACCTCTGTTTTTCCCAAAGCTTTAATCACATTATATTAAACTGTAAGTCTGGTGTTAGCTGGGTTTAGGAAAAATTAAGGGAAGAGCACCTGTGTACACTTGGAAAGAAGTTAGGGAAACACACTAAAAAACACAGAACTTCACTAGCAGAGGAGCCTGAGGCAGCAGCCAGGGCTGACACACAATGAGACAACCCTGTTAAATTTGTGGAACTTGTAAGCAAAAAATAAGTCCACACTGTGCAATCTGTTTTATGACCTACTTTCTCATTTAAGTTGGTTTGTGAACATTTAGTATGTCATTGTATATTTTCCATTGTTTTTCAATGTTGTTGTTAACCAAGTAAACCTATACCCAAAATAAGTTTACAGAGAAAAATTGTAGAAACTTATGTTTTTAGAAAGATAATTGTTAAAAGTGAAATCATTACTCACATACATAAGTAAACAAACACGTCAAGATTTTAGGTTAGTCAATAATTAAAGAAGGAACCAGTAGGGTGATAAAACTAATTCAAAAGAAAATTCAAAGAATCATACATACATAGGCAAAGAAGGAATGCTGAAATGAACTTGCAAATAGAGAGGAAATGGGTCTACCCATAGGACAGCAGTGAATTACACTCCATGAGGACACAATTAATTTGTATTTCTAAAGGACAAGAATCATTTTCATTATTATTTGTTTTCTGCAATTCACAGAGTTGTAAAATTTATTACATAGCTCAAAGACAATGAAAAATAGATACAACCCAGAAGAATAGGACTCTCAATAATCTTTTTTTTTCTCCCATTTCTTTTTTTCCCATTTCAAAGATCTTTCACAATTTTTCCTGGCATGTTGTGACCGTTTTCTACTGGTTTTTCAGCATTGTTTTTTCATATAAATCAACATTAAAAACAAATAGTAAAGCGTAGAGAGATTGAGAGGTGAGGTATTTTCTTGTTTGTTTCTTTGTTTTTTTATTATTATTATTGAAATAATGAAAATAATCTAATAATGACTGAAGTGATGAATGCACAGCTATGTGATTATAGCAAATACCATTGATTGTACACCTTGGAGGAACTGTATGGTTTATTAATATGTATCAATAAAATCGATTTAAAATAGAAAAAATAAAAATAAGTAGTAAACAGAACATTCTAGAAATTTGAATCAGAGTGACTCCTTGAGGGAGTGTGACACCAAGGAGGAGAGTGGAAGGTCCAGAGCCTTCCCCTCTCTTCCCACCTGAATGCAGCCTCTGGGATCGCTGCCCCTATGGACCACACCTGAGAAGTCACCCTTCTACAGTGCCAGTTGTCTCACTTTTCTAAAGGCTTCTGGAAGGCCTATGTCAGAAATGGCTTGGCTTTTATAATGGGAATTTATTAGATTAAAAGCTTACAGTTCTGAGGCCGTGGGAGTGCCCAAATCAAGGCATCACCAGAGATGCCATCTCACCGAAGGGCGGCTGCCTGAGGTCCTGGATTCCTGCCGAGAGGCGGCTCCGTCAGTCTGGGACTCGGCCTCCTCCCTCAGGCTTACTTCTGCCCTGGCTCAGCTGTGGGTGACCAGGCATACAGCTGCTCTCTCCCCCTTCCCTGGCCTCAATTCCAGCCTCTTGGGGTTTCTCTGTGCCTGAGGCTTTTTATGTGTCTCTGCTTTCAGCCCTCCGTTTCTAGAAGATGCCAGCAAGCGGACCAAGACCTACCCTGTGTCACACCTCACTGAAGAAATCCAGTCGAAGACTCCCCAAGTGAATCCAGTCTAAGCAAAGAGCATGATCTTCTCTGGAGCCCACAAAAACTTCAAACTGTCACACCAGCGTTTAATGGTTCAGTAGGTCCAAGGAAATGCAAAAAATTATTTCTCATTTTCCCCTTTTATTCTAGAATAGATAACATGTTTGAAAATAAACTTCTTCCAAAGGTTTCCCAAGAGACACACTTTCTCAGATTTCATATATTACTATATCTCCTCAAGAAGTTATTTCCAAGAAAATAAGATATATCAGGATAAATGACTGCCATAGTACTCATTGTTAAATACTGAGGTTCTTTTCAATATTTCAATTGATATAAAAAGCTTTAGGAAACATTTGTGAGTATATCATGTCTTTAAGGATAAATTCCTAGAAGTGGAATATATAAATAAAAAGTATAATGTTTTAAAGACTTTGATGCATATTGCCAAATTACATAACAGAAAAAAATTTCACCTATTAGAGCATATAATATTCCTCTAAATAGTCACCAGCATTAGATTTTCCCATTTTTTAAAATTTGCCACATGCAGAATTGAAACAGTATCTTATTTTATTTGCATTTCCTTAACTAAGAGGATTAACAATTTTTACATATTTATTGGCTGCTTTGTTTTCCATGGAGAATTTTTTGTACATGTATTCACTTCACTTATTTTTCTGTTCCTCAAGTTAATAGGAATTTTTTTTTTTTTAATTCCTGAAGTTTGGCATTATCTAGTTCTCTGTGTATAGTGTCATTTGAGTCTTGAAATCTTTCTCTTCATTTATACCTTTTAATATATTACAGACTAATGTTCAATATCACACTTCAGGAAACAGTTATCAAACTTATTGAGTTACTAAAAAAAAAAAAATCAAATAATTAATCTTTTTCAAGCCAATTGGAAATGTCATTATTGTCAAATGTGAAATACTTATTTAAACATGAGTCTCTGTCTGAATTTTTATATTAATTTTCAGTTGATCTCTTTCTTTTTTGCACCATACATTTTTATTTAATGCAGTATTATAATATCTTCAAAATAGAAGATAAACTATGGCCTCTGAGAGTTTTCTCTGTTGGAAGGTTCTTTTTAATTTTAGATACTTTTACTTATTTTTCATGAACTCAGATATATTCAGATTTCCAATTAGTTAGTTAAATTTGGAAATTCATATTTTACATAAAATTTTAAAACTATATTAACCTAGTACAGTATAATTTCCAAAACTTCCCTAAAAATTCCTAATTATATGTCTCTTCTGATTCTTAGCATCTTAAATTTATTTTTTACTTATTAATTCACTGGTTGTGACAGTGATTTGTTTACTTAGTGAATTTTTTTAAAAATTAGTTGTTGGTGAAAATTTAAAATTTATGCTTTTTATTTTAATTTTCATTTTAACTTATACTTTCATTTTAAAAACTTCTTCCTCCAGCTTTGCTTCAGTATTTATGTCTTATGTTTCTTTCCTTTTACCAGTTTCTTTACATAAATTGTAAATTTAGTCTCAGGGTATTTTATTCTATAATAAGAGTCTCTATATTCTCCTGAGAACACTTGACCACATACCATTTTTTCATTTCATAGTATGTAAACTTTTTAAACATACACCAAAAAAAGGAGATTAGTATAATGGATTCAGTGGCCCCATTACCCGGCTTTTACTATGATCAATTCGTGATTGGTTATTTTCTACTATTGGCTTGCTTACTCCCACCACAGGATTCTTTTGAACCAAAATGTCTTGTTTTCCAGGCTGCTATGACAAATACCTACAACGTGATGGCTTTTGAAAACAATGTATTGTCTCATGGTTTCAGAGGATAGAAGACTTTCTTCCTCCCAGGTCTGCGGCATTCTGGCAATCCTCGGTTGCTTGCTTTTCCTCCTCTCCTTGTCTTCTGATTCTGTTGACTTCCTGCTTCTGGCTTTTCCCCATGTCTTTCTCCTTATAAGCTTCTAGTAAGTGAGACCCATCCTGATTCAGCTGGCCACAATGTAACTAAAAATAACAACTGCAAAATGTGCTATCTACAATCCCACAGGAATGTGATTAAGATTAAAATGTTTTTTGGGAGGAGGGGGAGGGAAGTAACTTAATCTACCATATAAACCCTATTAATTCCATCATTTCATCTCTAAACATTTTAGTATTTATCTCTAAAATAATAATTATTTTCTATAGTTTTGTAGCCAAAATGTCATCAGTACACCACAAAATTTAACAATTTTTTAATATATAGTGTCCAATCATTCATATATCCAAAAATATCTTTTAAAAAAGCAGTTTGCATGGGTTCTTAAATAAAATCTCTACAGCTTCCATCTCTTTGTTTACTGTTTTGGCTTTAAAAAAAAAAAACAAAAAAAAACAACGATAACATGTTTTAGAATGACTTTGCAGCTTATCTCCTTGTGTGGTCATTAAAACAGACTCTTCTCTCCATTATTTTTCTTGAAAATCAGTAATTCGTCGTAGTGGCTTGATAGGATTTAAATGAATGATCTGTACTTTTTGTAAGACTCCTTCAGAGCTGGCGTTTCATAATTCCATCAGGATGTCCAGAACATCTGGTTGTCCCTCAATTTGTGATGTCAGCCCAGGATCAGCGTTCCCCAGATCCCTTAATTCATGAGGGCTTGCAACATGATGAGGCACTGATCTGACCGTTCCTTCTTTGGCACCTGGAACACTTCTGTGATGAAAAACTTCCCCATATAGACTACTTGGTCACCTTATGTTGTTTTCCATGTCGAAAACGCAGGATAAATGCTTGATTTGTTCCCAATTTCCAGTAAAATGAGGTGATGCTCTGGCACCCTCCAAAGCTACCAATGAAGTAATATTTTTCTTAGCACTATTATGAACTCATAAATTGAAACATATCTGTTGTGTTTCAGCACATGGAAATTATTATATTTATTGTTGCTCAGATTGATCCATCGAGGGCCAGGGGGAGATGGAGATTAAGATCGGCTCCTGTGTCCTTCTGGGATCGCCTTGCTTCAGCTTGTACGTCTTCTGCCCCATGCCTGCAATCAATCATTTCCATACGGTGGCTTGGACCTTTTTCAAGAAAAAAGATATTTAGAAACCAAAATGTGATAGGGCTGTTTGTAGTGCTCATAGCTACGTGTTTGATTATTGTTTCTAGGCTTTTACACTTTTACAAGATTAAATGGTTTGTACATAATCTCATTGATATGATACATAGAATTTCTTTTAACCATACTCAAATCTTGGTTTCAAAGGCACTAACATAATTATATACTTGATTTTTTCATAATACAAACACAACGTTCTCAGAATAACAATACCAGTAATAGTACCAAAATCTAATTAGTAAAAATAGTTCAAAATGTTTGTGCAGTTCTTTCTGTTCTTTGGGTACATCTTACTATGAATGCACAAATTACTGTGTGTTAAGGTCACTTGGAATGATTCCTCTCTGAATATATGCATTATATGATGCTAACTAGTTTGGGTTCATTTGTTGCATTTTACTTTTTAAAAAAAATATTTATTTATTTAATTCCCCCCTCCCCAATTGTTTTGCACTCACTGTCTGCTCGCTGTGTGTTCTTCTGTGTCTGCTTGTCTTCTCTTTAGGCAGCACCGGGAACAGATCCTGGGACCTTCCAGAGAGGAGAGAGGTGCTCAATCTCTCGTGCCACCTCAGCTCCCTGGCCTGCTGCGTCTCTTATTGTCTCTCCTCTGTGTCTCTTTTTGTTGCGTCATCTTGCTGTGCCAGCTCTCCATGCAGGCCAGCTCTCCTGCGTGGGCCAGCTCGCTGCGTGGGACAGCACTCCGTGCGGGCCAACTTGCTTTTCCCCTGGAATTGAACCCTGGACCTTCTATATGGTAGATGAGAGCCCAATTGCTTGAGCCACATCCACTTCCTGACATTTTACTTTTGATTTTTAGGAATTTAAAGCGTTTTTATTTTATTTAATAATTATGGGAAATATTTGGTTATCAAGTCAAATCTACAAAACAAGGTATAGTCAAAGGAAGTAAACCTATTATCTCTTTAACCCCAGCCTATTCCTTCTTGCCTCAAAAATAAAATATTTATAAAATTTTCACAATTTATCCTTTCACTGTTTCTCTTTATTAAAATAACAATGTTTATGTATTTATTAAAAGCAAGAATATACATTTTCTTGCAAATATTCTTGCTGTCCTGATTCTGTGATAATCAGGGTAGGCTAAACATCCGCTATATTAGAAACCGCGCATGTGTCCCCAGACCTAGTTTTTCTCCCTAGGTCTAGTTTTTGGAATGCTGGTGATAAACTAAGCCTGATTTATTATATGACCATCCTGTATGGGAAAAGACTAATCTAGGTATCTTTAGTCAGCCTTAAGACATATAGCGGGGGGACGGATGTGGCTCGGGTGGTTGGGCCTCCGTCTCCCATGTGGAGGGACCTGGGTTTGATCCCTGGGACCTCCTGGCAAAAATTAAAAAAAGGAAAATACAGAAGGTGCACGGGCCACCAGGCCCCTTGTGCAGGTGAGCTGCCAGGCCCCACGAGCCACGCAGCAAGATGATGATGTAACAGGAGAGTGACACAAGGGAGAGCCAAGACGAGACGTGCCAAAAAACCAGGAACTAATGTGGCGCAGGCGGTAGGACGCCTCTCTCCCACATTGGAGGTTCTGAGGATGGAATCCCAGTGAAGACAGGAGGAGAAGGATGAGAAGAGAGGGCAGGAAATAGACACAGAGAATTGCCCAGCAAATGGACACAAAAACAGCAAAATGGATAAAAGTATGTAAATAAATAATCTTTTAAAAAAAAAAGAATATACATTCTCTTAAATAAATGATAACATGTTACATTTTCACCGTTTAACCCTACCCCCTTGTTTTGTCATGTATCATGAAGATCATCCCATAACAATATAGAGAGAGATTTATAGTTTTTTCAACCAGTACACAATTGATGGGCATTTTGGGTTATTCCTAGCCTTTAGTTATTGAAAATTTGCTTTTATAAATTTGAATTTACAATTTCAAATTCTTACTAGTGTATCTTTGGTGTCAAAGCTTGTAAGTGTAATTCCTTGGTCAAAAGGTACATGGATAAATAATTTGCTAGATATTACTGTATTCCCTACCATAAGGTTTGTGTATTTTGTATTCTAGAGGTGATATATGGGCCAACCAGTTTTCTCCACAGTCTTACAAATAGAGAACATGCCTAAAATTTTGGATTTTGCCAATCAGATAACTGAGAAATGGCTTCACAATGTAACTTAAATATGAATTTCTCTTCTAAGTGAATTTGGGTATATTTGTATATACTTAAACATCATTTATGTTTTTTTCCCTGTGATCTGTCAGTTTATATCTCTAACCTCTTTTCCTATAGGATTGATGGCCTTTTCCTTCTCTGTTTTTTAAAAGCTATTTATATCATGAGGATATTAACCCTATGCCTCCAATTAATTTTAAAACATTATTCTCATGTGTCTTTTGCCATTTTTTTCTTTTTTTGCCATGCAAATATTTTAAAAACTTTTATATAATAAAACTAATCAAATTTCTCCCTTATTGCTTCTAGATTTTAAGTCATAGTTAGGAAAGTTTGGCTATAGAGTAACATAACTATGCCTAAGGTTCTAGAGTAACATAACTATGCCTTTCTAATACTTGTGTGCTTTTATTCTTACATTTATATCTGATCCACTTGAAATTTATCCTGGTGTATGCTTTAAGGAATAGCCAAATTTCCACATGGCTATCCATTTAGTTTAACATTCCCACATAAAATATTGAGTAGATTTTCACATGTTTGCCACATTAAATTAGAAATATCAATTCCTCTCTTTATGCCTATCCTGTAGGTTTTATTGGTTTTTACATCGTATTTTCCTTTCGGCTGTTTGGTGTCTATTCATTTTCATTTTGTTTCCATCCAATTATCAACTTTTTTTCTTATTTTCCATCTCAGCCTTTTCTCATCTTTTGATGTTCTGCTTCTGTTTCTTAGGGACAGTATATTTTTGCACTTCAAGGATGCCAAACAACTGAAAATTTTTCTTGAATCTGTAAAAATAATGTTCATATATGTTCTTTTTTCAGCTTTACAATAATATTCTTTTCCCTTTATTTTTGCTATTTCTCAGTCCCTTTGCAAAGGTTCAGAAGTTGTTGGTTTTTCTCCCCTGTGTTTATCAAGGTTATTTTTATCCCTTCTAATTGTTCATCAGCAGTCAGGGCGCATAAATTATGATAGAATCTGGGGCCAAGCAGAGAGCAGAACGAGACCACCTCTCCATTCATTTCCAGCCATTGAGCCGATGATGTTGAAGAGTTGTGATTTTTAAATGGAAAGGACTCTGTCATCATGATTTCTCAATAAATTTCAGGAACAGCTCTTTATTTCCTGACCTAGGCCCTAGACATCCTTTTTAACATGTTGGGTATAACATGTTCCCCAGGGTCTGCCTTTTATTTCATTGCCATCTTAAGGATGGCATTTTAATGGATGGTAAAAGCCTATATTATTACTTACACTTAGTAAAGTCCCTTTGGATAGTACAAACCAAAATTAAAATATTAATTTTTCTTGTTGTAACTTGACAATATGAATTGGTTTTGTATAAGATCCAGGAACTTGTTAGATTGAATTTAGGAAATTGGTAAAACAAATTTGACTTCAGTGGGTCTGAATGATTGCAATGTAATAAACATACAAAGGCTAAGGGAATAATTTATCATTGCTTTCAGGTTTATTTACTTGAAACTCCTTCATCTTTGGTATAAACAGGCTTTATTAAAGATTATGAATTCAATTTCCAAATGAGCCGTAAATGGCTTTCTATAGAGAGATTACTTGATTTATTGTTTTCCTGAATAAAACATGTTTTTGCCCCATGGGGTTAAGTAGCCCATATATTAATATTGGAAGATTATTCTGTTGTGCTTGGCATCTATGATGTGTAACATTTGATTTGTTCTCGGCTTTATTTGTCTTCACTCTCTTTAATAAACACTGAGACTGAATGTAAAAAAAAAAAAAAAAAAATTATGATAGAATCTGATGCCCTGTGGTATGTTTCTCTGAAAGCTCAATGTTGTGTGTAAGCAACTGGAACTCCCAGGGTTTTTCTAATCTCCTACCCTACCCCAAATATGGTCCTCCTGAAACTAGATTTCTCAAGATGCAGAGCACCCTGAGTTGACTCCTCTGTCCACCCACCCTCACTTGGTATTCGGTTTCCTCATTTTACATTTGCTGACAGTGAGTGAATGTGCAAAACTGAGAGGGCCCGGAGGAGTGGAGGTAGCATTGGGGAGGTTTGGTACATTTTCCCAGCTACTTTATAATTTAGCTTTTATGTAGTTCTTAAACAGATGCATTGTTTTGTGATGGGAAATCTATAGTCTTTTCCCACAGTTTTTAAGGCAGCCTCTGTTTCATGAATTAAAATCTGGGTGTGCAGTGAGGTGAAGGCTGAGAAGGATTTTCTTAATTCAGCTTTATTTACCATATTAGATGATCAATCTAGTTTTGGGTTTTGTCCTAAATTCTTATCTTATTTTTTTCTATTTTTCTTGGCATTTGTGGTTGTTATTTCTAACGATACAATTTAATATCAAAGCCTTCTATTTGTGGCAAGTTTATGTATAATGGCATTTGTTTTTTCCATCTAGTGGTTGAAACTAAAGCTAAGGCATACTTTCCCCCTAATTATAGGTGTGAAACTCAAGATAAATGCCATGAGAAATTTCATAATATTCGATTGCAGTCTTTTTACCTTAGCCAACAAATATGAGAAAATTCCTGTTTGGCAACAAGTTAAAATAGACTTGTGTCAATCTGTACCAGGGGAATCTTGGTAACTATTCAGAGATGGAATCAGCCACCTGTGTAGGCCTCTACATAGACTTTTAAACAATCATGACTGAAAATTATCTGTAATATTGGAAAGAAGAATACATAGAATTTCTGCAACTTCTTCATTATGTATAACTTTATATACACATTTGATGAAAAAGAAAAGGAAGTTCTATTTCCCTGAATTAACACTGGCTCTTTTTATCAAATAAACTTTCTCTTACTCCTAAATATTTATTTGAATAATATGTAGTTTTGTTGTTGGTATTGATGTTGTTACTTCCTGAACTGAATTTTCAATGCAGAGAAAAAAAATCAGCATTCATCAAGTGACTGAGAAATGTGTTTGCCCTTGATTGAGAAACTACAAAACTTCCTTTTTTGAAGATAAGAAACTATAGGAAAGGCAATTAGGAGAGGTTAAAATTTTCTTGTAGAGAGGGCAGAGGTGACTTCCAGCTCTGACACTGCCTACATAACTTAAGCCACATTTTCTTTATTTATAAAGTAATTCTATGTCTTGACAATTAGAAGAGAAAAATCATTTTACCCAATACATAATAAGTACTCAACAAAAGTTATCTCCTTTTGCTATTGGTATGCTGGGACATTTTAGAATTAGTTTTACCTTAAAGGTTTATAGATGAGGCAATCTTTGGTTCTACATGGACAATATCTATTTTCTGACACATGTACGAAGAAAAATGTAAGTATTCATTGTCCACTCATCATCAGTTCTGGAAAAATGAATTGGTTAATTCTGGGGATGGAGTGAGGAGCAGGATAAAGAGGCTGAAATAGCATGAAAGGTAAAGAATGTGGGTGAGAGTATCTAGCAGAGTATATATTATATGATGAAGCTGATTCCGAAGGCAGAATCTCGGCTCTGTGAGACCAGTAGACATATGGCACACACAGTGTGGTAGCTGCCAAATTAGTATCAAAATAATTTCAAGGTGGCAAGGCTATGTGGAAGCCAGTGTGACCTGGCATTCCTGAAGGCTTTACTTTTTCTTATTATCACGTAATTATAGAGAAGAGTTCTCTTGAGCTACACCTAATTATACCCCATAATAGTTCATTAAGTCCTCATATCCATTAAACGTTACTATCAGCTGCACACTCTGCCCAGGAACCTCGCATCCAAGGGGTTGTCTGCGCGCTGCACGTATGCAAATCTATTACTGCCTGTTTAAAGCTCCTGGATCATGCCAGTCATTCAGATGGCACAGAAGCGTACGTGACGTCACAGAGTAAAGAATCTGAAATTCGAGTTCTAACCTTGACAGATACATACTAGACCTCAAGTTCTTTTGACACTTGAAGGTGCAAGAATAAGATACATGCTATACAGAATGGTTCATTTTGAAACATTCAAAATGTGAGTTCAAAATGATCATTTAATAGAAAAATGAAAGATCAAAAACGCAAGTTTTTATGAAGATAAATCCATGATTGAGGGATCTGAACATCAGAATTTGCTCGTCTCAGTGCCACTGTCATTCCTTTCTGAGATATTGGATATTGATATTAAAATAATACAGTATAAAAATAAATGTTATATTAATTTAAAATATTGAATTATTTAATATTTTAAAAGCCCTCGTGAATGAAATGTAAAAAGCCAGGATTTTAGAAATTATTTAAAATAGTGATTCCCAAAGTATTTGTCTTAGCATTTCAATAGATACAATGTTTCACGGTCAATAAAACTCAGAAGCATTAAGTTAGAAAAATTAAATGGATTTTTTAAACTGTTAGACTACTCAGTCTTTCAAATGCAAATTTCTTCATGAATTCCTAAATGTTACAGGAAAAGACTATAGTGTTTAAGTTTCTCAAACTTATTTGACCATGGAGCTCTCTTCACTGGGGATCTTAAAGAGCAGTTTCCAAGAAATTGACTTTTGGAAGTGCTACAATAAATTGAACTCTTTGTTTTATATGACAGAACTAAAGTCCAAAGAAAGTGAGCAGGTGGGTGATAGCAGAGACAGGACTAGAAATAATGGATATTGACTTTGGCCAGGTTTCTTTTTTTCAATTTCTTTTCTAAGATAGTCTATATAACATTATAGCTAGCTAATATTTTCTTTGGAAATAGTTTTGTCACCACATTTTCATATTTTGCAAATTATTTCAGTGATATACCTGGAAGCATATCAAACCTCTTGTGCTATTTGGTATATGCTAAAATCTTCCCCCACCCAAAGCCCAAAATATTACTTTATAACTTGGTTTCACTTACCTAATTTAGTTAGTTCTTAAAGTTCTTAAAGCAGGAAGACAAGGGGGTCTAAGAAAAAATGCTAGTGCACAATCAATTGCATCAGATTTTACTTTAAAATATATTTGGAAATGCTTTTGAAAGTCCAGAATGCCTGCTGACATGGAAATGGATGGCACATGGCACTGCACATCACCATCTGCCAGGCAAGGTCGCCCTTTCTGCTGAGTTGAGTGGAAAGGTTAGTTTTGACTTAGCTCTGTGTATGGTTGGGCAGTTCCCAACTGAAGCCAAAAAAAAAAAGCACAGGCAGATATTTATTGAAAAAGAAAAAGCTGTACATTTAGCAGGTGTGGCCGATGTGCTGGATGGGTTTCCTGTGTGGGCGAGGGCTGCACGCAGCTGGGCTCAGGTGAGTGGAAGAAAGGTGCAGCTGCGTCCCGGGGCTGCAGAGGATCCCATGTTGGGGAACAGGCCGTTGTTATACTCGAGCAAAGCTTGGCAAAGGAATTGTGAACAGTTAGCAGCACATGACCAAGGGACAGTGCACCTGCTATGGAAGTTTATCTAAAGCTGGAATCCGCCTGAGGTGGCTGCCAACAGCCCGTCTGTCTGTCTTGAGCAGTTAGTCTGGAGTAAATGGACAGAATCACAATCTTAAAGAGAGATGTCAGACGGAACAGCTTTTCGGGCCCTGCTGTGTGTGCAGAGACCAGTGTGGATGCTGACAGCACGGGAAGGCAACCGTGGTCCTGGGCAGCTCTTCCTTGACAGCAGGGCCCCAGGCCTCGCTTCACATGTGTATGTGAAATTCAGGTGGCATGTGCAAGCCTGCCGGGAAAACAGCCTTAAAAACCAGAGCTGAGGTCCTAACAGTTCTCAGAAAGAGGTGATGATTTCACAGCCTCGTGAAAGATATATTACGGCATCTGTTCACTTAGCAGAATTCATTATTTGTTTATCTTTTAATTTAAGAAATGCCATGCAATGCATATGTCTCCGGGCACTTTCTCAACAAAGAATAATATGTTGCAATGAATTAAGGAAAGAGCTGAGCTTTTGATGAATTGGAGCAAAATTTGCTTGTGATAAATTGGGTCTTTTATTGAACAATGAAGTGCATAATTCATAGGCTATGAAGGAAAATTAGGAAATCTTTTTCTAAGACTAACTTCTATGTCCTCCAATTTATAAAACATATCAGGCATCAGAAATTTCTGATAAATACCCACTATGCTTAGAGTTAATTGACAATAAGTAATCTAGTTTTGGGCAAAAAGATGTAAAGAATACCAAAAATTGCTATTTCCTTCTCCTTGACACAAAACAAAGCAAAATAAGATGCACATGTTCTGGAATTTATTTATGTATAATCTTAACAGTTATGTTCCATTCACAATTTCAGTTCTTTCCATCACATTTTTCATTCTTGAAAGCCAGATAAACCTATTACAACAGTTAAGCGATGACAAATTTTTGTGTTATTTAAGAAAGACTAAAGATAGATAAGACAGAAAGAAGGAGAGAGAGGTCTGATACACCTCAGTTGTGGGAAAATATCCTGAATAGTGGCTTCCAGAATTTGGCCTGACAAATATCTGGAGCCTTGCATGATTCCCATTGACCTATCCCTTGCACTGAGTACCTCTTGAGTGGTACGTTGAATTATGTAACCTCAACAAAAGACATATTCTTAATGGTAATACATGTTCTTGTGGGTGTGAACCTATTTGCAAATAGTACCTTTTGAAGAGGTTATTATTTGTTAAAGTGTCATCAACTGAATCAGGATGCGTTTTAACCTATATCATGGAGGCTGTATAAAGAGACAGAACTGGAAGCCAGAAGTCAGAGAAGGCCACTCAAGAAAAAGCCAGCAGCCAGCAGAAACTGGACGAGCAGGCACAAGGAGAGGACACTGCTAAGTGACAGAAGGCAGGCACAAAAGCCAAGGACACACGAGGTTGCCAACAGGAAGTACTGGAATGCTACAGATTTGGGTGGAAAGCAAGCCTTGCCAATATCTTGATTTTGGATTTCAAACCTCAAAACCATGAGCCAATAAATTCCCACTGTTTAAGTAAACCCATTTTGTCATATATGTCATAGCGACCTGGCAAACTGATACCTTGTTATTGTATAATTCTCTTGCAGAATCTAAATCCTGTAGAATCTAGATAATTTTTAATACAGCCAAAGAGAGCAAGAAAAGCAGTGCATTAATAATATCTCAACTTGAATGTCCTTGAAAATAGACTTCAGATTTTAAAGATATATTTAAATTATTTACAAATACAAGGTAGTACTCTCCCTTCAATGCCATCTTTCAGAAGTTTCTTTTGTAGTTAATTCTGCTTCACATTCTCAATGGAATCCTGTACTATTAGTGATACGAATTTGTTCTGATTCAAATTATCTTTTATTTCTTTAAATGTCCTATAATCGGAGATTTATTTTTATCTCTCAAATAACAACTGGCAGAAAATGCAAGGGAACTAAAACAAGATGCTACTTCCAGGTAATGGAGTGCAAGAAAGCTGACGATTGTAATTGTTCTCTTGTTGACTTTTGAATTTTTTTTAAAAAAGCTTAAATCATCTTCTAAAACTAGGTAAGAGGTAACATATATTTTACCCCAAATTTACCAACTCCCCAAATATCTGTGGATCAATGCCACAATGTGTACAAATATTAAACAAATAAGAATGAAGACAGATCCGAGCAGGTGAGCAGCCCCTCAGATGCCCCTGCCGAGCGGGCCTGCTTTCAGCCCCTCAGCAATGCCAAGCCCTTTCCACCTGGAACGCCGTGGGTCTTGTTGACCAATGTCTGTTCCTGAGCCAGATTGTATTTAACTACTTCTGAGGTTCCCTTCATCTGCCTGTTCTTCACCTTTGTAAAGATAAATATTTTTTTCCCTTTTTCCCATTTTCTTTTTATTACAGAAGTTGTAGCTCTACAGAAAAATCACGCATTAAAATATCTATTTACCACATACCACCCTATTATTAATGCCTTTCATTAGTGGTGCATTCACGAAAGAACACTTTTTAAAACGGTGCTATTACCCATAGCCCGTTGTCAATGTAGGTTGACTGTTTCTGTTGTACAGGCCGATGTTTGTTTGTTTTTAAAATCTAGTAACATATATACAGTCTAAAATCTCCCCTTTGAATCACATCCAGATTAATTACTGTTTCCCTCATCAGACTGCAAGCACCTGGAAGTCAGGGAATCATCCGCCTTACTCTTTGTCGTGCTTCCAGTGCCTGACACAATGCCAGAAGCACACAAGGTCAAGGCATGCAAAGCCTTCTTCAGCAACCGATCATACTCCCCTCCTGCGTCATTCAAGGTCTCAGACAGACGGCCCCAGGCCCAGAGAGAAGAATAAGGCTTGCTTAAAAAGTCAACGGCTCTTATAAAATCCACTGAATTACACGTTAGAAATCTTCAAGAACCAAGGGATGTGGGCAAGTTTTTTACTCTGAGTGTCTCTACCTTCCTTTAAAAAATCAGTTAACACCTAATGATATCACTGTGAATTTCAAAGTATGTAGTGTAAGAATATATTTATATGTATAGTATATAAGTACTACATACATATGATTGCTCATGTTTATAATATGCATATTTTGTATGTGTTGTATAACAGGTATATTATGTAATACGTGTTTATATATTGTACACATTGTATGACGTGAATATATTTGTAATATTTTACCAACATTAATTAGTAGCTCGTTCAAGTTGGTGATTAAGCCACTATATATATATATTTAATTTTACATAAGTTTATTTTGTTTTAGACATTGTTGAGCAATTGTAAATAAGGAATTACCAAGTAGATATTATCACATTGTTTTGCCTACACAGTAGATCAATTAAGTGGAATCTAAAATCAATATAATAACAATGGTCCAGGATATGTTCCAGTTGAGTTTAATCTCTTCAGTTGGTCATCCATCCATAATCCATGCATTCACTCATTCATTCATTTGGCAAACATTTATTAAGCACCTACTATATGCCACGCTTTGTGATAGCTGTTGCCTACTTTATGTAAATTAAAAGCAGTGTGAAAAATTGTCACTTAGCAAATATTTTATTGCCATTTAATGTTGCCAGTGAAAGGGAATATTACTTAAAATCAGAAGTTTTCAAGGCTAGGTTTTTTTTTTGTTTTTTTTTTTAATATATAGATGCTTTATTCGGCTGAATAATCTAACAATATCAATGCTTTATAATTAAAAAACAACTTTAGATATTCTGCATTTTATTCACTGTTAGGAGCAATTTAACTTTTTTCCTTCACATTTATGAGTGTATACACTCTTTATTTTGAGGCTAGGTTTTAATATTATTGTTTTTTAACTAATGATAACCCTAATCTTCCAAAATTTTTAAAAAGTAATTATGAAAACTGTATATTAGACACAGATAGAAACAACTAATACATTGTAGGTTTTCAGTTTTAAGACAAATGGTTTACAATTTTCATTGTTTTGCAAGGTGACTTTCTGTTAGAAAATGGGGAAAAAATGAATGGACAAAGAAATCTCAAGAAATGGCTTATCTAGCTTATTGGACATCACACAATTCTTACTTAAATTCTTTGATGAGTTAAATGTAAATGAATCAGAAATATACTGATTAAATTTTTCTGAAGTGTAAGTAAGTTTAAAATTGAGTGGAAAAAGTCCTTGACAAAATACATTTTAGATTTTATTTTACCCAAAATGTTTGAATAAGAGTTCAAGATGTTCAATGAAACCAAAACACAGCTGGGTTCCTCCATCCTTAGTAATTATATAATTACTAGGCATGAGATGAAGCCATATCTTTAGCAAGCATTCATCAAATAGCTGGTGAGAATACAAATAGTTGGATAATAACTAGATTAAGCAGTTTTTAGTGAAAATCACATTCCTTCCATGCTTGAAAAACCTTGACATCAACTTAATTTCAAAATGTCAATGACACAAAATATTCAGGAAACTTACTAGCTAAGATATTTCATATGTATGCAATCATGTATTCAAATGAACTCAACGTTTATAAAATTTTATAGTAATTAACACTTTCCTCAAATTCTACTAATTTCAATGAGACTTTTGAGAAAAGAAATGAACCGCAGACTCCCTTCCAGGAAATGTTACTTACATCTTCAAGGACAAATGTTTAAAAGGCCTAGAAGCAGACCTTTGCATATTTTTTTGCTAAATTTGCTTTGCTGCAAATATTGTCCCTATTCTGAAAAGTTTCCATTTTGCTATCCTTAATTATTTATATATTAATATTATAGTCCCAGAAAAGAAGATTTTATATATAACTGCATATTTATCATTAAGTGTCTAAAATCCAAGAGGATATAAATTATCTTAGTTTTGTGTCTCACATCTCACACATCTGGGCACAGAGAGTTTGCTTAGATGATATAATTGCCTGAATAAGCACTTTCAAGCAGAAATATAATGCAAGTCACCTATTTAATTGCAACTTTTCTAGTGTCACATTTTAAAAACATAGAAACAGCTGCAATTAATTTTTAAATATTTTTTAATCGAATATAACCAAAATATTATTTCAACTGTTAGTCAAGGTAAAAATTATTAAGATATTTTAGTTTTTAAATAAAATACTTGGAACCGGATGTGTATTTTACACTCACAGCACATTTCAATTTGGACTATTCCCATTTTAAGTGCGCAATAGTCAGTTTTAGCTAACAACTACTATACTGGACAGTTCACAATGAGATTGAAATATTTACCCACTTATTTGGTAGCTGCTGATCCATTTCTCTCACTGTTAGAAGAAAATTCCTTAAAATCGTCATCTCCAATTTTAGTACAATTTCCTTGAAACGTGCTCTCTCCACCACTTGTTTAATCCCACCGGGTATCCACTGCCACTGTCCCACTGCAGATGCTCTTGCCAAGGCCGCAGGTGGCCCGGCTGGCAGATCAGTGGCCACAGCTCAGCCCTCCGCGTCTGTCTCCCCAGTGGCACGCAGCCCCTGCTCCATCATGGACTTCCTTCCCTTGGATTCAAGGACACCACAGTGCTGTGTGTCTCCTCCTGCATCACTGGATGTAGTCTTTCTCTCTCCTTTGCTGATTCCTTCTCTTTTCTCCACCCCGTAACATTGCAGTACCCCAAGACTCAGCTCTTGAGCCTGTTCTTTCTACGTACTCACTCTTTTGGCAATCTCATCCCGTTTCATGGCTTTAAATATCATCCATATACATAACAGACAAAAATAGAGTTCTCTTCAGGTTCATTATTCAACATTTCTATTGGATGTCTAGTAAATTTGACAACAGCATACATGAAGCTGATATCCTGACCCTTTTCCGAAACGTGTCTCATCTGCAGTTTCCTCCATCGTAGTTAACAGTAGGTCAGTCTTCCTGGCTTTGCAGAGCCTTGATGCCCCCTCCGCTTGAGCCCTCTCTCTTGCACACTCTATGTCCACTCACGACGTGTTTGGTTAGACTGAAAATGCCCCTAGAACAAACATGCCATCCCGAGCTCTGCTGCTACCAGCACATGTGGTTTACCATCTTCCCTGGACTGTTACAGGAGCCTCCTGTCTAACCCACGCTTGCCCTTTACTAGAAATGCAATGCACCAGGAATTCACCAGAAAACACAATTCTAAATACTTAAAACACATA
The DNA here is from genome assembly GCA_026826555.1 of Tolypeutes matacus. NCBI lineage: Eukaryota > Metazoa > Chordata > Mammalia > Cingulata > Chlamyphoridae > Tolypeutes > Tolypeutes matacus. The sequence continues at coordinate 1,238,373 of JAKSZT010054342.1, read as the reverse complement.
AAACAAAAATTGATAGGACTATGGGGAAAACACCTGCATAATGTGAGAAGTCAGTACATCTCCATTATTGATGGGTTAAGCAGACACACGAATAAGCCAGTATTGGCAAGATTAAAAAACACAAATAAAAATTTTGATCTAATAAGCATATTTAAAATTCTGTATGCAACTATAGAGAATATACATTAAATATACTCTTGAAAATTTCTCACAAACTGATCAAGTATGAGAATATAAAGCCAGTCTCAACAAATACCAGAAAATAGATTACAAAAAGACTACATACTCTGACCACAAGACAATTTTGTTAGAAAAAAATAAAATGTCTAAGTCCCCAAAGAGTGGAAAATTTGGAAATATACTTCCAAATAAGCATTAAAGAAAAATCTCAGATTGGATATCTAAACATACCTATAGCTGAATGAATAAGTAAAAACTATATATAAAAAATTGGGAGTACAGTGAAAGTATGAGTCTAAGAAAAATCACAGCCTCAAAATGTTTGCTTTAATAAAAAAGAAAGACTGAAAATTAATAAACTGTCCAGCTTAAGAAGTTGGGGGAAACAGAGAAACAACAAAGCAAATCCAAAGGAATTTGAAGGAAGGAGATAATAAAATATATGATCAGAAATCAGTGAAATAGAAAGCAAGAGTACATTAGAGATCATCAACAAAAAAATGCATTTATTTTAAAAAATCTTTGGGACACTAGTCAGTAAAAATAGAAGTTATAAATAAATAATATTATGACTGAACGGAGGATATATACAAGATATAAGAGATTAAAAAGATAATACCAAAATATAATCAGCAACTCTGGCAAATAGATTTGGAGGCTTAAATGAAATGGATAAATTTATAGAAGAATATATCAAACACCAACTCAGGAATAAATAGAAAACTTGAATAGCATTATAATTATTAATGAATTTAAGGCAGTAATTAAATTTCTTTCAAAGAAAACAGCAGGAATATAACATTTTGTAGGTATTGAGGATTGAGTCATGTCCCTCACAAAAGCCATGCCAGGTCCTAGCCCCTGGTCCTGTGGGCATGAACTCACTTGTAAATAAAACCTTTGAAGCTGTTATTAGCTAAGGTGTGTCCAAACTGAGTAAGGGTAGGCATTAATCCAACATGGCTGATGTTCAAAGGAAATTGGACACAAAAGGAGAAGTCATGGAAGTAGCCAAAAGCTAGAGTAAAAAGAGGAGAAAGGAGAAGACACTGCCATGTGCATTGTTGGAAAAGCCAAGGACAAAGGGCCACTGGCAGCCAGCCCCAGAATGCCACAGGATTCAGGGAGAAAGCATCACCTTGCTGACTCCTCAGTTTTGGACTTCTTCTGTACTCAAAACTATGAGCCAATAAATTCTATTGTTTAAACTAACCTATTGTATGATATTTATTTTAGCAGCTAGGAAACTAAGACAATAGTATAGTTTTACTAACCTTCAAGAAACAGATTATTCTAATGTTATATAAACTTTTCTAAAGAATAAATTAGGAAGTATTCCATAAAGTGAGAACTAAAAAGGAAATTTGCAAGCCCATTTTATTCATAAATAGTTGTAAAAAGCTTAACAAACTAATATAATATGAAACCATCAGAGTATGAAAACAACAAAGATAATCACTCAAATTGTTAGCTTTTAGCCAGAATGCAAGGAAAATTTATTTGTAGATATCTATAAATGTCTTTCACCAGATTTACATATTAAAGGAGGAAAATATTATTATTAAATAAGGCAAATTATTTGTTACTATTTTAACACCCATTTTCTTTTTTCTTTTTTTTTTTTTTTATTGTGGGTAAAAATCAAAATTTTCACATACCAACATTTGCAAAATGATATATAAATATATATAAGCATATATGTGCATTTGCTTACAAAAATGTTATTTATATATATGTAAATATATTTTAAGAGGTGCTTAGATTACCCAAAATATTACACGGAACCCACTGGGATTCCCATGTTGCCCACCTCCCACACCTCCCACCACATCCCACACAAACATCTCCCACAAGTGTGGCTCACCACCCTCAATGGACTTACACATCCTGGGGCCTTGCCACCAACCATAGACCACAGTTCACACCATAGACCACACTCTCTCCCACACAGTTCTGAGTGGTGTGTGCTGATTTAAAATGGCCTACATCCGTTGCCACAACGGCACTCAGGACAACCTCCAAATCCTGAAAAAGCCCCTGTATTTCAACTGCACATCCCCTCCCTGCCCCGAAAGTGTCCAGTGGCCACTGGTGCCACCTCACTGTTATAATTTCTTCCATTGCTAAATCACCATATGTGTACAACAGAATACCATTAAGCCCACTCTAGTCCATAGTTTTTCCCCCAATCCTGAGGGGACTGGGATGGTGATGTCCACTCCACCTCCAAGTGAGAGAGGGCTTATATCCCATGGATATGGTGGGTTAACACCCATTTTCTATACCTTTTTTTTTTTTTTTTTTTAATAAACAAGGGATAGAAGAAAAATTTCTTGGCCTCATAAAGAATATCCAGGACCATCATGTACAGTTTTGCTGGTTGCAATGAAAATCCCTTAGAAAATAGTGCCCACTGGAAATGTAGAATAGAAAATCTGGAAAACAAACCCAGTCCAAAAGACATATTATTGGATTTTAAAGCATTTGCTTTAAAATAAAAAATCATAACTTTAAAAATACACTTTGCTGTAGAACTTACCCAGTGCAACAGGAAAGAAAGAGAAATTTAAGTAAAAATGCAATTATTTGCAAAATATATGATTAACTAATAGAAAATCTAGAAGAATCTTTAGAAATTATTATAAAAATAATATAGTTTGGCAAGGTGGCTGGATATAAAATCAATATAAAAGATCAATGACATTTCTACACAACTGCAATATAGATCTATATGTACCATTTATATTAGCAACAAAAAGTACAAAGCATCAAAGAATAAAGCTAACAAAAGTTAGAAAATATTGATGAAGAAAATGTTCATGAATATGAAAGTAATATATGAAATATGTCAATTCTTCCCAAATGACTCATAAAATCATAGTAACTCCAATTAAAATTTCATCAGTGGTTTTCATGGAATTTGTAATGGATTTTCTAAAATTTATGTAGAAATTCAACAGCTTAGTATTGTCAGGATATATTCAAAGAAGCAAAAAAACAAAGATAGAAAATTTATACCAAGTAGTAGGCCTGGGGACAGGGCACTGCTTGATAAATGAACCAGTGGAAGAGACTGGAGAGCCCCAAACAAACCCAAACACGTGAGAAATATCAGTGTTGTCAGAGGTGCCACGGAGGCCCCCAGCTGGAGGAGCTATTCAGGGAACAGAACTGGGGAAAATGGCTAACTGTGAGGAGTGACACTGTATCCTCACCTGATAGGTCACACAACTTCAACGGGATTAAGGAATTAAATGTCAAAAGCAATACACCGAATTTAAAAAGAATATGTAGGTGAATATCTTCCTGACCTTAAATAAGCAATAAAAATTGTCAAACATAAAAGCAATGAGTGATAAATCTAACTACATGAAAACTAAGAATAGCCGTTCATCAAAAGAAATGTTTAAAAAGGCAAAGCAGCAATAAGTATAACAATTTTAAAATACTAATAAACAATATAAGGTAATTATTATAGATTATATATGAATTCCTACAAATCAATAAGAAAAAGTTAAACAACTTAATAGAAGACACAGGAGAATTTATTGTAAAAGTACACATATATGGCCAAAAAAAAAAAAAAAAAGATATTTTCAACTTCTTAGTGATTAGAGAAATTCAAATTAAGATCATAATAAGCTACCATGTAATTTACATAAATTAAAAAGTTTGACAATAAAAAATGTTAGGGGAAAAAATAAATCAATGTTATTGGTTATGTATTACTGTTATGAGTGTAAATTGCTACAATGGCTTTGAAAATAATTTGGCATGATCTTGTAAATTTGAATATTTGCATATTCTATAACCCAGGAATCCCTCTTCTGTATTTGCACCTAAGAGACATAATTGTACCAGAAAACATGTAAGGATATTTATAGCACCATTTCATTAAAAAACAAAACAAAAAAACCCAACCTGGAAATAGCCCAAATAGCCATCAATAAAATGGATAAATAAATTTTAGTATATTTAGAATTAAATATTTTACAGAAATGAAAATGAATTAACTATAGCTATATCCATAGAGCCATCACTGGAAAATTCTACATGATACGATGCTACTTAAAATTCAAAAAAAGCAAAATCTTAAATTTGTGTCATATTTGCATGTTGAAACTCTTTTTTAAAAGGTAAGGAACATATAAACATGAAATTCAGGATAAAGGTAAGCTCTGGAGTAGAACTGGGTGGGGAAGGGGCACTTGGTAACCATAAAGTATTCATGACATCCTAGTTCTTGGGTTGAATGATAGGTCCCCGGATAGTCATTATATTATTTCTAATTAATTAGGTTAAAAAAAGAGCCCTATATCAACCAATTATTATAATGTGTTATAAACTGAGGATTGCAGTTAATCTAGATGCCTACAATTCACAAAATTATAAAAGGAGTGGTTTATTTAGTTTAAAATGGCATAAGTAGGACATAAACATGAGGGCAACTCTTTTCCTGAGTAGGAGAAATGCTAAAATACGAAGACACTGAGCAAAATTACTTAGAATATGGTCTTTGATGGTACCAGTTCCAGGGGCAGAAGACAAAGAGTCGAGTAACAGCTAAAAGCTTGGACTCTGGAATTGTTCTTCCTTAGTTTGGATTTCTGGCTCCTGCCATATGACTGGTCGATTTACTCAGTTTCTCTGTGAAATGAGGATAATAAAAAAATGCAGGTCTTAAGAAACACGTAGATGCGTGATCAGTAAATGTTGAGTGCTGAAGGTCAGCTGGAAGGTCAGCTGGAAGGTCAGCTGGAAGGAAGGTCAGCTGGAAGGTCAGCTGGAAGGAAGGTCAGCTGGAAGGTCAGCTGGGCGGCCGCGGCTGCCCTCCCGGCTGGCTGCTCTCAGGGGGCTCCTCTTTGCCACACAAGGGCAGACTGGGCCCCATCGCGCTTTTTCCCAAAACGGGTGTGTCGGGGAGACCCTGACAGCCTTGGGGGGTCCTGAGGAGGGTGGTCCCCCGGGCTGCAAATCCGGGGCTCCTCATGCATATTAAGAGGGGCAAGTTGGTCACCACTTTGCAAGTAGCTCCTCTACGTAATCTAAAGCTTCTTTAAAAATAAAAACCTAGCTGAAATAAAAGAGGCGACTCCTGGAAAACTCTGAAATCTTCGGGTCTGTAGTAGTCGACTTGACGGCCCCTCTTCTCTTTTCAATCTAAACTGTCGGAACACAAAAGGTAAGGTGTGAGCAAACACAAATACCCACAAACTGTCATGGATCTTTATCAATATGGAGATAAAAGTGACCTGTTTGGGACAGGACCTGTAGTGGAAAACAAAGGGCCTTAGAATAAAGCAATTAAGATCTACTTAACCTGTCTGCAAGATCTTTTTGCAAATTGGTAAGAATTTATTCTTTTCCTCAAGGTCCTTGTGACCCCTGAAATTTTAAATCTTCAGGAATAATAGGACATCTTTTCTTGGGGTGAATTTTCACCCCAGACATAATCATGTGTTGATAATTCTTGCACATTTGCCGTGGTCTTCACCAAAGTCTCTGGAAGAATCAACTTGGCTAAATTATGGTGTCCAGTTGTTTGTCAAGCAAAACTGGCTGGATTGTTACTGTGAGGCTATTTTGTGGATTTAAATCATTAGTCAGCTAATTACATCCATGGCTGATTGCATCTACAGTCAACTGAGGAGACTGCCTTCAGCAATGACAGAAGTCTCCTCCAATCAGCTGAAGGCCTTAAAGGCAGAACTGATGATTTCAGCAGTCAGAAAGAATTTCCATCTCTATTTCAGCCAGCCAACTTCTCCCGGGGAATTTAAAAAACCTTCTTCAGAGTTTCCACCCCACCACTTGTCCTGCAGAATTCTGATTTACCAATCTGCACAGTCATAAGAGCCAATTCCTATATACTTTCTTTGTCTGGTGGACTCTGACTAATACAGCAGGTGGCAGAATAAAGAGAAGAGTGAGTTTTTAAGGACAGCCAATTTGAGAATGTCATTTCATGAGTCTACAGGTGATTTAACTAGCAAGATTTCCTGTCCAAGTGCTCAAATTATTTATTTTTCCATTACTTGTCAGAACACAACTAAAGTTCATAAAATCCCATGGTATTAGCTAAGATATGACATTTTAAAAGAAGCACTATAAAAATAAATAAAACAGAATAAAGGAAGTCACCCCAATACATTTCTAAATGTGTGTTATTTCTCATCGTTAGAGTGAAGAATAAATTCTGTGTCTACTTTGCACACAGCCAAATGTGCTATGAGATATTATTTATGTACTTGACAAATTCCCAAGTATAGCATCAGCCTTGCTAAAATACCCGTTGGCACGACATTGCACTTCCAAATTTAGCATTATGGCTGATAGCATTTGTCTTGGTTTCTCAAAAACTGACCAGCCAAAATTTCACTGCATGCATTGTCAAAGGATATGATACATTTTTTCCTCTTTTTAGAAAGTAAATTAACTGAGTGTTAAACCAATAAACACAGATACAACTTTTAATCATTTCAGGTTTTAGGAGAGGGAAAAAAATAGGTATACGAGTAGCAGTTAGAAATTAAAATAATTATATAATTTAGAGAAATTAAAGTGAAATTAAGTTTGTCTTGAGAAAAATCAAATATGGATAGCTAGAGCACAACAGCAACTTTGAAATTAAAATATTTTTATTAATTTTATGTAATTATAGCCACCATTCCCTTACCTAACACAGAGCTTTACAATCTCTCCTGCTCTTAAACCCTTTCTGGAATAAGTCATCCCTCTGGAGGCAACTGCATATTAATATTACAACATTTATTGATATCCACTGCGATTTAAATTGAGTTGATACTGCCTAATGGGATAGCAACCTGTATTTTTTAAAGTAAATCTTACAAGGCAAGGGAAAAAGTGAGCAGGCGCTCCCGGTTCTTTCAGTTGAATTGGCTCTAAGTTTCCATTTCAGAATCTACACAGTCATGATTTTCTTTTTTTTTAATAGCAACATAACACTGTACCAAGAAACAAGGGCATGGGCAAACCGAGAAAAATCCGTAAAGTCAAGTATAAGAAAGAACTGAAATCTTATAAATGTTGGAAGCCATGTAAGGAGTAGTAATTAAAAATAATCACAACAAAGCTTTCTGGTGCATTGCTCATAGGATTTAAAATATCCTGAACCCAAGGTGGCCAAATAGTAGAAGGTTTACAGCTGAAAGGCAAATCCCCCACCTTTATTCATACTTACAGGCAAGTCCGCTCTGTGGACTGAGGCGTGTCTCCCACCTAAGCCTGGTGGGTACCAGGTGATGTTGGGTGGCACAGTAAGGACACAACAAAACCAGTAGCTCCACACTTCTTGGTTCCTCCCTGTAAACACCGTCTCCAGGCGCCTGACATCGGGCCTCAGGTGGGATCGTGGCCAGCACACACCTCCGAGTCTAGGGCAAGTCATTAAGCCCTTTGTGGGGCTGCAGCCATCCCAAGAGAGAACAGTGGTGCTGGATTGCAACCCAGAGCAGACCAACGAATTCTTACCCAAGAGTCTGAGGAACACAGAAGGAATTCTGACAAACGTCCACTTGCTAAAGACATTGGTTGAGCTTCGACACTCACAGTGGCGTGATGGGAGTGACGGTCCGTGATACTAATGGCCACTTACAGGATGCATATTATGCCAAGCATGGTACTAAATGCTTGACAGAAAGCACCTCCTTTTAACCCTCACACCAAGAAGATCTGGGGTGCAGAGTGCTTGATCAGCTAGTGGTAGAATCAGGATTCCAAACCAATCTAATTCTGAAAAAAAAAAAAATACTGTGAAGTGCCTCCTTCTATATTGGTCTCTGTCATAAAGTGAGAGCTTAGCTATGCTAGGTCTCTAATTGCCATATTATCTAGTTTAGCTCACACAATTATTCCCTGCTGTTATAATTTAAATGCATAATACCACTGTCCTGGGCATGTACCTGATTAACAATTACTGATCCATATTTATCGCTCCTGGAGGAGACTTGATGGCATCTGGGACAGCGATGTCCCATGGGGGTAGCTGGGAAAAGAGAGCTCTGAATGTGTAGGGCAGACCTTAGAGCCTTTCAGCTGCTCCGTGCCTTATCATGTGCATTCCTGAAATATGACTGGAAAAGACGACTTTGCCTTTTTTATGACTCACCTCTTGGCTGCCTTGTCTTGAGGCTGTCAATAACAAGACATTTACGATAAAAATGTTTTTGACTGAGTCATTATTAGAATGAGGAGCTAGTCATAGAGAAACCAGCTGCTGAGCAGGAGTCACAGACTCCAAGTCTCAGTACACTTTTATATTTTGTGTATCTACCTCCATCTTCTCTTGGGTTTTCAGCCCAGCTAGATAATTACTTCAGTCGGGAATTAGAAGGAACCAGGGCTCCTGCAGCGGCAGGCGGGCCTAGAGAATGGGCCGGGCGAGGTGCTGCTGTCCTTGTCAGGACTCTGCACTCACACGTTACTCTCGTGGCTTCCTATGGTAACAGTGCTAGTGAGTGCAGACACTATGTGGATTTCACCGTGACTATTACCAGGGTTGTTTCTGTTTCTTGTGTCATGAAGTAACACTAAGGTTCTTGAAAACAGACTGAGCTGGGTGATTTGGGTTTTAAAATACCAGGAGATTTTGTTAGCTTTTGTATTTCTAAAACATTTGGGATCTCTAGAGAGCAAGCTTAATTGTTCCCAATGTTTAATAAAGTGAGAGAAACATTTCTTTCTCCACCTTCCTTTTCTGGACATCCATCCTTTCAACATCCCTAATTTCTGGAACTTTTTTTTCCCCTTTCTCTGCCAACTGTAGAAGTCAAGGATAGCACAAAAACATTCAGGCTGGGCAGCTGCCAGGAGGTTCTACTGCCTGCTTAGAGATGCTCTGCTGCTTGGGCTGTGTCAGGAGCATCTCTGTGCCCAGGAGCTGCCACCCACTTTGGAGGGCACAGAGAATATTGCGTCATTAATATATCCACATGATTCTAACTGTAAACATAGGCTTCCAAGGACAGAAACTTCTACTCGTGTTTTTTTTTACTCCTTTCTAATAATAATAATTTTAAAAAATTTATTCTGGTTCTTTAAAGTGAGAGAACGTCTCCGTTTTGCCACTGAAGTTTAAAGTTAATTTCGCATAAGCACAGACAAGACCTAATAATCAGCTACTAAGGGCAAATTAAATTTACAGAAATCTAATATATATATATTACATATAAAGGAATTTATACAAATATATATATTTATAAATTTATATAAATTGCTTTTTTAAAAACCCCATGCTTTACATAAGTATGTAGAAATAACCCCATTGTAATAAACTGTTTTTAGGAGCCTATTTTTAGTAAATTAAATGGTATTTATGCCTTTTGACTCATTTATCACAAATTGATAGAAAAGGTCTGATAAGTCTTTGCTGATGACAGGGACAATTTTGAATGCATCCTGTGCCAAAGAAATCCTGAGGATGTGTGACTGTTTCCCAGGGCGCCGCATATCTGGCCCCAGTTTTGTTTTTTTTTTTTTTCTTTATTTTGTACATTTAATAATTGAAAATATAAACAATTAAAAACAAAAAAGTAAACACAGATGAATTAATATATACATTTCTCAACTAAATGTAATGGATACATATAAAAAAAATTTTTTTTTAATCAAACAATATATTACACAATATGGCCCCAGTTTTAAACGAGCAGGGCAGAGCTTTGCTGAGGGACCAGACGGAGGTCACCAGAGGAGGCAGCCAGAGCGTGGAAGTGGAATCCTGCTGCCTCCTGCCCTGTCTCTAGCAAGCACCCCCCTGCTCCTGGGGAGCCGAGCAGGTGGCATGGCGACAGTACTGAACAGCGGCTCTCCTGTCGGGGCACAGTGGGGCATTTTATGGGGCCACGAGCTTTCCTGCGGGGAAGCCATTATGTCCAGTTAAAGCTGTAACTGGGAGCATCAGTCTCCATCAGCTTCTCAGCAGCTCTACCACGCACAGTCCAGAGCGGCCCTCCTCACTCCGTGAGAGCACAGAGCAGCCGGCTTCTGGGCGGGCAGACAGCGGGGTGCACCGAAAGCTCCTGCACCTTGCCCCTTGCCGTGGCACCTGCGTGTGGCCCTGTCCTCCTGCAAGTCGGTGCCGTGAAGGAAGCCAGCTGGGGTTCAGTGGGCCCCTTTACGTCTTTTTCGTGTGTTTACTTCCTCGGCTTCACCAACAAACTCCACAGTTTTCAGATTCCACAGCATTAAATGGAATTAAGACACAGCCTCATTATTTAGAGCCAAAGGTTGCAATCAGCTCCCTTCCAACAATCAACTAATATCCTTTTGTTTACGTGAACTATAACAGGAAAACACTACCTTGGGCCTAAATGACTTGGGGGAGCTATTTTCATAAATGTTTGTTAAATTTTCCTAATTAATCAGAAGTCTTTGGCACAAAGAGTCAAGCTGTTGTGGCCCGAGACACAGAGCTGGCAGAAAATTAGTCAGAAGAAACTGGCTTTTGTGCATTCTATGTATTACCTGGCACAAAAAGTACCTAGTAAATCTTGATTATGATTACAACACAATGGTTAATTAGCAGGGCTTTGCTTTGTCCTTACAAACTTCTTAGACTCTTTGACATTAATGAGTTGAGGAATGAGAGTTTCCCCAGAGTTGTATGCAATAAAAGAGTGCCAGTGTGTGATGTTTTTCAAAGGATTTCCCTTGTGCTGACGGTATTCCATGGCGTGAGCCCCACAGTCCCAAAGCCAAAGGCCTAAGCTGGCCAAAGAAAACGCTGACCCTACTGGACTTGAGGAGGTCAAGGAGTTTTATGGTGAATGGAGAGTGACTGCAGAGTTAATCTCTTATTTATGTTACACTGTGATAATAGTGCCTGAGAGTAACAGCAGCCACAAAAAGGAAGTTAAGAAGAATTAACAGCAAAAAACTAAAGAAATTCTTAGATCATCTTTTTGTTTTGACAGTGATTGGTGTTGACTTGAAACAAGAGGGTCTGTTTGTTTAAAGTGCATTTTATGTCTAATTAAAATGCATGTGTTTTATTAGAACATATTAAACGGAACAATATAGAATATTCTAAATTATAAGACTGAATATTAAGAACAGCAAATTTATTTGACACATAATTTTAAAAATTGGACATTGAATGGGCACCTCAATTGGAAAACATTTATAGTATCACAGAAAATGATTTAGGATTTGTTAAAAAAAAAAAAAAAAAAAAAGAAAGAAAAGAAAGAAAGAAAGGAAATGATGAGTTAGAGTAAAGAAAGTCTGCAAAGAGTAATTTAAAAAGCACTGTTTCAGGATAGGGAAGTTTCTTTATAGACATTTACAATGAGGACAGGGTAAAAGGAATCATTGTAAACATATTGTGAAATATTCAGGTTAGATGAAAAATAATTTCCTAAAGGGATTTAGTCATTGGAATAAGTCAGCAAGAGTAAGCTCTAAAATCTTTTTCTCTAGGGGTTTTTTTAAAGCATGATGACCTTCATCTCCCCAGGACAATATTTTGTGTAAGATGGACTATCACAATACATGATTTCAAGGAGAATATGAAGTTTTCTGACTATGAGTACAGTTTTTACTTTTTCAAAAATGCTTAATGGGGAAAACCATTAATTAGATTCCAATAGAGTGGGAAAACAAGCAAAGTTTTACAGGAACTTTCATTGCTTTACACAAAATAAACATCTCTCCAAATATATGTTACTGTTGCAAGCCCCATGAAACTATTAGCTTAGATTTTGGCTCTTTTTCCATATGAACATAACAGTCCATGAACTCATATTTGGAATCCACAGCAATTACATAACTTATTAAATATTGCCAAAATCAGTAATATTTTTTGCTTTCGAGGGTGGTTTGTTTATGAAACATGCTGATCATATATCACACTAGAAAAGGCCCTAGAAAATGAGATTAGATAATACAATTGTCATTTTAGAATAATTTCACCCATGAGGAGATTTTTCACTAATGAATGAAGACAAGTTTAACTCGTGTAGTGTAATTTTATACTAATGTCAGAGGTGCAATACAGTCTTCTGAGAGATTCACAGTCCAATAGCCAGGCCACTGTTTCCTGGTGAAACAGACCAAAGCAATGCTCAGACACGTTTTTTATTGCTCTATACATGTATGAAAAGAATGGAAATGTGTGACAAAGAAGATGACGGAAAACAAGAGAAAAGAAGGATAATTACAAAAGCTTAAGGTACCCATAATGTAAGGAAAGGAGGAATAAGGAAATACCAATTGAACAGACAGAAAAGAGTGGTCCCAGCTGGACAAGGAGTTAAAATGTTACGGTGCCACATGAACCAAAGGAGGAAAAGTTTCAGTAAGGACAGGGGTGCAAGCCTGAGTCAAGGGCTAAAAAGAAGCAAAGAAGATGAAGACTGAGAAAGACCACTGGATTTGCCAGGACATTATTGGTGACCTCCGTGATTAGAGACTGAAGTGGGTAGGAGAACAGGAGAGAACACAAGTGAAGAAGTAAATGTAGCAGTAATTGAGATACTTTGCTCGATCGTTTTTAGTTGGAAGTATTCACAAGGAGGAGTAGAACGAAAAGAATGAAAGATGCAAATAACAAAATAGAAAGGCAAATCCAACACTGCATGATAGGACTGTACAAAGGGCTTCCTTTCACCTTCCCCTGAGCTCCAGAGTTGCAACTCTGTTTCCCCTCCTGAAAGTGTTTATGATACAATTTTAAACAACATTAATGTTTTATACTTTGATTTCTGTATTATTTGTTATTGTTTTTCTGAAATGAAACAAAGCACACGAAGCGCTTTTGCTAGGTTATTCTGAGGCTATAAGCAACCCTCAAATGCCAATGGTTTCCAACAACAAAGGTCTGTCTGGACAAGCTGTGCCTGTCGCAGGAGGAGGCGAGCAGTGGATAAGCACATGGTGCTTCTGACACTTCTGCTGAGACAGGGCAGACCCCACTCATGTCACGTTTCATTCATCTAAGCAAATTACAGCCCAAATGAGGAGACGCAACAGTGTAATTGTTTGACAGGGAGAGCAGAAAACATTTAGTATTAATACAATCCAACACAACTGTTGAAATTTTGGAAAGCAAAAAATGCAAGACAATTTAAAAATTTCATGTCCTTCCAATCAATTTACTGATGGAATCTTAATGTAGATGTACTTTGTATCCTAGTTTTTAATTAACACTTCATTATATGTTTTTACAAGTTTTCCTCTATGTCATTTAGTATTCTTTAAAATGTGATTTCTAATCTGTAAATGACTCCATTTTCTGGACAAACCATAGATCTGTAGCCATTCCCTTGACCATATATATAAACCATAGATCTGTAGCCATTCCCTTGACCATATATTGTCATTTAGCAGTCTGGGACATGTTTTGTAAGCTATTTTCTTCCACGCACTTTGAGGCATGTTAATGACCTGGAACTAATACCACACTTTCAAAAACGTCTGCTATATTTCATATTTCAAAAAATATGCTATATAGAAATATAAGGTTGTTTTTGGTTTGGGTTGTATCTAAACACCTGCCTGGCCAAATGAAAGCAATGTTCAAGAGAGCTGATAAATGTTTGGGGTTTCACTCCCATGATTTCATTCATTGCAAAATTGTTTTGTTGACCAATTAACTCTTTTTTTCAGCCATAAGTATTCTTTTCCAATTATATACCAAGGGAGTTAGCAGTTCAGTACTGCCATTTCAAAATGCTTATTAAAAATTCACAATAGAAATTTTAAATGAAAGATCGTGTGAATTGCCTGTAATGATCTGGTATCTGAAGAAATGAAGGAAATGTCTTAATATGTAGCTGATGCTTGTTTTCAGTTCCTGTTTCTTTCCTAACAGAGCTCCTCCCACAATCTGCCATGTGCTTCTGCCCACTCTCCTGCCTAGAGACTGATTTAGGAGCAAGCAATTTGCTTCTTCCCACCAATAAGAGGAGCCTTCTAAGAAAGGCTTTTTCTCTCTTAGGAGAAAGCGACATGAAACAGTGCCTTCCTCCCTCGGGCATTTCCATGGCAGAAAGTGATGCCTGGAATGACTAAGCCATCTTCTCCACATTTTGTCTGGGAGGAAGTTAAAAACACAGGCGGTGGGGGAAAGCCTGGGTCTTGGATGGTCTTGGGCAGCACTGAGCCGACTGTGCTGGAAACCTGGCTAGCCTCTTGCCATCCTGTTGTAAGAGACAGTGCATGTCTTTATTGTGTAGCCAGTTTGATGGGGCTTCAGGATGCCTGTAGGAGAGGCATTTTGATACCAGGAAGGCAGACTCAAGAGTATGCTCAAAACTGTCAACTGATGAGGCCAAAATCATCGTCGGATTTCTAAAATATAATTCTACCTGATTTTCACACATGTAAACATGACATAAACCTATTTATACATCTGCCTCTGAATTCCACCCCATTGATAAAAGGTCTATGCCCTGCTCACATGTGCTCTGATTAATAAAATAGTGAAAGTTAAATTTTATATTTAAATCTTAAAATGAAGAAGACCAGACAGGGTGATTTAAATCTTAGTGTATAAAACCAGGTACTTTAAAATAAATAAAACAAATTGTCATTTACACACTTGCAAATTATTTCCAAGAGAGCCCATAAATTGTATCTGTAACACATATAGCCTAAAGGGAAAAAGAAAAGAAAAGGAAAAAGAGGGTACTCACAATTCTGCCATGTTTCCCACAGGGCAATCAAACAGAGCCACACTTAACAATTAGTCATAAAATCAGTGGCTGAGAAATACAAACAATTCTACATTATTTGTAAAGGAAAGATATATGAAGAACATATATTTGTGAAAGCCAAAGGTATATAAAATCTAATTTCCATCACTGCCTTTAAAATCCTTAAAAGTCTTTCATTCAAGTTTTTGATAGATAGAAAAATTCATCGACTTGAATTCAGTTTCACATTTGTTTTCCATCCTCAGATTTATGGAGGTACAAATGAAAAACAACCAGCTAAAGTTCACTAAATAGGTATCTACACTTGAGAAAACCAAGTCCTGCAAAATTAAACCCAAACGAGAAAGATTCATAAGCTTAGCCAAGCCCTCCCAGCCAGTTAGCTTCAGGGTCAAAATTTTTGGATTTTCCAATTCACTCAAACATTCTTTTTGGCATATGTAAACATGTTATAGACAAAGATTGCAATCCAGAATCTTGGGTCCGTGAACATATCAGATTGAAGATAAATACTTTTTTTTCCCCAGAAGGGACCGGGGAAGGAACCCAGGACCTCATACTTGGGAAGCAGGAGCTCAACCACTGAGCTACATCCACTACACAGTGAAAGCTGGGTTTTTTGTTTGTTTTTACAAGGTGCCAGGAATGGAAACTGGGATCTCATAAATGGGAAGCAGGCGTGCAACCATTTAAGCTACATTTGCTCTCTTTTTATTATTATTTTTTATCTTTGACCACCACACTTTAAAAGCTCTGACAGGAAGTGGTAAAAAGAAATTTTGGTTTGGATGTGATGTATATGTGTATTAATCTCTGTGTCAAAAAATTTTTAAAGCTATTTGATAACTGTATCTTTCTATAAAAAATGATCTAGCCAGAGACTTAGATTTATTTCCAGGTTTTTATTGTTCTTAGTCCCCTGATTAAGACAGAGAAATTTTTCTTTAAAGGAAAACATCCACAATTAGGCCTACAAAATTCCTACAAATTAAGATCAAGAAAATATAAGTTCAATTTTTCTGTAAATCAAAAACTTCTTTAAAAATAAAGCTTATTATTACAAAAAGAAAATATAAGTTTAAAATTAAAATATCACAAAGCATATAAAGAAGTAACCTGTAAGAATAATTGCCAGCAGATAGGGACTCCAGATATTGAAAGAGTCCGATAAAAAATATATAATATCTTCGTGTTCATATAGGATTGCAACAAATAAACGATTACCGCTAACTTGATGGCTTGAAACAGGGCCAATTTATTCTCTTACAGTTCTGGAGGTCAGATGTCCTCAAATCAGTGCCAGCAAGGCTGCATTTCTCTCTGGCGCCGCGGGGGGTGACTCTTTTCCCTCCCCTTTCCCGGCTTCCAGAGGCCACCCAGGTTCTTGGAATGCAGCCTCGCCCGCGTCTCTCTGACCCTACTTCTGTTGTCATCTCTCTCTTTGACCCACTTCTTCTACCTCCCTTTTCCACTTTTAAGGATCCTTGTGGTTACATTAGTCCCACTTGAACTCTCTGCTGTATTACAACCTTAATTCCATTGGCAGCCTTAATTCTCCTTTATCATGTATTCTAACATATTCGCAGTGTCCGGGGACCTCTATAAGAGGCCAGGATCCTGCCAGACACCAACTATCTCACAAACGCTAAGGAAATGAAATGTAGAACCACAGATGTAATGCAATACAAAACGATCAGCAACGATCAGACTTTTAGATTAACAAGGTATAATTTCTTGAAATGAAATGTATTATTTTTGAAATTTAAAAACTTACATAAACCAAAGGTTTTAGAAACAGCTGAAGAAATAATTATAATTAGTGAACTGAATATATATATATCTGGTGAAATTACCCAGAAGGTTGCACAGAGGGACGAAAGGAAATAGGAAACATAAAAAACAAGTTAAAAATAGTATAAAATAGAATAAGAAGCTCCAAGATATGTGTTGTTGGAAACCAAGAAGGAGAGAATAGAAATAAAGGCAGGAAGAAATACATGAATGGATAGTGGTAAAAAAAAAAAAAAAAAAAAGTAAAATTATTGAAAAATCTGAATTCAGGGATCCTGGAAGCATGAAGATTCTCAAGCAATATAATAAAAAGAAATCCATGCTTAGATGTATTTTGTTAAAATTGTGGAACACGAAAAGCAAAGAGAAACTCTTAAAGGCATTAAGAGGTAAATGACCTATCACCTAATAAAGAATAAAAACTAGACTGACAGGAGAATTCTTAACAGCAAGTTTTCAGCTAATGTAAGTGCAAAATCATTTCTCAAGAATAAGAATGAAATAGAATTATTTTTGGATGAGCCAAAATAAGAGTTTACCACCAATAATTCTTGTTCAAGAAACTTCTAAAAGATGTGCTTTGGCAAAAAGGAAAATAATCACAGAAGGATAATCTGAGAAGCAAAATAATTATAATAGTAGTGATAAAACAAAATGGCAAATATTTATATTAATCCACACAAATATTTTCTGCATAAAATAATAGTTTGTAGTTGTATAAAAAAGATATCTGTAAAATACTGAGCAGAAATAGAACGCAAGTCAAAGGGGGAGTGATCAGTGTCACTGTATTTTAACAGCTTGGTAACAAACAAGGTCTTAGCTATCTTGAGTTATGATAAGTTAAATATGAACAGTAAAAATTTCTAGAATAACCACAAATGCAAAATAATATAGTGTAAATGATTACATCATAGAGGGAAAAATGAAATAAAGGAATCAATCAATTAATTAAAAAATAAAGAAAAGCACATAAAAGTGGGACAATTAATAACTCAGTGGTAGAGATAAGTAAAAAAAATGTATCAATAATCAGAATAAACCAATAAAGTTCTCAGGTAAAAGTCAGATTATTGTATTAGATTAAAAATACAGCTGTCTGCTATTTGCTTCTAATATAAGACATGGGGAAATGAAAGTAAATGGATACAATAAGATTATATTTTCTACCATCTATCTATGTCTTCATCATCATCATCATCTATCTGTCTACAACTTCTATTGCTGCATAACAAATTACCTCAAAATCTAGTGGCTTAAAACAGTAAATGTGTATTATTTCACATTTTCTGTTCAGAGTATCTATCAGAAGTGGCTTAATTGCATGATTCTGTCTCAAGGTCTCTCAAGAGACTCAGATCTCTCTGAAAAAAAATCAGTCTTAAAATATAAGAAGCAAGATTATATGGAACAAAAGGTAAGAATGGACAATCTGCCATCAGGATGAGAAATTTTAACATATCTTGCTCAGATTCAACTGCCAAAAATTAGTAAAGACAGAAGATCTGATCAACAGGATTAGTGAGTTTGATTTCTAGATGCAACAAGTAAACAATATACATTATCTAAAATATAAATAAAGTTTTTATAAAATTAACTGTACATCATTAGGCCAAAATCAGGTCTGAATTAGTTTAAAAAGTCAACTTTTAAATCAAGTGTGGGGCTTGTATTGACTTTTTATGTTCTTACTCAACGTCATAACTCAATTTTAATAACTTCTTGCATTTCTAATTCTCGTTATGTTGTCGGTGTTATCCTCTCTTACGCAATATCTTGAAAAATTACATGTTTTTTTGCTATATAATGTTTCTCATTAATCAATTTATTTTTTACATTAAATGACATTTTGTATATTGAAAAAAAAGTCATTTTATGAGACCATGTTCTCTGGACACTTTAACAAAAGCCAGTGTTAGCAATAACATATGCTTGCACTCTAAAAGCACATTTCTACTTGCCCATCCTCACCTCCTTGTTAGTTGTCCTGGGTGAGTCCAGTGAACTGCGGAGCATGTGCTGCATCTCCGTTGAGGCTCAGGGCCCAGCTGGCACATGGACAGCCCAGAGATTTAAGTCTCTTGGACACACACCTACCAGCTCTAGTACTAATTATAACTGCAAGCAAGAGAGTCCCATTCATCGGCCCCATGGGATCCAGCCCCCTCCTAGTTAGAGGAGGAGTGGGCATCACCATCCCAGAATCCTCAGGGCTAGAGAATGAACTATGGACTAACATAGACTTACTGGTAGTCTACAATAGGCTTATTGTGATTCTAGCAATGGAAGAAATGATATCACTGATGTGGGGGCAGTGGCCACTGGAGGTGCTGAGGGTATGGAGAGGGAAAAACAGGTGTAAGACGGGGGCATTTTTGGGCCTTGGGGATTGTCCTGAGTGACATTGCAATGACAGATGCAGGCCATTATATATCTTGCCATAATCTAAATTGGGTGGGAGAGAGTATGAACTACAATGTAAACTTTAATCCATGCTTAGTGGCAATGCTCCAAAATGTGCTCATCAATTGCAATGAATGTACCTCACTAATGAAGGATGTCGTTAATTTGGGAAAATGTGGGAGGTGTGGGGAGCGGGGCATATGGGAATCCCCTATATTTTTTATGTGATATTTGTATAATCTAACTCTCTTTTTAAAAATTTTTAAAAATAAAATAAAGCACATTTCTAAATAATTTATGGGTTAAAAAGAGATCATAATGAAAATTTTAAAATACTTAGAACTAAACGATTATATATCAAACCCTGAGTTGCTATGGAAGCAATACTTGAAGGAAATGTATAATTGTGTTGTGTTCAAGAGAAAATGCAAAGTAATGAGTTAATCATTCAAAATAAGAAAATAAAAGAACAACAGAATAAGCTCAAAGGAGGCAGAAGTTAGCAGATAATTTTAAAAAGGCAGAAATTAGTGACCTAAAGAGGACCAATTAAACCAAAAAACAAACCTTTGGAGAGTTTGTTTAAGAAAAAGGAAAGAAAATCCAACCAACCAATCATAGGAATTTAAAAGACAATGAAAGTACAGAGATAGAAGGAGAGCAAGAAAAAAATCAAGAAAATATTTTTATAAACAATATTGAAAACATGTAAAATGAAGAAATTCTTAGAGAAATGTCACTTACAATACAGATTCCAAAAAGAATACCCTAAAGATATAACTATGTTAGTAATTGAATCGGTAGTTAAAATATGCACATAAAAACATCAGACCAAAATAATTTTACAGGCAAATTGGATAAAATTTTCAAGTTACCAATTATTTTGGTCTTATAAACATTTTTAAAGATAGTTGAAAAGGAGGAAATACTCCCCAATTCATTCTTTGAAGTCAATGTAACCTTAATACCCAAATCAGATAAAGATTATATGAGGAAGGAAAATTATAGCCCTACCTCAGACAGAAATACAATACAATAAGCCCAAAATGAACATAGCAGTGGATAAAAGCATAATTCATGAATAACCAAATGTTTATTCCAGTAATCCAAGAGGTTTTTTTTAGCACTTAAGTATCTGTGTCAGTCACAACATTGAAGGGTAAATTTGTGCAAAATGTAAATTTGATAAAATTCAGCACTATAAATGGTAAGCTTAGAAAACTAGGATAAAAGGGAAATAAGTGAAGCTGATAGGAACTTTACACCCAAGCTTAAAGGAAGCATCATTGCTAATGGGGATACATTAGGAGAATTCTGTTTAAAATCACAAACAAGTTAAAGATGCAAAATCTTATCACTTCTGTTAAACATGGTGCTGGAAGTCCAGCCCAGCACAGTAAGAGAAAAGAAGAAATAAAAAGTCTAGAAACTAAGAAGGAAGAAACAAACTTGTCATTATTCTCAAATGATTTAATTGTTCACAAAGAACCCTCCTACCTCAGCTATACGGAGTGCTGGAATTAGATCATTAATAAAATACCTATTGTATTTCCATACACCAGCATGAAATACTAAGCAACCCAGATTTTTTAAATGTTCCCGATCACCACAAGAACAAAAATTAATGTATACTTAAGAATAATTCTAATGAAAGTCAAGCAGGTTTTCTCTGGAGAAAATTACAAAACTACTGAAAGGTAGTAAAGAAGAGCTAAACAAATGGATAAATAAACAATGTCTATTGCTGGGGGGCTCTGTATCGCAAAGTTTTAATTCTCCCTTAAGTTGATCTACCAATTTAATGCAATTCTCAACAAAATTCCTAGAATTTTTTTTGCGTAGAATTTGACAGAAAGATTCTAAAATTTATGCAGAAGAGTAAACAGCCAAGAAAGTAGAAACAGTCATGGAACAGAAGACTCATGTGGGAGGAACTACCTTGTAATTATTCAGATTTACTCTAAAGCAATAGTAGTTTTGAAAGTGTGGTGCGGCACAGTGGTGGATAAGCTGACAAGTGAAACGACAAAGCGCCGGGAGCGAGGCCCACGCGCGTCTGTGCGTGTGTCATACGATGCTGAGGAAATGCCTAATCCCCGTGGAAGGAACGACGCTCAGTGAGCAGTGGCAGGGCCTCTGGACTTCCACGTGTAGAAGCGAAAGCAGAGCCCAGCCTCACCACAGAGATGAAAATAGCTCCCAGGGAGATCAAGGATTTGCATATAAAAGGTAAAGCTGAAAACTCTTAGGGAAAAAAATGAGAAGCCATCCTCTTGGGTAAATCTTATCTTCTCAGAGTAGTGAAGAAATTTTTAAAGAAGACATGAGCAGTGCTACAAAAGAAATGACTGATAAATTGTACTACACTAAAAAATTAATGAACTCTCTTCATTGAAGATGCCATAAAGTGAGAAAACAAGCCACAATCTAGAGGGCATTTGCAACACATAAATAAAGAAATAGTATACAGGCCCTGCACATCAGTAAATGACAGACTACACAATGCAAAAAATACATGTAGGAAAACATCTGCAAGCATTTCTCAGAAGAGGAAACAAGAAATGTGAATAAATACATGAAAAGATATTCAACCTCATTAATAATTAGCAAAATGCAAATTAAGAAGATAATAAGATTCCATTTTATTTCCATAGACTGGCAAAAAGTTAAGTCTGACAATAAAAGTATTGGGGAGAATGTATAAGCAACAGAAAAAAAATTGACATCTAATAAATTTGAAGAAGTTCATGCAAACGTGCACACACAGATACATGTAAAAGACATTGTGAAATATATATACAAAATATCCTGGGCAACTTACCTCTTAAAATAATTTCGTAAAAATATTTAAAAAGTAAAATTACCTATGTTCTAAAAGTGAGTTTAGCTTTTCAAGTATGAAAACTGAGTGTTTGACATTTAAAACCTTACGCCCTTCAGTCCTAGGCTTGGTTCTGCAGCCTTTGAATCAGAAAAGCTTACTGGTGAGTTGCCGGGAGCTCAGGGACACTTTGCCATATCACAGCTCTTCTTCATGAGAAAATCTGTCAAGTTTCTAGAGTCCGAAAGTTGATTTGCTCTTTCTATAGAGGGATGTATACCACCAGACCCCTTTTTCATTCTTGCTTCTTTTGTAACCCACCGCCCTATTTATGCACAAATTCACCCACTGATGATCTGGAAGCACTTTCCTGGCAATCCGTGGGCAATTTGCAAATCCTTTTAACTTTTCAGGAGATGGCAGAAAAAGTATCCGTTTATTATGACACCCTGTACACTGTGCCTGATGTGAAAAACGTTTGTGTTGTTTTACAAAATCTATCCAAGCCTGTCACCTGCCTGGTATTTCCTAAAGCAGCCAATAGCAGGGCCTGACTGGAACACGCGCCCATCGTGGGGCACTGAAATATTCCCCCACGAAATATCAGCAGGCATCACTTCTTCTGTGTTTTCAAGGATTTTCTGTTTATAGAAATCTTGTGATAAAATATAGTATTCCTGGGATGATTCAGTCTAAGTTTCAGGCAAACTCTTCCCCAGACTATTTAATAAGCAGCTTACAGAGAAAGTGAGGATATGGACTTAAGATAGTCCCAAAGGGCTGGGGCCGAGCAGATGGGGTGGACAGCGGGATGGGACCAAAGTCAAGGCTTACCTACGTTATAATTTCTCAAGGTTATTATTTCAAGAAAAAAGATTTCATCGCCCCTTATCATTGGGAAGCAAAAGGGAGTGCACTCGTTGACTACCTCAGGAAGTCCGATTTGTAGATTAGGATGAAGTATATAATAAGATTTCTGAAAGAAAAAATTCCAAGCATTTCATAGGAAGTACTCTTAGAGGGTTTAGTATTAGAATCAGAAGATTTGATAGTAGAGACCCTTCTAGAGCTTCCCAAATCTTTAAACTCACTGGCTTCTAATTGCCTCTAAGCATGAGGGGGAAATGCTCTGCTACCTTATCTGAACGGCTGCTGTGAAGATGCTATGCTGACTCTGAAGGGCACATTTGAGAGTGTTTCTTTTTAGTAATAGAAAATAATTGTGATGATACGAGACCTAAGTTGTAAACTCAAAGGTTAAAGGCACTATTTAAAAAAAAAAAAAAAAAAACGATATTTATTATTTTCATTTTTATTTCCTAAATAGCTTCCTAACTGTTAGGTGATACATGGCTAATCCAAGTTTTTCCCTTTACATTTGTGTCTACAGATAAAGGCAAATAAATACTCATTCATCTGACTTCAAACAAACAAACAAGTTTATTGCTCCAGTACTGGTTTCAACTTGATGGGCAGAGGGAAAGCTCAAAAAAATATAACCAAAAAAGAGTGAGTATTAAATGTTCTCTCTGCATGTTTTGTTCTCATTTTAATGAGGTGATCATGAATCAGAATGCTGGGAACTTGCTGTAGCAAACCAAGGTTACAAAGACTCTGAGTAGTCAAATCAACCTTATGACACAGGAAATTAGGATTTCCCAACATGAGGTCCTAAAATACAGAACATGAAAATGAATCAGAGCAGAAATGGATATAATCTGAGAAACAACAGCTCCTCTCAAGGAGAAAAGGAAAATGTGGCACTGGGAAGAGAAAATGCAACAGCCATTCATCCATTCATATATTCATACATTTAACAAACACTAATCAACACCTGCCAGATGTCAGGCAGGAGACACAAAAGGCCTAGGGCGTGGCAGCTCGTGTTGAAGGCTCCATAACCTAGTGTGGGCGAGGAGAGGCTAGGATGGAAGGCACATTGAAACAGCAGAATTAACAAATTGTGGGTGAAACCCGTGTGCCTTGTGTGTGAATCCAGGTGCTGATGACCCCATTGGCCCTATAAAAAAAATGTGACACAGACAAGGGTTTTTCTCTCTCCAAGTTAAAAAATAACAATATCAAAGCTGTATGCTGTATGGAACGGATGTGGCTCAAGCAGTTGAGTGCCCGCCTCCCACATGGGAGGTCCCAGGTTCAGTTCTCGGTGCCTCCTAAAGAAAAAAACAATGAGCAGACAATATGCACAAACAATGAGCAAACAGAGGACGGAGCCATCTGGGGCAGGGATGGGGACCTGTATGCTGTGAATTTCACAAAGGAAAATACAAACTGGTCCTCCTAACCAAAACAAAGTGAGATGTTCAGCCCAAGTCTATTCTTTGATGAGAACTGAGAATAGGGTAGAGTATGGTGGCATGTAGACTGGTACTGAGGACTTAAAAGCATAACTAGAAATGCACATCTTTTTGACTGCAGGTCAATGGAGCCGCAGAAGACAACTGTGCCAGACGGTGGCCATGCAGTCCTTGGCAGTACTTACACGAGGACAGGAAACTTTCCCTCCACTCTTCTTTCCTTCCAATGCAATCTCAACAATACAATTCACAATCTTTACAAATTCACTTATTCATCCATTAAACAAATATTTATGAAGCAGTTACTGTGCATCAAGAACTGTGTTAAACATTAGGGATATAAACATTCCCTGCCATTGTCAAAATTATAGTCCAGCGTTGAGTGCAATTTATCAAATGTTTATTTGATTCTTTTGTGGTTTTTTTGGTTCTTTGGAGGTTATTAGAGAATCATGACATTGTCTCTGTCCTCCAGGAGTTAAGAGTATGCAGAGAAGCATGCATCAGATTTAAAAGAACAAGGCGGTATATAATTAGCAGCAAGTTTGAATACAAGCCACCGAATGCACAATTACATAACGACCGAGGATTCCTCCGTGACAGCTGCTGCTTCTCAGCAGGATGCTCAGCACCAACCAGGCACCGCCTTTTGTCAGCCAGGTGGGGTCTTCCTCGGCCACCTGTCCCTAGAGTGCCTGTGACAGAGAGGCAGAGGCCCTGGAATTGGAAAGGAGAAAGGAAAAAACCACACAAATGTGGATAATTGCAAAAGAAACAGAAATTTCCACTTGGAAGCCAAATTTGTTCAACTGGCATTTCAGTCAGTGTAGAAATAAGTCACTGGTTTAATTTAAGACATCTACCGACCAAATATCAATGAGTAAACAAAAAGGCGAAATACTATTTTAAAAATTGGCAACAACAGTGCCACTGATATACTTCGTCCCCTAGCTCGGTCCTGCTTAGGGGCTTATTCTGATCTAGTAGAAAAAGTAGGGTGTGTTTGCTTCCGGCCTCCAATGCTTGCTGTCTACTTGCTTCTTTCCTCTTTTGTAGTGTACTGTTTCCTGGGTTGGCCTTGCCCAGAGACCCCAGCCATCTCCAGGGGAGAACCCTTCCTTGCGCCTGTTAATCTACCTGTGTGGAAAATCCAGCCCCGATTTGCCCATTGCCAAACGAGCACTTTGGAGCTGTTGATTCACCGGGTGACTGCATGAAGTGATTGAATCACTTTACCTACTGATTCAACTGATTTTTTTTTTCTTTCACTCTATGTAGGTATCTAGTTATCGGTTGATTTCGCTGCTTGTTTGGAAAGGTCTCACCTTATTGAGCAGGAAGCGTGGCCTGGAACTGAAAGAGAAGGACTCGCTTACCTGGTAGTAATGGTGTCAATGAATTAAGAAACCTTTTCAGAAGCGAGCACTTACTGCCTCTGCTCCGCCTGTGTCCCCCACATGTAAGAGGCTTCCACCACCTCCTGTCATTCCAGTCGAAACAGGCCAGGCCGTGCACCGATAATTACCGAGAGCCGGAATCCTAATCCTTCACACCTTGCTCATTAGCCAGTCTAATAATAGCATGAGAAATCCGAAGGGTGAGGATGCCTGTCGCACTTCCCAGCAGCTGTGCTGGTGCCTCTGGCCACCTGGGACAGAGTCTTCCTGTCTTGGTATTTATGACTGGCGTTTTGTTTACTTTCTTTTATATATTGATATGCTTAGTTTCCCCAACATGGTCAAAACAATGGCTCAATTAGATTTCCCAAGATAAAAATGGGAAGAAAAAAGGCAAGTAACCTAGGAAAATGATTGAAAAGGAGCACAAGTTTGTGAATGCAAGTTTGTAGATGGGTATCTGAAAGATTCTGCACAATCGTTCTAATTAATATGCTTTGGACTTTTGAAAAAAATTAGTTATTTTTCCTGAGCTAATTAACACACATCATTCACCAGGCTTTCATGAGTCCCTGTGTTACAAGGGTCATATTCAAATTTCAGTCTCTCCTGCTCTGTGCAGACTCCAAGCCTGAGCTGGACAGAGCATGCAATTCTTGAATGAAGTAAAACACGCACGGCAAGAAATTAATTCATTTTGCAATGGGCAAATCTGTGAACAATGTCATTTATTGTTTAGAGTATAACTTGCTGATTTTTAGCAAGGAACAAATCATGGAGAAATCTGATGTTGGTTTTACAAAAATGAAAAAAAAAAAAAAATATTTTGAAACAAAACAAAATAAAAACTGCTTTATCTTCCAAAGCCAGAAGTGAAGTGCTAGCGGCCTAGTGGCTGACCCCAGTTTTCAGTCTATTCTCCGCTCTAAGGACATTGACGGGAAATGGTCAGCCTGGAGATACAATGAAAGGAAACCCGCAGGGAAGGTTTCACTGATAACATGTGATTTGAAGTCAGTGGACAGACCTAACCGCCGTCCACTTGTTTAGGCCAAAGTGTATAATAATCCAAAGGCTCCATTGGATCTTGCCATGAAAGGGCACGGAGGATGGTGTTTGACATGGGAGGCAGGGCAGAATATTTTCCTACTAGTAGGTGGGCTGCGATAGCTAGTATTGGCAATAAGACATTATTTCACAACATTCTGTTTATCTAAATATATCTGTCCTACAAATTCACGTTATACAGCATGTAACTAATTTTTAAAGTATGCTTCTTTCATAATAAAGCCTTGACCAGCCAATACACAGCCTCTTCTTTCTCTTCTCTTACGTCCTGTCTCCATCCATCACTATTTTTCCTCTTGTCTAGGAACAATCAGCTGTTCTTAGCAGACAAAATAACCAAAACTCGTTACTTTATTTTCTCCACTCTGGAGCGCTCTCTTCTTACGGTGTAATACTGCTGTCCTGCTTCTTAAAGGGGCCTATGCCCGGGGGCCGGTCACTTAGCTTTTTCTCTCAGTGGCTCCACTGACCTCTGTCAGCAGATCCCCTGAGCTCCTGCGCTAAGCCCACTACTGGACCCCACGACTTAGATTTGTTGTTCTGTCTTCTCTCCATAGTGTTTTTATTTCCTCCCTCGTTATCAGGTTGTGAGCTAACCAGACACAAAGGATTGAGATTTTGAATTCTCAGATACGTGTGCTTGCCAACGGTTATTTGCTCCCTTGACTTAGAAAGTCAATAGGCAAATTTGTTACGTTGTGGGTAAAAAAAAGAGAAGAGGAAGGCTAGACAGAAACTTAAGGACTTTCATTGAGTAGGATTTAATACTTAGATTTTTGTAACATAGATTTTATTGCTCAGACATCTCTTTTGCAAAATTCTAAGTTTTCAACTTACATTTAGATAAGTGTGGCATAAAGCTGATTTTACTTAGGGCAAGTTTTTGTACCTGTGAGGTATCGTATAGGGCAGCACTGTCCAATTGATCTGCAATGTGACTCTCATATTTAATTGAAAATTTTATAGTAGACACATTTAAAAAGTCAAAAGAAACAGGTGAAATTAATTTTAAAATTATATCTATTTAACCCAATATATCCAAAATATTATAATTTCAACATACACAAAATTGAGGTGTTTTTTGTTCTTTTTTTCACACTAAGTCTTTGAAATCTGGTGTACACCTTGTACATATAGAGTCTCTAAACTTGGACTGGCCACCTTTCTAGTGTTCAATAGTCACCTGTGGCTAGTGGCTAACGTATTGGACTGGACAGGTATAGAGGATATTTTTCTTTTAATCTTTAGTTCTCCATGTGTCTAACCAAGAGACTTCTAAAAAGTTATGAGGATTTAATGGAAGCTCATGCTTTAAATAAACAGTACTTTTTTTCCTAGAAGTCTAGAGGACAAATACGTCTCTCTCACTTGGAGCACTGGTATGTTCATTTTGCTAGTTAGTAATGATCTCCTGAGTTCATATTTTTCTTTTTTAAAATATATATATATATATATTTTTTAAAGATGCTTAGATTACATAAATGTTACACAAAAATTACAGGGATTCCCATGTTCCCCACCTACCACACCTCCATATATGATATATTTTTCTATATCATATATGAAGTGGCTCAATTTTCTATATATGATATATGAAGTGATTCTTTAAATCAGCTCTTGGTGAAGATGTAAAAATTATTCATGGAATGTGGCTGAACTCACTCTCTATGGAGACTAATTATGATTTTATTTGTATATACACAGAAACACACACGCAATTCATTTAATGCACAAATCTTTATCAAGCTTTTCCTAGGTGACAGGCTAAGTGAAAGAGATGAAGACTTGCATAAACAGCTTCTGCCTTCAAGGAGTATACATTCTAGTGAGGGAGAGAGGCGTCAATAATCACATAAATTAATGTAGAATCACAATGTTGAGAAATGCTGCACATGTCTTATGGGAACACAGAATAAGGGGGTTGACCTAGCAGACAAGGTCAGGGAAAACTTCCTTGAGGAAGTGGTGCTTGAGCTGAGATCTAAGGGATGAGTAAACCGACCAGGCAAAGAGTAACTGGGGAGGATATACTGTAGAGTGTGATGGAGTTTTGTTTCATGAAGAAACTGTGGTTAAGAAAAAACGCTTTCTCTGTGGCAGAGGGAAGAGTTCGCCCAGATTGAATTCACGGCGTTTCTTCCTGAGAACCTCTCGTGGGCCCAGCAAGGTCTTTTCCTGTAACTGCAGAGCCAGTCTGCAGAGTCCCTTCTGCTTCAGAGTCTTCCATGCCCTTGACTCTGCCTAGGCCACTTAGCACACCCCAGAACTTCTTTGCATATGCTTTGTGTCTTGTATTTAAAATGCAATAAATGTAATATAAATAAATGGTAATTTCTGTATAATTAATTCAGCAACTGCTAAAAACCTTTTACAACATACTAAAAATATTATACAGTAAAGAACAGAGTAAGAAATACAAATGACAAAGCACATGAAGCTCCGCAGTTGCCAAAGAAATAAAAATAATAAAGCATAAAGACTTTAGTTTATTCTATGGACAAGGATAATAAAGAGCACGGCATGTTGTTAAGGAAACGGGCATTCTAATATACTGCTGGTAGAAAAGTAATGTAGAGCCTTCTTTCCAGAGGACAATGATTTAATATGCGCTGATAGGATGGGGCTTGCCCACTGACCCAGCAAATCCACCCTTGGAATTTATCCTGAGGAAATAAGCAGACAAGTTGTTAAAACAAATTGATAAATTTGGGACCTATGGTAGTTTAAAAAGTAGAAACGATCTTAATATACAATGATAGAGGAATGGTTTAAAATTATAGTATGTCAATGTAAATAAAGACATTTGCAAATTGTGGTATAGTTGTGTGTTTATACATAGAGAAAGATATTCACAGTATACTAGTAAGTAAAAAAAAGAGGTATGAGGAAGTATGAACAATATATCTCATTTTTTGTAAAAATTTATGCACACAGTATATATGTGTCCTTACAATGGAAACAGTCTGGAAAATAGAGCAAAGTTTTAACACACAATGGTGTAATTATGTAAAATGCATTTTCCTTTTGTTTATCTAAAGTTTTGTTTTTTTATAACAATTTTCTTTTATACTTAAGAAATATCTTTTTATAATAATACTTTCTCTTGAAGGAAAATTTAGGAAAACAAAAAGTTAAACAAAGAAAAAAATGACAAATTTATCCGTCATATTACCATTTAAGGGCAACTGAATTAATGCTATGAAATATTTCCCTTCAATTTGTTTTTTTAAAGTACACTGGAAGGCTTTTTTAAAAAAACACAGTTTTGATCCTATTTAATTGGGCTTCTGAGACCAGTTAAATCTTCCCTGGTACAAGCTTTTACAGAGGGTTTTCCTTTATCCAATTACAGGGCTTTTCCATACCAAGGGGATAACAGTTTATCAGTTGAGTGACTGAGTTTAAGCCTTTAAGGTGCACTTGTGAAAGGAGATACCATCTCTCCTCAATTTTGGTATGTTTAGTTCAGTCGGATATGGCTTTCTGTACCTACAGTTCTCCCTAGGAATTTTGGCTGAATTGGGTTGTCTATTTTTTAATCATACAAGGTATTTTTGCAAATACCCAGAATACTTACAGAATAATCGGCATTAAGAAAAAGGTTATAGAACTCTTATTAAAAAGACACTGTACACTGGCGAATAGGGCAGATTCTGAAGCCAGATTGCCTGGGTTCAAATCCTAGCTGTTCTACTTTCTAAGCTACATAACCCAAGGTTAGTTACTTAAACTTTATCTGCTTTAATTTCCTTTTTGTTAAGATTGTGAAAAATACCAGGATATATTTCATAAGTTGTCAGAAGGATAAAATATGCTAATACTTGGAAAGCACTTAGTGGCTGGCACAAAATAGAAATACCCAATGAATGCCAGTTTTTATTATTATTCTGATACCACACCTACCTGAAAATGAGGTCACATGCCCAATGGTGAAAGGGTGTGGAACTGTGTATTGTGATTTCCACAATACAATTCATTGAACAACCTGATGCTCTGTGTGGTATAATGTGTTTGACATTTATTATCTTCTATTCCTTACAATAACACTAAAAAGTGAGTGCTAATTCTATTTTTAAGATTATGATACTAGTGTTCCTAAACGTTAAGTAACTTCCCAAAGTCACATATAGTTGAGAAATGATAGACCAGGGATCCAAACCCAGGGCTTAACTAATGCCTAATCTTTTTCCAAAGGAACTGAGCTTCTGAGGCTTCCTCCAGGCCAGAGGGGATGCTTCATTCTGGATTTCTCTCGAAAGTAGAACCAGGAATTCAATGACTATTATAGGGATGGGAATTTCAGCAAAAATACTTTGTGTTCCTCAAGCTAAGAAATTATTTCTTCGAAAGCTAGAAGAATATGTGCCACAATAGAACCAGTCTCTACTTTCAGGTAACCGAAATAAATGACACACAGAATCTCTCTCAAACTTAAGATACGGAGTTTCTATCTCCACCCTCATCTTTCTTCCTAAGCTATGCAGTGTCTTTTGTTTGTTAGTTAGTTTGTTTTTTTGGTCATGGTCCGTTACATCTGCGTTGTGCTCTTCTCTGGATAAATGAGATATATGAAATTTTATGTGTCTGCAAAATATATACATTATCATGCTGTGAACTTCCTAAGTAACACAAACTCTCAAGTTGTTTATGCATTTGTAGAGATCTTTAAGACTGATTTCCTCAGTTATTGACATATTGTTTTCTTCTTTATTCTGACCTAATGAAGATGGTTTCATCTACTTGGTCCTTAGCTCTGGAAAAATTTGTCACCATATTTAGGTTGTGAACTCTTTTATTCTCTTAAATCATGTCATTCAGTTATTTTCTTAAGCAGGTGTCTCTTTTCTAAGCCTAAATTTAGGAATTTATTTAGCAGCATTTTATGTTTAAAAGCATATTGAGGGAAGCGGCTGTGGCTCAATCAGTAGGGCTCCCGTTTACCATATGGGAGGCCCCGGGTTCGGTTCCCGGGGCCTCCTGGTGAAGGCAAGCCCGCCCGCGCGGCGTGGTTGGCTGACCCAGCGAGCACAAGCAGCAAGGGGGGGATAAATGAATAAATAAATAAAATCTTTAAAAAAAAATTTTTTTTTAACATAAAAGCATATTGAGTTTAGAAAACCTGAGTTTGAACCAAGGCTCTGTCACTTCTTACTCATATAAACTTGGTCAATCTATTCACTCTAATTCCATTAGAAGGGGTGACATATGGGAATTCTGCATATTATGCACAATTGTTTGTAAGTTCACAGCTTCTCTAATAATAATAATAAAGCATTCAAAAGCTTTAAAAAATTCCATTAGAAGATACTACTCTGTAAGATATGTGGGCAATAATTAAGTAGGAGTACATGTTTGCAAAGGAAGAAAAGTAGACCACCTAAAAATGTGCAAACCAAGAAAAAGAAAAAGCAAGAAAAAGTGAGTGCTAAAATCACTTTAACTGTGAACTGCCTCCTAACTTGGTCCAGATATTGATCTGTAAAAGCAGCTGGAGAGGCTTTCCAACACAAAGGTCCATAAAGACAACAAAATAATTTATTAACGTGACTGAACACACACACACACACACACATACACTCTGACACACATGCATAGCCAGTTCAGTTTTATAGGATAAAACAATAGACATTTTATTTTTGGCTAATTTAAGATTAATTATATACCACAAATTACAAACCAGCCATAATCTGGTTCCGAAAGTTACATCCATTTCTCCTCACTAAAAGCTCACGAAACAATTGGTCTCCTTTTAGAAGGAGTGCATCCTCTCTTCCTCACTTGGCCTGTGCCCTGGTCTCCATCTTCTTGGCATCCCATTGATATGATTACCTTCTTTGCTCAGGAACCTTGGTTGTCTGGTTTTCTTCGAGTTTGCTCAAGGTCCAGCGGCACTATAAATACAAAGCCATAAATATCCTCAGGGTAATATGACTCAGGCCATTACTTATTTAGTAATTATATTCTTTTGATGTTTTCAGACCTTCAGCTCTTGGTCTCTATTTCCTGCCCACTGACACTAGATTCTGCTTAGCCGTCTCTGAATTAGTTCCGTGCTATCAGTAAGGAAAAGTGATGACTGAGAGGGGAGGTTTACACAATCTGTTAGAATAATTTCTGGATTAGGAAAATCCATGACCAGAAATAAGGAAGCCACCATTTTTTCATTATTTTTCCCTATCTGCAATAATAGTTTCTCTTCATTAATTCAACAATATTTATTAAGCACCTACCAGTCAGAGTTCTAGGAACTTTACATAGCTGGTCCTTAAAAAGTTTACTTTCTAAATGGAAAAATAGGCAGTCAATAAGAGAGTATGCCGATTGTTAAGCTATTGTCTCTCATCTCCAAGCCAGCCTTCTTTGCTCGGCTTCATAAGGGTGGCGCTGGGACTCTGCAGACCGTGTTTCTGCTTTGCCGGCTGGCTCCCAGCTAGGCTCCACCTAAATCCTGCTCTACAGGGAGAATCAAGAGTGTTTTAGTTTGCCAGAGAGCTGCCTGTGCAAAGTACCAAAGTTAGGTTGGTTTTTATAAAGGGGATTTATTTGGGGTAAAAGTGTACAGTTCCAAGGCCATGGAATATCCAAATTGAGGCACTGTGGCGTTTTGAGATTATTTATGAACTCCAAAAAGAGAGATTGTTTGTGAACTGGTCTTTTCCTCTGGGTGTGATCCCCTTTGATTGTATTAGATTCACCTGAGATGACTTTGATTACATTATGTTAAGATTAGGGCTTTGATTGGACTATGTCAGTAGAGTATAACTCAGTTTCAGTCCCCACCCCATTCATTCGTGGGCTGTAGAAATGGACAATCAAGGAGATACACAGAAGCAGATACACAGAGATGACACACAGAGGAAGAGAGACAGCTCCAGAGGCACGGCAGAGGCCCCGGGAAGAGAGATGAGGCATTCGCCTGATAGTCTACAGCTGACCTCGTGAAGGGACCAGAGCAGCTGAGCCCAGAAAGAAACGAGCTGTAGGCTGGCAGGGACCCCCTTATCAGATGTGTGGGTTTCAGGTTCCTGGGGCCCACCTCTAGTGCACTACCTTTACTAACACCAACTTTTCTTCCCTTTGCCCACGCCACCCCATCCAAGGGTGAAGCTGCTTCCTGTCCTTGGCACCTTTATCACAGCTTGGAGTTTTTCTTCTTTACCTTTTCTTACTCTTCGAGTTACTTACCTAACAATGCTGTATTTAAGTAAGTGAATGGAATGTGACATTGATTATCTAGTTATTTTCCCTCCGTCGAACATCTAGCTATTTCCAACTTTTTACTTTTAAATACTGCTTCCATGAAGATTGTGCATAAAGCATATTTTTCTATATTCAGAATTATTTCTTTAGCATTGTTTCCCAGAAGTTCAATTACCAGGTTAAAGAATATGGCTGTTTTAATATGCTCTCTACATACTTATACACACGTACGCAACACACATATGGCTAAAAATGCACATTTGTGTGTGTTTGTGTGTACGTGTCTTCAAAAGGCTGTACCAATTATTCTTTTGCAAGTTATGATAGGGAATGATTATATCATTCTCCCTAACCAGTTCTTGGTAAAAATATACTTTAAATTCTATCTTGTTTTTTTTTTTTTTTTTTTTTTAATTTACTTGCACTGTGTTACTAGTGTGGTCTAACATGTTTTCATATGACGATTGTATATTTTGAGGTTGTGAGTTGATGTTATTTTCAATAATTCACTGTTCTACATGTTTGATGGAATTTAAATTTTAAGTCATGCGCATGTTGGGAATGAGCAGGACTCTGGAAAATATTTTAATTCCTCTGGCTCTCAGAACTCTAGAGAGCAACAGTCATAATTTAAACATGGTTCCTTAATGGTCCCAAGATACCCTAGCAACGAATGATACAGGATTACACTAAATAGTTCATTGAATGAGATAGAAATTATAGCTATTTATTTTCTGCTAAAATAATTCATATAAGCTTTATATTGGATCATGAACAGGATTTCAAACTCCTTAACAAATTGAATTGAACTAAACTCTCTACTATTTATTTCCTAGTAAATCACACTCACCCAATGAGTACTAATAATTTCATAGTTTCTAGTTTAAGGTCATTTTTTTTTTACTGCCATCATAGTCTTCTGAACCAGGGTGGCTGATTTTCCAGAGAGAAAGATCTCAGTTCTCTGATGACCATTTTGAGTGCCCACGTTCAGATTCCTTAAACACGAGGTGGACTGCATCCCTCTTACTTAGGCTGCTGTTACTAGTCACCTAATATAATTCCTAGCACCCCTTTGATGATGAAATGGGTGTCGTGTGTTAGCAGATAATTAGATTCCTGTACTATATCTCCTCCTACTTTACGTGGTTTATAATAATAAATTAGATTAAGTTTACCCTGAACAAGTGACTGATGTCTCATAAAAAATAACAATGAAATACTCTAAACTTTTTTGATCTTTAGATTTTGCCTTATCATCTTTGGGTGACATGTGAAATGGAGATAAGAGGGATACCTACCTCTTTGTATATATATATGTGTGCACTCAGTAAATTTTAAAGGAAGATGTAAATATTGGCTATTATCCAACCAGATAGATTGTACAAAGCCAAATTTAAGTAATAGCTAAAATAATTATACTAAAAATAAACCAGTGAAAGGCATTCTAAGGTAAAAAGCAAGCATATGCTTACACTCTTAGGTTTTGGCAGCACAGCCTTCCAAAAAATTCCCGAATAATGTTTTTCCCAACTTTGCGATTGGATGTGGAGGATCTGTTTGTTTGTTTGTTTTTTCCCCATCAGAGGTCTAAGTATATCATAAAGTTAGGTGATCAGTACTGGTCCCTTTTAAGAAAAGTCTCTGTGAAAATAAAGCACATTCAGTCTCAGAGGGCTGCATGCTGTGCTGTGAGAACAGCAGGGAAGTTTTATAAAAAGTAACTTCACTCACATTTTCCAATATAAAAAAAATTTGGTTTCACTAACATCAACCTGTACTGCAGCTGTTTGTGCATATTTTTGTGTGACTCTGAATTTTCATAAAGAAGTCACCCTTTCCAAAATAGGCGTTTTGCTTTATAATACGATGCATAAGAGATGCTCCAAAGAAAGTGAGAGGGAGAACATGAGCCCGAGGAAAAGACAGCAGGGAGAAGGTGAGGTAGGAAATGGACTTGCATGCGTTTCTACTCAGAAATATTATTCAAAGCAGGACAGTGATTTGCATGTTGTAGGAAAAAAGCCAGCATTGTTTTGAGAATTCTCAAAACCCCTCCCTTCAGTTTAATTTGAACCATTAAACACACAAACACATACTCACTCCCAAGGCTGTGAGCTCAGCTCACCTTAAAGAGCACCAAATTTTACCTCACTGATAGACCTGGGCGTTCCTTCTGTGTAGGATCTGAAGACCTGTTTTGTTTTTTTAAGTTCCAAGTGCATATTAGTAGAGTTGCTTCATTGACTTCTTTCTGTGTCTAACTTTTAAACTAATTTTAAAGCAACCCATTCAGTGCCTTCGCTGTGCAAGGCCTTTTGCAGTGCACAAGGTAAATAAAACCTAACCTGCAGCCTGCTGTAGTCCACTGAGAAAGAAAAGGCAGCACCTCCAACCACCGGCTTGGCGTAAGCGAGGCTCAGGTGCTGCGGCAGTTCAGAATAAAGAGAACCAACCGGGCAGTCCTGCTGAATTGCTGCCCACACGCTCGTGGCGTCTTATTCTCCCTTCAGACTCGACCAAACCACTCGTGTCTAAAGTCTAGCTTTCACGGAGAGCACGGAAATAGGATCTGAACAAACGAAAAAGGGAACAGGCGAATCTGTCGTAGTAGAAACGAGAAGAATTGCTAGAAGTTTGGTTAACCATTTATTCCCTTTCGACCTTTAAATTACTGTTCCAAATATAAAATACACAGCCATATTTCGTGCCTTAGATGACTTCTTTTACATGAGTGCTTAATATTGCAGCTATCTTAGTGAGATTTTATTGTCTCATTCCAATTTTCCACAGGAATGCACATTCAATTTATTATTAATTTCTTTGAAAAAATCTAGAATTTATTTATCATATATGTTTTGTGCACATGTAGTATTTCAAGAGCATGTCTTTGTGTTAAATGAGATAAACTTATTCCCATTGTTTTTCTAGAACAAAGACCAAATTAAAATGGTCCATGTGGATTTTTATGATACAAAAAGCAAAGTTAGGTAATGAGATATTTTGGAAAAATTTCATTAATAAGATAACTAACACCATAAATCAAGGGGAAATCTATTGATTAAACTGTCATGTGCAGAAATCATCATTATTCAAATGATTCTAGGAACGCTGAGTGAGCAGAATTTACCCAGGTAAGTCAATTTTAGGTATAGGGCTATGCTAAGAGACAAGAGGCAGGGATGTATTTATAAATAAGACAGGACTCTGCCTTCGGTACTAATAATACAGCACTTAATGCATAATTAATTTTTTTAAAATCGCCATAGCAGCATTGTTGAAAATGGATCAACAAGGGAAGAATGAACAAAGAAACAGAAGTCAATAGCATTTAGTTTCCAGGTGAGAGCTGATGGTAGCTAGGACTAAGGTTGTGTTAGTGGATATTTATTCATTCAGAAAATATTCATTGAACATCAATTATCAGGTCTTCCACTGAAGATTCAGCCGTAAACAAAACAAACAGCAGTCTGCCCCCTTGGAAGGAACTTTCTACTAGAGGAGACAGACCACAAACAAGAAAAATATGTAAAATAAAACGTATGTCAGAGAGTGATAAGTACTTAAGAAGCAGAGCAGGAAGGGAGAAAATGAAATGCCAACGTACTGAAGTTTAGGTGGGAAGTCCAGGGACATGTCTTCTGAGGGGGAAGGGGACAAGGGGCTGTGCCATGAGGCCTTCCAGTCTGGGGACAGCCACAAAGGCTGTGAGATGCAGACCTGCCTGACGCTCAAGGCAGAGCCAGGCCACTGCAGGGCAGGAGCAGGGCAGGGAGGGAGAGGAGCAGGAGATGCAGTGGAGAGGCAGCCAAGGACCAGGCCAGGTAGAACCTGTAAATCCCTACAGGACTCCAGCTTCGCTCTGCGTGAGACGGGAGCAGTGAGCCAGCTATTAGCATTTGGTCCTGAATGCGCCCTTGCTACTGGAACTATTGGGGCTGGTTCCCTGGAGACGATATTTCCCAGTTAACCAAATGACTTCCCACTAAGTTCTGCCAACAGAAGGAAATCGGAAGACAAGGGGTGGGAAGAAGGAACTTGCGCCTTTGTTTTTCCTGTTTCTCTCAGTATTGGTCAGCAGCGGCTCAGGGCTTCAAATTTTAACCTCCTTCGGCGCCTCCAGGATGAGAGATGTGGCGCCTCCTCAAAGGTTCCAGCAGCAGCCATTTGGGGCCCCCTCCACAAGGTCTGAGTAAGAACTTTGTGGAGTTCCTCCTCCAGCCTTCTGGGCCCACCTGTCCCCAGCCCCTAGCACCTGAGGATGGTAGCTCCTTCCTGGATTGTAAATATCTGGGTTACCTCAACGCTCCCTTTTTGATCTTCAGCCTTCAAACACCCATGTCACCAGTTCTCTGTTGGGATGTGCTCTGCTCAAACGCTCAGTGTGCTTCTGTTTCTCTGACTGGTAGATTCCAGAAGTGATACCACGGAACCCTCAGCTATGGGATGATGGACTTATTTTAGACATGACCTTGAACTTGAGGCTGAGTTCCTTATGAGAATAAAATGGGATACTTATATTGTCAAGGCATGCAGTGTTTAGTTAGATTATTACTTGTGGTTGCTTGGGATAAAGTACTTATTAGAATAAGTGTCTTGGGGGATCAAGTGGCTATAGCAGTCGACTGACTTGGTGACGATACCCATGATCACTAGGGGAAAGAACGACATTTCTGACTGCACAGGAGACCATGCAAAAGGAAAATGGCATTCTCAGGACTTTAACAATTTCAGCTTGAAGCGAGAACTTCTCTGTGGTCCTGAAAAAGCCCTACTATTTTGCATGTATCTATTTATTTTGGTTTATATGTAGCAGGGCAGACATGGCTGAAAATTAAACTCAACATTTAAGTGTGCGGCTTCAGTTACAGAATTACAATGTCAGGTATAATCACAGATTTTCCAAATACCTTAAGTGACAATTAGGACATTGGGAGGACTTGGTGATATCTGAGTAGATATGAATAAAGCTGAAAAATCTTGGCTCTGTTCTGAGCTTTATTTCAGTGAAGTCGTCACTCTCCTCACAACCTACCCCACCATCCCCATTACGCCTCAACCTGTAACTGGGGAAATCACAGTAACTCCAACAGACACAAGTGAAAATTCAAATGCAGGAAGAAATAGGTCATTCTTTGAGGAAGTTGCAGTAGTTTTCTAAATTCCATCGGCGTAAACCTGGGGGCTGTATTTTATGTGTATATGATATGGAATGTATTATAAAAGTGTAAGACCAAGGAGGATAGACTACGACAGTGGGCCAGGCCAAGTCAATCTGCAGTGCATTTAATCAACATCTAGGACAGACACATCTCTGTTGAGCAGACAAAAGCAATTCTAACAGATTGCTTGGTTTATTGGACTCAGTAGTGGACTTCTTTCAATGAGCTTGAATGAAAAATTTCCTGGCCTAGGGTAAAGAAATTAATCCAAAAGCCTAAGGAAATAGGAACGTTAGCCTGAACGTACCGTGAAACGTGTTACCCACCCCCGCCCTGCATCTCCTCGGTGCTCGGGGGACATGCCCCTCACTAAGGCGTGCTCTACCATCTGTGCAGGGCCCTATGAGGGTCTTCTGAAGGCTGCAGATGGCAGTGGGTGACGTTGACATAGGAATGGGACCCCTAATTTCAGGGGGTCTGATGAGATAATGGCGTAGCAGAAGTCAAGAAGCAACACTAACCTTACGAGAGAATCTGTGCACAATTACTACAATAGGCAGCAAGGAAGGCTTTGTAATGGAGCTGTCTCAACATGCAGGGGCCTTTGATGATAGACCCTTGATTCCCTTTGAATGAAATATCCTTGGAGGGAAATGCACGGGCAGATATCTAAACTGTTACTTGGTGAATATAATAGGAAAACTCTAGATCTGACAGGCAAGAATACCAGCTTCCCAACCCTATGCCTGTCCACAGACCGGAACCCCTTGGTTGCAGGCAGGCTGGATCCCTTTGAGGAAGGACCTGCGATACTGCCACAATCATACACTCAAAAACTTTTCTAAGCCTTCCTGAAACATGCATGCACACATTTAATAGGTGACTTTGCACTAGACACCAGTTCTAAATCAATATCATCTGAGGAACTAAAAAAAATTATTTTGGACCACTGGTAAAAGTGGGGTATCTTTGGAGTCAGGTAGAAATAGACATCTCACAGTGGGCCAATTGAGGGGAAAACTACAGTGGAAGAAAGAGTGCTATGCATGTATCTTCCTTGCTTATGTATATACGTAGTAAAGGCCAATCTTTGCAGCTCTATCCATCAAAAGGTGGAATCGATTTCACCATGTCTTGAATTTAGGCTGCCCTTGTGATTTGTTTTAATCAACAGACTATGGCAGGAGTGAAACTGCATGAGCTCTAAGGCTGGATCTCTAGAGACTTGGCATTGTGCTGCCTCTCTCTTGGACCCTACAACTACCTGAGCTTGCCACCTGGAGGAGGAGAAACCACACAGAAGGACAAGCTGTCACAGGCCAGGCCGCAGACACGTCAGCACGACCAGAGACCAGTGCAGCCACCACAGTCACTGGCCCAGACACAGGACCGACTCCATCTGAGACCAGGGGCATCGCTCAAAGGAGCCCAGACCCAATTCCAGCACCATGAGCTAAATGCTTGGTTGTTTTAAGCCACTACATAATTTTAGAAAGGATTTTTATACAGCAAAAACTAACAGATGCAGTGTATAAGTAATTAGATAATATACTTTTTGGGGGTCATTTTTTATTTGGTCCTTGTTAGTTTACGTAATGATTGTTGGTGGAATTTTAACTGAACGAGAAGAGTATTTAAATCACCCAGAGATGGACGTGGTAAATGTTAAGGCTTCGGGTCTCCTCGCCATGGGGCAAGGAGGAAAGTGACGTCATTTGTGTAACACGCAGGTGGCCCTGCTAGACAGAAGCATGAGGTCACTGTTGTGCTTGGAAGTTAAATTATGCGTAGAGCAGTATAAAGAGCACTGAGCGGCCGAAGGACGGGGCTCTGCGATGTGGGGATTGGGCCTGGGACTTTGCAAATTACATTTCCCAGTTCCATTTGCCAGCTGGCTTCCTTTTAGATCCTGCCTACAGGATACATAGAGAAAAGGCAAAGGAAGGGACTTCCTTCCTGTTTTCCCCATCTTTGCCAGCATCACCCAGAAACAGTAGTTGGATGCTTTTATTTCTTTTTTTTTCCACGTTTTTGGCATTTCCAGCATGCCCTGTGGCATTCCTAACCCCACCCCTTCCTTTTTCCCCCCTGCCCTAGCGATGGTATTTGTTGCCCACAGCTATTAATCCCTGGGTTACTCTTTTGCACTTTCAGTCTTCCAGCATCTATATAAAAGTCCCTTCTATTTGAAATAGCTAGTTTGCTTCTGTTCTCCTGGCTAGAATCTAATTGAAGCAAAGGCATTGGAAGGTTTTGAGCAAAGATCTGAAATCATTTATCTTGTATTTTAATCATCACCTAGTCTGCCGTGTTGGAATAGATTGAAAGGAGAGACCAGTTAGGAGACTGTTTCAATAGTTTAAGAGAAAATGAAGATATCCTAGATCTGAGGATGAAGCAGCAGTTAAATTCTATATATAATTTGAAGATACCAATGATGGGATTTGTGGCCAGACCAGGTATGAGTTTTGAGGAGAGAGAAAAAGTATGAAATTATTATCTGAAGGAGTGAATAGACATGGGGAATTTAGTATTAATGGTGGGCGGCAATTAAGATTACTGATCATGAGTTTAAAACTGAAACCATTTAGAATAGGAAGTGTTTTTCTACAGGTATGGTTAGCTACAGTAGCTATAATTGTTGAGGTAATGCTAGGTGCTGTGATAAATAAACACTGAAATCTTAGTGACCTAACACAACAGAAACCTCAGCACATGCTTTCCAAGGTCATCTTGTACATTGTCTCCAGTTGGCAAATGGGGAAAGAGAGAAAATGGAAGACCTCAAGACACTGTACTTCTACCAGACCAGGAAGTGGTACAGAGAAAGGAAAGGCCATGAGGAGAGAGAAAAGGTGTTAGGATTGATGTGCCAGAGCATAGCAGGATTGTCAGAGCTGCCCTTCTGTGTGAGCATAAGGTGGCAAGACAGGAGAATGTGATGTCTGAAATTGAGATTTTGCAGGAATTACAGTGCCAGCAATTACAAAGTCAAGAGTATAACCTTGTGACTTTATGAGATAGAGGACAAGAAAGATCTTTGGAAGATAGACTGTCAAGAAATTTAGAGTCCAGGATTATGACAGGTGATCCACACAGATGTTAAAATGTTTAAGGGAAGGATATTGAACCAGATGAAGAATCTTCAAGGAATGGGGAAACATGACATTAAGAACAGTGAATGGCTTAGAGAGCAATTAGAAGGTAAAAAGACAAGACTTGGTGATTGATTGGTTACTGGCAGTGGAGATGAGGGAAGTATCAAGAATCAATTCCAGCTTGCTGACTTTTGTAAATGAGTGTGTAGTCTAGTCATTTACAGAGGAGGAACATTATAGTGTAATAATTGAATAATCTTAGAGGAATAATTATGTTTAATTTTGGATCTATAGAGTTTGACACTACTCCGTTTGAATATCCAAATGGAGATTTTTTGAGAATGTTTGAAATCTAAAGGCCTAGGGCTCAACCTAAAAACAGGAATGGGATGTATATTTGAGAGTCAATGGAAAACAATCAGCATTTAAAACCGTGTGTTGATAATAACATTTGGGAGTTAATAAGAAACAGAACTGGGTCTTGAGAAATGTAGAGATGAGACACAAAGAGATGGAAAGAAAGTAGGCAGAAAAAAAAAAAAAGTAGGCAGAGAATTCAAAGCAAAACCAAGAGAGTGTGAAGTGTGGGAACCAAGGAAATAAAGTTGTGGAGGAAAAAGGGAGTGGTCAATAGAATTGCCAGTAACATTTATTGAGAACTTACCTAGGGCCAGGCCATGTTCTAAGAACTTTACAAATGTTCATTTATTTATTTTTACTACCATTATCCTCCTTTTTCAGAAAAGGAAACTGAGGCACAGAGAGGTTTAAATTAATTACCTTAAGTCTCAGGGAGTAAATGGCAATCCAGGAATTCCATCCAAGATGGTCTGACTCCAGAGCCCACTTTTAGCAACTACCTTAAGCCAACTTCTGGCCATTAATGGCCAGCTCTGCACAAAGAACCGTAAGCCAAGGAACCAGAAATGTTTTTGCTTTTTTCAAATGTAGTGGCATGGAGGTCATTGATGATGGTAGTAAGATTTGTTTGAGTGGGACCATGGCACATGGCACCATTAGACAAGGTTGAAAAGAGAGTGGGGAGGTTAGAGAATACGGTGAGGATACAACATTGTCAAGAAATTTAAATGTTCAAGAGAAGAGACAAGGATATAAGATGGTAAAAAATTGGAGTTAAGAAAAAATTCATTTTTGTTTATGTTTTTTTTGTTTTTGTTTTTAAATGAAAGGATCTTTTAAATGTTTATGAAAAGGATCCATTTAAGGAAAGGGGTGTTGATAACACAGGAGAGAAAAGAGAATAAACAGTGCATGCTTTCTGGGAAGTTGAGAAGGGACTGAACCTAGGACCCTGGTAGAAGGGTGAGAGGCAATGCTTCTATTCTCTGAGGAGTGAAGGAGACTAGGATGCGTGCGAATGCACTTAGGTTTATAGGTTAAATGGCTGAAACTTAAGGGCATGCTCATCTGAGAGCTTCTCTTATTCCATTTTAGGAGGTAGATTCAACTGCTAAAATTATGGGTCTAGTGGTATGAAAAGAGGTTGAGAAAAGTATACAATTTGTGAATAAGAAGCTAGTGATGGATTTGGTTGATGAGAGAGAAATACAGTGGAATATTCAGGCACAATTGATGACCTAGATGAGGTTGGTGATAATACATTATTGTCTTATTGGCTCTGTTTCCTCCAGGATCATTCAGTTGTCCATGTATAGACATAAAATAGTATTCCTTTAGGATTTAGTTTTACTAAGTGGGTTCAATGAAAGGACAGAAAAAATTTGAGTTTTGCAGAGAGAGAAAAAATGAATAACTGAAATAATGGGCCATGGGATCCAAGCTGGACAGGAAAGAGGTGAGAATAGGAAGGCCTATGGTTAGAGTTGGAGTTAAGATATGGGTAGGGTTGAGTATGCAAGGGTAAAAGGACTAAAGCCCTGGAAAGGTTGAAGAATGGCCACAATGGAATTTGCTGGAAAAATAAACTCATAGATGGGAGACTATTTGAATTTGAGTAGCTTCTTGTGCTGGAAAACCCAAATTATGGCCTTAAGAGTGAGTGTCACTACAAGCAAAGCACACAATCCCTTGAAATCAGCACCTTGTCATTGGGCCTTACCTTGAATATATGACAACCTATTTCCCCAATGTAACAGAGTTAGACCCATTTATAATTTCCCTACATGATTCTTCTACCCCTTTTATTTGAGCCTATAACTTGCACTATACCAGTTAGATATCTGTCTGAGAGACTTAAGTCTTCGGTCTGTTCACGTGCTGGTTGAGCCTTGAATCTCAGAAGAGTTGCAGCCAACACCTACTCCTCAGTTCATCAAACTCACCCAGGAAAACTAACAAAATGGTGATGATGACAACCCCCATCCCAAAAAACTCAGAGTATCTACAAATGCAAGCAAAACAGTTCCTTCCATCTGTCCTGTAAGAGCTAAGCCCCCTCTCAATCTGAGGCAGAGCTGGCATCACCATCCCCAAATCCTCAAGGCTGAG
The DNA here is from genome assembly GCA_026826555.1 of Tolypeutes matacus. Lineage (NCBI taxonomy): Eukaryota > Metazoa > Chordata > Mammalia > Cingulata > Chlamyphoridae > Tolypeutes > Tolypeutes matacus. Next base: position 1,193,791 of record JAKSZT010054342.1, on the reverse strand, counting down.
GAATGAACAAACACAAGGGTGGAATGCCATCATGAACAAAGTAAACTTATTTATAATGTAGTAATGGAAGAACATGGAACATTGCTATAAAGATGGTGGTCACCAGAGGTTCTGAGGGGAGGGGAGGGAATGATAGGCAGAATACTGTTAGGGCATTGTTAGGGCACTGGGACTAACTGTAAACCACAATGTATACTATAGACCCTGGTTAGTAGCAATACTTCAATATTTATTCACCAACTGGAACAAATGTACCACACAATTGTAAGATGTTATTAATAGGGGAAGATGGGGGAGGTATATGGGAATCCCTTATACTTTCCATGTAACTTTTCTGTATTATAAAACCTCTTTAGAAATAAAGTTTATTATATTCAAAAAAAAAAAAAAAAAAAAAGAGTGGTGTCAGAGTGAAGCAGTGTAGAACATTGAAAATAAGTGTTTAGAGTCCGGAATGGGTTGTTCATGGAGACTGAAGTCTCACGGAGTAATGGTGAGGATCTAGGATGAAGAAGCCTGTGTGTGACCTAGCTGTCAAGCTCTGCAGTGAAGGAGGTGGCTTTATTTCAAGCTTGGTAGGTGCCAATTGCAAGGCGTGGGACAGAGCAAGATGCTGGGTGGTGAGCCTCACAGCAGTGGGTGCACTTACTGGGCAGTGGCAAAGTAAATGTCTCAGAGCCACTATGGCAGTTAAAGACACTAACCTTACTTTGTATTTGATACGTGGAGGCAACAGAAAAATAACAACTGTGTCTGGATTGCTGCAGGTGAACCTGGGTTCTCAAGAGAGAGTCAAGGTCAGTTGATGCAAAATAGAAGGAATGTTCTAAACAGAAGCTGATGATACAGGGGAGTTTTTAGATCTTGGAATAGGTCTTACAGGGAGCACAGTTGTCTAAGGGGAGAAATGAGGAGGAGAGTCTGGGAGCAGTTTTCTCAGGGAGGTAAATAGCATAATGCGATAGAAAATTGATTTCTAGCAGTAGATGGTAGTATGTAGATTACAGGTCATTTAGACTTGGAATATTGACTGATTTAAACAAGAATTAAAGTCCTGGGAATTCATACGTGTAGTCCTGACGGTCTTGAAGGGGGTGGGAGTGAGGGGCTGGAATGACAGACAGTTCTCGGCTCGCCCATTGTCTTGGCCACAGAAGGCTCAGGGCAGAGCACAGGGCTGTGAGTGACTTGGTGGCCCCTTCTCCGTTGGCCCAGCCTGTTTATTATTTTAGCTGAGGTCTGTTATTCCTGTATCATTCTGCGTTGTGTGTGTTTATAGACATGTCTTCCCTACTAGTCTCTGGTTTCCCAAAGACAAAATCTTTTTTCCTTAGCACATCGCTTAATGCTTCCTCAATAAATATTTTATTCCATCACTTTAAACACACTTTCTAGCCCAAGTTCACTTTTTACTACTCAGTATGGCTTATCAATGCTGCACACTGCTTTGTTAGCTCAAGGTTACTTCCAAAAAGTTTTAAAGTCTAGATATATAAAGGGGTTGGGTACAAACAAAAGGAAAAATGTGGAAGCATTAGTTACTGTGTACAGATTAGAGATAAGAGAGAGAGGAAGCCAATTAGCATTCTTTTCATTATCAGTTGTTTTCAATTGTGTTATGATGACCTGGATAGGATATCCCATAAGAACAAGGTAGTGAAAAAATAAATACATGAGGGATGAGTCAGGAGCTTAACTGCATTTGATCCTTAAGTATTATCAGTTTTGAATTATTTCAAGAATAAATGGCTTGATGGGATTCTGGATGATTGTTTATATCTGATGTTTTTAAATTAAAATACTCTCCTGCATTTGCATCATCAGGTAATGTAACCAAACTTCCTTAAAATGAGTTCAATTTAATTCACTATGTCAGATCCAGTCAGAGCCTCACTTGAATGCTCCCTGGTTGCAATTTTCATCTTTCCTATTGAATGAAAAGCTTTGCTTCCTGTCACCCTGGGATTCCGAGCGCTCTTTATAATAGTTGTCATTTCTGGCCGTGGGCCTGGAAGGGGATGTTGCAAAACGGTGGTTGTGTGGCTTCACCAAGACGTGTCCAGCGCAGCTCTCGCCAGTCTCAGTGGGGCTGCCTGTAATCGCCACGTCTGCAGAAGCAGGATGCCGTTTTCACAAGGTGAGGCTTTAAGCAGCTTCCTAAAACAAACGACCAATCCCCTTGTCCACTGATTATAGAGTTTTCTACTAAGGTTTAATAATACCATAATAACTTATTATTGCAATTATCACTTACCAAATGCCCACTCTGTCTCAGGTGCCTGACAGCATCTCAGGAAATCCTTAAATCAATCCTTTATTTATAGCTCTCAATTTACAGATGATAAAAGATGGATTTTAAAAAGCTAAGTCTTCTGGAGTCACAAGGTCTCTAAGAGAGGACCTGGGATTTAAGCCAGGTTACTCCCAGGCCCCTGCTCTTTCTATTGTATCGTATTACCACCCTTCCTTACCAGAATTTTCAGTGTTTCCTTAAAAATGGAAGGCAAGCATCCACACACACACCTTCTTCAACCACAAAAATAAGCACTGGTCCAGGACTTAGGAGAAATCAGACCTGGTAGAAGGAGAACTAAGCGATGCTTCTCTTTTGGTCTGCTCTGTCTTGAACTGAAGAGCTCTCGCCAATCAGGATATGGTGCATCCCCATCGCAGGGAAAGCTTCTTCAGGCCCTTCTGCAGTTAGGCCCCTTTCCACCCTCAGAAACGGCAGCCCTCTCTGTCTCTATAGCATGGAATCATGCAATGTACACTCTTCTCCGCCTGGCTTCTTTGATTCCACTTAGTGATCATCCAACTTGTTGCAAATATCAGTAGTTTGCTTCTTTTTACTGCGAAGCAGCATTGCATTGTATGACTACTTTACAATTTGTTTATCTACTTACCTGTTAATTGGCATTTGGGTTGTTTCTAGATTGGGGCTATTACAAATAAAGCTGCTATAAACATTCATGTGTAAATCTTTATGTGGACATGTGGCTTCATTTTTTTCTTGGGTAAATGCCTGGGATTGAAATTACTGGGTCCATTAAAAAAGTGCATGTTTAACTTTAAAAGAAATTGCCGGGCTGTTTTTTCAAAGTGGTTTACTTAACATGCCCACTAGCAGTGTGGGAGTCTTCCAGCCCTTGTATGTTCTCAACACAGAGGGACTTGTCTAGTTGTCTTTTTCTTTTAATTTTACATACTAATGGGTATGTAGTAGCATCTTGTGGTGTAGTAGCATCTATTGGATTTCTCAGATGGCTAATGAGGTTGAACATCTGATTCTGAGCTTATTAGCCATTTGTATGTCTTTTTTGTGAAGTGTTGCTTAAATGTTTTCAACTTTTAATTTATTTTTCTCTTCTTATTGTTGAGTTATCAGTGTTCTTTCTATATTCTGGATACAGCTCCTTTATCAGATGTATGTATTGCAAATATTTCTTTGAATCTGTAGCTTATTTTCATTTATTTGTCTTCTGCTGAGCAAAAGTTTTTACTTTGATGAAGTTCAATTATCAATTTTTTTTCTTTATGCTTCATGTTTTTCTCTCCTAAGGAATCTTTGCTTACCCTAATGTCATGCAGATTTTCTTCAAATAGAACTGTCAAACCTGAAATCAGCTCTTCCATAAAATATTGGGTTTCCTTTGCTTCTCCTTCACTGAGTGAGAAGTTGGGCCAAACAAATGTTAAATTCCTTTCTCATGCATATTTTGTAATTATTTATGGGATTTTCTGTTACTAAAGCTGTATTAGACATTTTCTTAAATAATATGGATGAACCAGAGGTGTATATGGTACATCCCACAAGGGACAATGCCTCGAGGATAACACAATACTTCTAAAGATGTTGTAGGCATCAGAAGTTCACTCCTAACTGAGCAAGGAAGGCTTTATGAAAAGGTAGCATAAAACCCGGCCTGTGGGCAATGGTAGGATTTTGACAGCCAGGGGTAGGGGAAAAGTGAGCATCCCACTTAGAGGGCATAGCATAAACAGAGTCATGGAGGCAAATTAAAAAAAAAAATGGGTGGGTCAGGCAATAGTGAATCATACAGTTTGCTTAAGATTAGTGTTATTTTAGGTGGATAATGAGACCCAAGGCTGAAAAAGGAATTTGGAGGTGGGTAGAGGGAGGGTTCGTACTGTGTAAAGTGCTGCTAACTTGACTAATTTGAAATTCTTTCTAAAGGGAAACCTAGTGATGATTTCCAGTAGAGAAAGACTAGACCTAAGAGGCTGTTTAAGGAGGTTATTCACACAGCCTTGATCAGAATGTTCAGGGTAAAGATGTTTGACGGAGAGATGCCAATTAGAAGGCGGAGACTGGACTTCATGGCTAAACGTTGCGTTTCTTCTTCACTTTTTTCACGCCTACATGTCCTGTGTCTCCATCATGATTGTGAGATTTTTAAGGGCAGGGGTGATAAGTTATGCCTCTTTCCATATTCTACAACATCAAAAATAAGCCACATCGCAATGTTAATCAATACACATGCACTCCAAAGAGCAGTGCTTGAGGATGCCAGAGAGAATAGAAACTGCTCATTCCAGGGCAATACTAGTTCTGGTATCAAAATTAGAATTGTTTTGTGTACCAGAATCTTACTAGTTAAGAGAACGGTTTTATTTTTTGGCTGTGTGACCACAAGAAAATCACATTTTCCCCAAACTCTTTCCAGCTCACTTTCACAAGCTATAAAAATGAGAAGTTTAGCCTAAATGGTTCTAAAAATCTCTTATCTATGAACCTCTAAATATTGTTACAAGACCAATGTATTATTTCTCTCTGAGATATTCAATATGAGATTGTTTATATAGAGTGTCTTAAAACTGGTTATTTTGTGTTCTGAAAATGCATTATCGAAATATGGGCATTTAGAATAAGCACAGTAAGTCTTTACGTACAGAATTTAGAGGGTATTGGTTGTCTTTTTGGTGACAGAGGTCTCATTTTTTTTCTTTTTTTCTGTAAGCATTTATTATCCCTAACTACTTGTTAGCTTTTATCATGTCTACGTTGTTTTAATATGATATGGTCGTTGAAATGTTTCAAATTATCCATTTTTTATGCCATTTATAAAGGATTCCTGTAAAAGGATTAAGACCCAACCTAAAGTAGGTCAAACTTCAACTGAAATAGACTCATGAAAAGATCCTGCTTACAATTGATCCATACCCACAGGAATGGATTAACTTTAAAAACATGCTTTTCTGGGGTCCATACAGTTTCAGACCACCATAATTAATTATCCCACTGCTACTTTTCTGAAGGACAGAAACCTTTGAGCTAGTGTTTGGTTAATAAAATAAGTTTTCCAGAGATTCCCTTTTGTGATATGTGTATTATTAGTAAAACATAGAATTTTAATATTTTACATACTTGAAAGTTTCTGAATACCATTTTCCAAGAGGTTATATTGAATTTTATTAATTTAACAGAACAAAATAGATTCTGGTACATAAAATAATAGGCAAAATGTTTTCTGAATTAGGTATAATAAAGTTTAACTTATCTTAGATTTAATAAATTCTAAACTTTCAACATTTCAGGCATTTATTTTGCATTTTATATAGAAATAGGAATAAGAAGCTCTCCAGGAAAAATTTCTGTGCAAGCAAAATCTGTTCCACAAAGGCTTGTGAAACTCTATTTGATTGTTATCTACTAAGTGAGAGAATGAAATTATCATTTGATAAAGCCTCAACAAAACTTGATGGACCCAGATAAAATGAGTGATCTTTACAAAGGAAAAGTACTTCACAGAAGCCGGAAACTGGGACACTAAAGGGAGGAAACTGGTACTAGAATATTTCACTTAATGACTGTATGACAAGCCCATCACAGGTCATTATTTATAGGTCATTTTCCTGTCAATTGTAGGAATCCTGGCCTTAATCATTTGTGTCAACACACACTTCCGTATAAAAACTTCCAACATGATACAGATAATTCTGAGAAACACGATATGTGTTCTGACAATTTTGTGCTTTCCTTTTGACTCTGAATTTGCCAAGATATTTCCTGTTAACTCCTTGGCATGAGTGTTTTCAAGTGTCTGCTCCTAATGCCAGCCCTGGGTGTCATGCTGGGAAAATCCAGTGTTTGTAAGGAAAATTACAATGCCTTGTGGTCAGCATTAAATTTAAAGAAACATTGCTACTAATTTTGAACACATTTCCATGGTTAGATATTTCATTGTTGTAGAAAGAATTTCTGAAAGGTTTCCTTATTTGTTTTCCCTTTGGTGAGATTGTCTTTTCCCATTCAGCAATTATTTTATGCATAAAAGACATAAATCATTGTATTGCTATGTTCTATGAACTTTACAGGGAGAAAAGGGATCTCTCAAAAGCAAAAAAAAAAATTCTGTGTCATCAAGGTAGTTAATACTCTACAAAATAAGTCATTTTCTGGGATTATAACAGTGATAGATATTCAAAAAATGCTCCCTCCACTGGTAAGAGAAGGAGTCCGTCTTTTAAAGATTATGTTGCATATTTCAAAGTTATCTATTTTCAGAGAAAATTTATTCTGTAAAGAATTCACAAATTTTAATTTTTAAAAATTACAGCAATTTGAATTAAAAATTACATGGGGTTAGTAATCTTTCCCAGTAAAGCTTTTGATTTTGATTTTTGAGATCCATAAGGAAGATGTAAAGAGCTCTCCTGGCCCATGTGGTATCTGGACTGGGGCACTGGGGGTGGTGAATGGTGGATAAGTTAGCAACTCAAAGAGAATTATAGTGTTTTCCAGGATGAATCAGATGGAAATTTTCTGGTCAATATCTTATTTTCTAATGGAAATATTAAGATTATAAGTGACTATACCACCTGGGAGGGTGTAGGGTTCAAATTAATAATAGTTTACAAATAAAATATAAGTGCATTAAGGAAAAGAACAATTTATAAATCAAGAATATCTAAAATGGGAGGAAAATCCACCCTTGGATGAAGGGAAAGGAAAAAATGGAGAGCGAAGAAAGTGAAAGAACAAGGTAAGAGATATTTCCGTGATTACATATTTAATGATTCATGAAGCACAAAATACAAAAGGGCTCCAAATAGCCAACTAATAATGTAAGAAATTAATTTTATAAAAATGTAATTTAACTATTTCTAAAGAATCCCACAATTGCCATTTGACAAAAACAATTATTTTGAAATAAAAAAATCAATGAAGATTAATCAAATAATCTGAAGATAAAATTTTGACACAAGATACAAGTTTGTGGGTATAATTTCAGTCAAGTGGTTGATCAAAAGTACTAAATGCCTTCACTGACATCAATATTGTGGAAAAAACTCAGAATTATAAAGCATTCAGCAAGGGATCTTAAAATCCTAGAAAAGGAATTCAATTCATTAAACACATATTAAGCATATAGTTAAGAGTAAGCACTTTATTAAGTGCGGAATACACAGATGACTAAAGCAGATTCTTAATCCTTGAGGAATCCGTGGTGAGTTGAGGAATGAAATACAAGGCGATGGGAAGCAGTCATGGAGATAGCGAAGAGAAAAAGTAAGATATGAGAAGAATTTCCCAGAAAGGTTTGACATGTCTCAGTGATGCTAAATAAGTGTTTCTCAACCTTAAATCTCATGTTCCCATTTAATTTCATTTGAAAATCCAAAAACATGAATTATATAACAAAAAGTAAAACAATAGCAATTTTCTAGTAGCTTTATTCAAAATTGCACACATGCTTCCTGAGATTTTGATATGCCTTTCTTACGAGTCATTCCTTTTTCGCAAGAATCACTGCACCAGAGTCAGACTGGATTTGAACAGCTTTTTTTAAAGGATTATCATATACATTGTGCTTAGGCTCTAACTACACCTACCTGCTGAGGTTGGTCTCTGCTCACCTGTATGACCTCGCTTCAAAGCCACAGCCTGAACAGCTTCTCCTGGTGCCAAGCCTTCGAGTGTGGGCACCTGTTTTATGAGAGGGGTCTCCTGCCACTGGGACGCCTCTGGGCTGCGCGACCCCGTCCCTAGGGCCTCCTGCAGCTTGCTAGGCACTCAGTAGCCGGCCGTGATTGAACAGGTTGATGTCATCCCTACCTGCAAACCCGGCGCTGTGACCACAACAGTGAGCCTTTTCCTGTGTTCACACAGGCAGAGCAGTTTTTAGGGCACTATTAATCAAGAGAGTGTCACCTGGCCTGATTCTGGGGACACCCAAGTTGCCGCAGGGTCTGGGCAGCTCAGACTGCCCAGAGATTCATGGAGCTGTCAGGTGAGAGGCGCGGTAGAAGGATCAGCCGCCGATGTTCACAGACGTTAGCAAACGCAGGAACGCCCTCGCTGGCGGTCATTCATGATTTACTGCTGCTCTAACAAACTGTCACAAACTCAGGGCCTTAAAATAGCAGCTCTGGGGGTCAGAGCCCGCAAGTGGGTCTAACAGGGCTAATGTGAGTGTTGGCAGGGCTCCAGGAGAGCCTCCTTCCCTTACCTGGGTAATCAGGGCTAATCTTCCCATCTCAAGACCCTCAGTCTAGTCACAGCTGCAAAGCACCCTTGCCTTGGAAGGGTTTACAGGTCCAGGGGTTAGGACATGGAATCTTTGGGGGACACCATTTGTCTGCCACAGCAGGTGAGTGCGTTTCGTCCCTAGTAGGCTCTCCTGATGTGAAGCCTCACCAGCTACTTCTGTATCTGAGAGAGGGGATAAGCCAAGGACTGTGGGGTGGTTTTGCCCGAGGCACTTTAGTCCCCTGACGATTGTACTTTTCCTCGCCCACACTGCCCCCAAATCTCTGACCAAGGGCTCTGCAGACTGACTTCCAAGTTAATTTTTGCAGTTTTCTCTATTCTGAATGCTCCAAAGAAATGTCATTTAACACCTAAATTGAATACAAAGTAAGCCTGAATTCTTACAAAACAAAAATGAAAGGACTTTCAGACTGTTTAGCTGGATATTTTTATCAAACCCGTTTGTTAAATAAAAAGTAAATCAATAAATTCCCCTTCGTACAAGTGGCAGGACTGGGTCTAGAATTGCCTAAAAGATTACTTTGAAAAATATTAGACTCGAGTGCTTCTGCCCTTTGCCGTAACCACAGGCAGGAGGCCTGTACCTGTGCAATGTACCACTGAGAAAGAATGGCGACGCTGGTCTTCAAAAGAAAAGCCATCCAGTCGGCTCTGGATTACACAGTAATGGCTGACGTCAATTTTAAAAGTCACAATTAATGTGTTTAAAATGAAAAGAAACCTTCAGAAGAACTCATTTTAACTTTGTTAACAAGAAGAACAAAACTTAAGTTCAGCCCTTCTTAGTATTATCAGAATTTAGATTAGCCTCCCCAGAGGAAGTGGTGGAAGCAGGTAGGATAAATGTTCCCAAAGAAAGAATGACTCATCTGGAAGTTTATAATTAAAATCTGGCCCAGGCATATCAGACAGTCAGACCAACATAAGTTGAAGAGCAGAAGTTTTTTTTGTTTTTTTTGTTTTTCTTATTTCAGAGCAAAATACTGGAGCATCAGCTCTTTAAAATATGATGAATGTAATCATCTTTCATTCATGAAATCTTTTAAGAATGGTCCCTTTTTTGGCTTATTGTTGGATAGAAAAATAAGCTAAACCTACTATGAAAACTATAGTTGGTACTAGAGTTGATAAGTTTATGTCCAAGAGACTTGTATCTTTGGCTTTCATGTGCCAGTTGTGCCCTGAATCTCAGCAGAGTTGCAACACCTTCTCTTCAGTTCATTGGACTCACCCAGGACAACTAACAAGGAGATGATGATGGACAATGACCATCCCAAGGAACAGAGAGGGTCTACAGCTGCAAGCAAGAGAGTCCCATCCATCTGCCCTATGGGATCTAAGCCTCCCCTGAATTTGAGGCAGAGTGGACATCACCATCCCTGAATCCTCAGGACTGGGGGATGAACGATGGACTAGAGTGGACTTACTGGTGTTCTACTACAGACTCACTGTGATCCTAGCAATGGAAGAACTGTTATCATGGATGTGGAGCCAGTGGCCACCGGAGGTTCTGAGGGGAGGGAGAGGGGAAAAAGAGGTGTACTATGGGGGCATTTTCAAGACATTGGAATTGTCCTGAATGACATTGCAATGACAGATACAGGCCATTAAATATGCTGTCACATCTTACAAAATTGCACGGGAGAGAGTTTAAACGATGATGTAAACTAAAATCCACACTTCGTGGCAATGCTCCAATCTGTGTTCCTCAATTGTAACAAAGGCACCACACTAATGAGGGATGATGTTGTTAACGTGGGAAAGTGTGGGAGGGGGAGGGAGTGGAGCATATGGGAATCCCCTTCATTTCTAATGTAACATTTATGTAATCTAAGTATCTTTAAAAATAAAAAAAAATAAAAAATATGAAAGCAACAGATTCACTGAAGCCATCGGTTAGTCAACAACTAATAAACATCTGCTTCATTCATTAATTCAAGAAATAATTATTGAGCACTTAACACATAGCAGGCAATGTTCTAGATTCTAGTATGTAAAGATAAACAAGAGAGAGAAAGGGCACACTCTCACGGAGCTTACAATGTAGTGGGGGATTCTGACAATAATACTTAAATAACAATTAATTCCTAAATAACAAGTTAATAATTAAATAATTATTTCTTGAGAAATTGCTACATGTACAATGCTTCATGCACAGTGAAAAAACTTAAAGCGATGGATGAATGTGGCTATTATAGAATGAGCTGGGAAGACGTCTATGAGGAAGTGACATCAGGGCAGGGACCTGAAGGACGTGAACAACCAACTGTGTGAAGACTATGAGAAAGTGCAATGCAAGCAGAGGGGCAGCAGGTAAAGCAAGCTTCTGCAACGTGGAGGAGTATGATGTGCTCCAGAAAGACTGAGGCCAGAACGGCTGGCCCGAGGGCACAAGTGGGAAAGTGGCAGGAGGACGTGAGGTTCATGGAGTAGGCTGAGGCCACGAGTTGAAGCTTATTCTGAAGGCAATGGGTGAGATCTGGTGTGCTGTCAGCAGGGAAGTGATGCCATTGATTTCTATGATCAGAAATCCGCTCTCACTGTCATGTGGACGATAACACAGGACCCAACAGCAGAAGCAGCCAGACGAAGCAGAAGAGGAAGGTGAGAGATGTTGGTTACTTGAACTGGAAAGCAGTGGAGGAGTATGAGGAAGGATTGGATTCTACGCGTGCTCTGAAGGTAATGGTGTCAGCTCCTGTTATAAGCGCAAAGGAAAGAGTGCAGATGAGGATAATCTTCAGATATGTTTATCTGATTCAGTAGGTGTTTGTGGAAATGAAAGAATAATACATTACTAAGGAATAATATATAGGTAAGGAAGTTTCAAAGGCTTTGCAATCCAATATGCAGCCCAGAAAAAAATAAACACTTAGATAATGCAAAAATAAAAACTAAAAAAACTTCCTAGTTCTAGGTACATGGAGAAACATTCTAACGCAAAGAAGTTTTATGAAATGGTGACATTGTTTTTACAAGGGTTAATAAAGGAGATAAATAATAAGCAGGGGAAAGGCACAGATGACCACAAATGATTGGCAAAGGACATTCCATCTAGGGGAAGGGAGAGAGCGTGATCTGAATCGTTGAGAAAGAAAGAGTAGGGGGAAAGGGAATGAGAATGCATGCAGTAAAAGAGTTTGCTCTTTTGTGTAAAGAATGGGTAGGTTCTGGAAACATGGCACACGAGATAATTAGGTAAGAGAGAAGTGAGTTTACTTTTAGGTTGGTCACTCTTGTTTGTCTTCCTGCCATTCTGAAATACTTTCTCTTCTAGTTGGTGGAAACAAATGGTCAAGGACTTAGAGTCCATATTCAGAGTCACTGTTGTACATAGAGAAGAGCGAGTTACATTTGGATGTTTTGTTAACAAATGAGTACAGACATTAGAAACCAGAGCAGATGTGTCTCTACGATGTAGGGGAGGGAACGGGTGGAAATCTCTGGGAAGATACTAACCACAAAATTTCCAACACTGAAAACATAAGGTACTTTCCTGGTCCAACATAAAAACAATTTGTCTCATAAATTACTCTGGTATGTAAACTCTTTGATGATACCGATACTTCTTTTTCTTTAGTACAGAAGCTATGGATTTACAGAATAATCATGCTGAAAATACAGCATTCCCATACACCAGCCCGCCACCAAAACCACGCATTTGTGTGGAACATTTGTTACAATTGATGGCTGCAAATTTTTATAATTGTACTATTAATTACCAACTGTGGTTTAACTTGGAGTTCACAGTTTTTGTAGAGCAGTCCCATGGATTTTTAAAAGTTTTTATTCATTCACCATATATACAATCTGATAGTTCCCCTTTCAATCATATTCAGATATGTATTTCTGTTCATCGCATCCACAATGCTGTGCTGGCATCACCGTCACCCGTTTCCTAAATATTCCCATCATTCAAAATAGGAACCCTGTGCAGTTGAAGCCTTCACTTCCCATTCTTTACCCCCACCCCACCCCCTGGTAGCCTATGTTCTAGATTCTGACTTTATCAGTTTGCTTATTCTAATTGTTTCAAATCAGTGAGATCATATAATATTTGTCCTTTTGTGTCTGGCTTATTTTACTCAATATGATGTCTCCAAGGTTCATCCATGTTGTTGCATATATGAGAACTTCATTCCTTTTTTTACAGCTGAATAATATTCCATTGTGTGTATATACCACATTTTATTTACCCATTCATAGATTGACAGACACTTGGGTTGTTTCTGTCTTTTGGCAATTGTAAATAAGCTATCCTGGACTATTTTTGCTTTTAATATTTCTTTTATCTTTCCACTCTTTAGCTTGAGTCATTTCAAGTGCCTTTTCTTCAAGTTCGTTGATTCTTTCTTCTGCCAGCTCTTATCTGCCATTACTACCCTCCTGGGCATTTTTCATTTCAGTTATTGTGTTCTTCATGTCCAGTAGTTCTGTTTGGTTCCATTTAAAATTTTCTATCTCTTTACTTTGACTCTCATATTGTTCTTTCATTGTTTTTCTGATATTCTGTAGTTTTTTCTCTGTATTTTCCTTCACCTTCTTCAGCATTTTTTAAGATCATTTTTTAAATGCTTTGTTCATTATGTCCACATTTTCTTCTTCTTCATTGGTGTTTTCTGTATTTTTATCCTCTTTCTTTGGATGGGCAATAATTTTTTTTTAATTGTTTATTTTTGACTCTTTTTTTGAAAACTGTACATTTTAATATCTTAAAATGTTAATTCTGGGATATACTCCCTGGGATGCTTGTTTCTTGGTTTTTGTAACCAGTTGGTAATAAGACAGAGACTCCTTGAGTTTCAATCCTCCTATTAGGAAGGTCTGCCCAAAGTCAATGCACTGTGCAGGGTTTGCCCTGTCTCACTGGGCCTTTACCTTGTCCTGGACATTTGCTTGTTAATTGTTTTGGAGTCCCCTGTTTACAGGAGTTGGGTTGTCCCCTATGTTTCCCAGGGGGCAAACCACCCTCTCCTGGGTATCTGAAGCCCTGCATCTTTAAATCGCCTCCACTTCTACCCTTGTCTGAGGTAGGTTGAAACAATGGCTGCCACCTAATTTGTCCTAAGCTGGGTTGAAACAATAGGTGCCCTCAGAGCCGAGACCCAGAGTTCTGAATTGTTTAATCAAAAGCCGCGATCAGTGATCAGCCGTGTGAAACTCTGTTCTTGGGGAAGAGAATTTTTATGTCCCCTTTCACGCTAGCAGCTAGCCAGAGCCAGGACTCCATCGTGGTCCCCCATGAGAGTGAGGGATGGGCACTGGTGGCTGCAAGTCATCTGAAATAACAAAAAGCCTGTGAAATGAAGCACCATCTACAGATTTTATCTCACTACCATTTCTTACTACTTCAGTGTTTTGCTCAGTTTGAGTAACAAAATAATTAATTGCTTTCATTTTTTAAACAATGTTATTATAAACATGTACTCAAACTTAAAAACATTCTGAAAATGTATTTTATGCATTAAAATATGTTACTTTGAGGCAACTCTTAATTTAACCCAGGCAGTGAAATCTCCTTTAGTCTACACCTGAAGGGCTTTAATATATTCCAACTTCCACTGAAATGATTTCTCAGAAATCTTTCTATTTGGTTGTTTTTTTTTTAAGATTTATTTTATTTATTTATCCCCCCTTGCTGCTTGTGCTCACTGTGTCCACTTGCTGTGCGTTTTTCTGTGCCTGCTTGTCTCCCTTTGTTGCATCATCTTGCCCTCACCGCGACGCGCGGGGGGGTGGTTGGCTCTCCCTGTGGGCCGTTTCACCAGGAGGCCCCGGGAATCAAACCCACGGCCTCCCATATGGCAAACGGGAGCCCGACCACTTGAGCCACAGTCGCTTCCCTCTATTTGGTTTTAAAAATGTTTCCATTTCTAGATTTTAAGAAGCCAAAATTTTTGCCTAAAATTCAAAAATAACTTATTATTTAAATACAAATTAAGCAAACATGGTAGTTGAAGAGGAAATCTAATACCTTTACATATTTTCAAGCTCAAGATATCTAAAAACACTCTCACCCTTTGCTTGTATTATGGAGAGAAGAGTTTTTCTGAATGTGTAGTTGGGTTAAAAAAATGTAGACCTACACAAAAACTTAAAGGCAACGCTTAATAAAAATACAAAAGATGTTAAGAATTTTCACAGAGTAATCCTGCCTTACATTCCTATGTGACTTGAATTAATTTAAGAGAAAGCAGCCTATAATTTGATTCAAACACCACTGCAAGTTTTATAATTCACTTGAGTTTACTAATGGTGAAAATAGCTTTATTTTCCCTTTGAATAATTTCCAAGTTACTGTTAACTAATAAATGCATTTTAAAGCTGTTGATTTTTATGACTAAGTCTTTCCCCATCTGGAAAATAAAGCTCTCTTTATACATTCCTGCCATATTCAAGAAGGAATACACAAGAAAAGAGTTTTGTAAGCAACAACATTTTCAGAGGGGTCTGGCACAGGGAGGGAGAGAGGAGCACAGAGTTCATCCGACTTTGGGAGCAGGGCTACTGACTGGTGCAGGGTAACACATGCTCCAGTGCAAAAATTAGCACCATCTCTCCATATGATGCGCAAGAAGGAAAAGAACCAACCTTCTAATGCCCACGGGAGTATAGCAGATCTATTCACTACACATTTTAACACTTCCGAAAGGGGCTGGAACTCAAAAATTCTGTTCTTTGGAGAGTTTAATATTGTTTCTCACTTATTGACCAGAATTTATTTTATTTTTAAAATTTATCTATTAACCATTAAGTGATTTTTTATTTAAAAATTTAAAGTTTTCCCACAGCATTTATGTTTCTCTGAATAGGTCGGTACCAGAAAAAGAAAAACTGAATTAACTGTGAAAAATACAGTCAGTTGCTGTATTCTAAGAAATAATCTCCTTTAACTATGTCTGCGCATACTGGATAATAGCTTTTAAAACCATTTGTTGTTTCGTAATGAGTCTCAGATTTTTGCTGCTAAAACAGAGGCAGCAGGAGTACAGGTGCAAAATGGCAGAGTAGGAAGTTATACAAATTGCTTCCTCCACTAGAAAAACGAAAGAGCTGGAAGAAGAAACTGGAATTAACTAGGTGGTAACCCTGGAACCAGAATGGACATTTAGGACAACTACAGGAGTGCCAGAGGAAATGAGAGGCTGCTGGGAGTTCAGTTTTTCTAAGTGAAAGCGAAAACCAAGACCAGACCCTATCACTTAGCACCATGAGCAGGTCAGCAGCTGCAGCAATGTGGCCTGATTCCCAGAGCTGCTGGCTGGGCCCAGAGCTGGCCAGGGATCCTCCTCCCCTAAAAGCCGGTAATGAGGGTGAAGGTAAGTCTCAGGGTGTCCTGAAGGAATGGGGCAGAAGCTGGCCTCATTTCCAGCCCTTCAATGCTTCCAGCCTCCCACCAGTATCCACATGTATATAAAGAGCTAGAAGAGGGGAGCGGATATGGCTCAAGTGATGAGTGCCTGCTTCCCACATGGGTGGTCCCAGGTTCGGTTCCTGGTGCCTCCTAAAAATAAACAAAAAACCAACAACAATGGATAAACAAAATGTGGTACATACATACAATGGAATATTACTCAACCGTAAGAAGGAATAAAGTGCTAACACATGGGATAACATGGATGAATCTGGAGGACCTTATGTTGAGTGAAGCAAGCCAGGCATTGAAGGATGAACATTACATGGCCTCACTGATATGAATTAAGGAAATTGAGCAGACTCAGAGAGCTATTGTCTGGAAGATAGGTTTACAAGAAATAGAAAGAGAGAAGGTTGGAGCTATCACCCATACGAACGTAATCTATGGTAAGGTAAAAGTGTGTAGTTGCGTACTGAAGGGATAGGACAGGAGGGTAGTGATATTGGGTTGGGTGGTTCAGGGTTGACAGGTGGGTAGATTGGGAAGGGTGAGTTAGAAGGTCCAGGGTACTGGGGGGAGGGCTGGGAGAGGGACCAGGTGAACACTGGGGATTTGTGGGTATGTGGTTGAAAGTACAAAGTTGGGAATACTCTTATGGCAATATGACAAGGAAAGGTTACTGGGTTTAGGGTGTTGGATTGGGGGGGGGCATTTGGGACAGGGCGCACCTGGAGCAGGCTTCTAGGGAGTGTGTGAATATTCATCTTGTCAGAATCTGTTGTATAAGTGGGTGGAGACCCACATAATGAGTGGGAAGGAGCTAGACTCCCATCCTTGGGAGAACCAATTTGTTCAGAAATAAACAGGTGGGAGTCTCTTGAGAGCATGGGTGGTTCCTAATAGGGGAGGACAAACCAGTGTGTCAAGACCTCAGTCTTGTTGCAAGTAACTATGAATCTTGTCATCCAACGAGTCGAGCCAGGGGGTCACCATGGGCTCTGGGAAGAGGGGGAGGGAGGAATAGATTAGATCAAACAGGGGATATTTAATAGTCAGTGGAAATGTTCTGCATGATCTTACAGTGATGGACACAGGACATGGTAAATGTCATCAAAATTTATAAAAGTGTACAGCCTAAAATGTAAAGCATAGTGTAAACCATTGACCATGTTTAGTAGCTATGTTTCACTATTTGCATATCAGTTATAACAATGCTACCATCCACATATAAAAAAGTATTAATATGTGGGGGGAAAGAATGGGGGAGGAAGTTGGGTATATGTGAGTCTCCTGTATTTTGTGTGTGACTTTGCTGTGACCTAAAACTTCTTTGAAAACAAAATGAAAAGGAATGAGATACTGGGGAATGAGTGGGGGAAGGTGCCACGGCACAGACTGGACACCAGATATTGCAGTGATGAAAGGCAAAAGGAAAAAAAAAAAAATTTTTTTTTAATATTTTTCATTTTTTTTAATATCCTAATTTTTAATTTTATTGTATTTTTAGTTTTTAAAAATTTTTATGTATTATATCTCTTATATTTAAACTTATCATTATTATTTCATTTTCCTATTAATTGTATTCAGCTATTGTAATAGCTTCATCTTTGAAGAAGCTTTTCACAGAAGGGTTACAACTGGAGCAGGGGAGGATCATTGGTGTGGGGTGTCAGGGATTCATGGGAGGAAGTTCACTTGAGCGCACTATAAGGTATGTAAAAATGTTCGAATGTTCATGGACATTTTCACAGTGGGTAGAGACTCACACAATAACCGAGAGAATACTGAATTCCCATCCTGGAGGTCTCTGCCACATTCTCTAAGGGAGCAGCAACAGTCCCCCAAGTGCAGGGGCAGTGACTGGAGAATGACTAGGAGAATGATCCACTGATGGGCCCTTGATATTGACGACTAAGCTTATGAGCCTTTGCTCTAGAAATTGAAACTTAGCCTACTGTTATGGGGTGCCTAAGAGTTGCCTCCTGAGAGCCCCTTTATTGCTCAAATGTGGCCTCTCTCTAAGGCAAACTCAGCATATGAGTGCATTACCTTCCCCCCAGCATGGGACATGTCTCCTGGGGATGAGCCTCCCTGGCATCAAGGGATTGCTGCCAAGCACCAACTAGCAATACAACTGGAAAAAGACCTCAAATAAAAGGGGGGAAAGATACAAAATGAATTTATATGGCTAAGAGACTTCAAAGTGAGTTGGGAGGTCATCCCAGAGGTAATGCTTATGCACATCTCAGCAGGATCTCATAGACTGCTAAAGTGGACGCTATCCCAAATAGTGGGGCTCCTGATGGCTCTGGAGACACCCAGGCCCTATGGCCAGGGCAGATAGCTCCAGAGTTTGGTGCCTTGCCAGTAGGCCCTACTTTGGAGTTTGTGCTCCTAAGATTGACAGAGTTGGACTCAATTATGTCTTCCATGCACATGGATCATCTGTCCCTTTTATTTAAACCTATACTTGGTGCTAGAGTTTGTAGTTGTACATCCAGAGACTCGAGTCTTTAGGCTGTCCATGTGCCAGCTGGGCCCAGAACCTTGGCGGAGTTGCAACACCTACTCTACAGTTCATTGGGCTCACCCAGGACCACTGGCAAGGAGATGATGATGGACAACAGCCATCCCATGGAATGAAGAGAGTCTGCAGCCACAGGCAGGATAGTCCCATCTATCTTCCCCATGGGATATAAGTCCCCTCTCAATTGGAGGTGGAGTGGATGTCACCATCCTAGAATCCTCGGGATTGGGGAAAGAGCTATGGACTAGAGTGGACTTACTGGTATTCTATTATAGACATATTGTGATTCTAGCAATGGAAGAAATTATAACATTGATGTGGAGCCAGTGGCCACTGGAAGCTCTAGGGGCAGGGAGAGGGAAAAACAATTGTAATATGGGGGCTTTTTCGGGACTTGGGAATTGTCCCGAGTGACATTGCAATGACAGATATAGGCCATTTTTTTTTTATCATCATATAACTTTTAAATGTGTGGGAGAGAGTGCAAACTACAATGTAAACTATGATCCATGCTTAAGGGAAAAGCCCCAGGATGTGTTGATGTGCTTATCAATTGCAATGAATGTGCCACACTAATGAAGGATGTTTATGTGGGAAGGTATGGGAGGTGTGGGGAGTGGGATATATGGGAATCCCTATATCTTTTGTGTAATGTTTGTGTAAACTAAATATCTTTTTAAAAATAATAATAATAATAAAAAGGGGGAAAAAGCAACAAGCAAACAAACTGAAAAAACCAACTCAGGGAAGCCAATGTGGCTCAGTGGTTGAGCACCAGGTTCCTACATACGAAGTCCCAGGTTCAATCCCCAATTCCTGTCCCTAAAAAAAGAAAAAGAAAAAAAAAAGCGAGAGTACACCTTCTTTTGATATTTTTAATTTTTCTTCTGCATGTGGGCATATTCTGGTCTGGCAGATACCTGAGGTCCTACAGACCAGGATTAATGACCCGTACACATTTTCATTGGTTGAGTTTCTTCTTTCTCTTCTTGTGCTGTTTAGTTTGGTAGATACTTGAGAGTTCATCACAGATACTAGCCACAGTTTCCTTAGAAGCAGTGTCCTCTGGCTTTATGCTAGCATCTACTAAGACATAAAGAACAAACACACCTCTTTTACTTTTCTTTTTTTTTTTTTTTGGCCTTGATTGTTGGTTTCATTCTCTCTTTTGTTTTTGTGGGTCTGGTGGATACCTGAGGGACAAGCAGGAATGCTGGGTTAAGTTTGGGCCTTGATAGCAGCAGCATCTGTCTTCCCACCAGCACGAAACAATAGACTTTGAGAGACAGAGCACTTTATTTTTTTTCTTGTTTTTTTTTTTTGTGTGTGTGTGGGGGGGGTTGTCTGTTAGAATGTTTTCCTCTCTCTTTCTTCCTTCTTTCCCCTTTTTCTTTTTCCCCCTTCTTGTTCTTAGTTTAGTGGAGTGAAGAGTGGGAGAACTAGATTTCCAGAGTGACTCCAACATAATACTCAGAATGTACAGCTCTCAACAAAACAATACACAACACACAAGTAAACAAGAAAGTATGCCAGTCAAAGGAAGAGAATTAAGTTGGAAACATTCTAGAGGAAGGGCAGTCTCTGAAATTACTAATCAAAGATCTTAGAACAACTGCCATAAATATGATCATGAACTAAAGGAAAACATTGACAATGAACTAAAGGAAATCAAGAAAAGCATATATAACCAGAATGAGGATTTCAATAATGAGATGGAAATTAAAAAGAAGAACAAAATGGAAATTCTGGAACTCAAAAGTATAATAACTGAAATGAACAAATCAATAAATGGGGTCAAGGCAGATTGGAGAAGGCAGAAGAAAGATTCAGTGAACTCAATGACAAGACAATTTTATAATAATTTTATATCCACAGGGAGCCGATCTGGCTCAATTGGTTGAGCACCTGCTTCCCACATGGGAGGTCCCAGGTTAGATCCCTGGTGCTCCTAAAATCACAAACAAACAACAAGCAGACAATTGGGGAAAAAAAAAAAAAAAAAAAAAAAAAAAAAACAAATCACAGGAGCTGATGTGGCTCAGTGGTTGAGTGCTGGCTTCATACATACAAAGTCCCCAAATTCAATCCCAGGTCCTGGCACCTCAAAAAAAAAACATTTGTCCAGGTTGAGGAGCAGAAAAAAAAAGAATGAAAAAAAACGAACAAAGCCTGAGGAACTTGTCAAGACACTAAGCATACCAATACATACAGTGAAAGAGTCCCAGGTGGAGAAGAGAGAGATAAAGAGCCACAAAAATTATTTGAAGAAATAATGGCAATCTGATGAAAGATATGAATGTACAAATCCAAGATTTTCAATGAGCACCAAACAGGATGAACTCAAACAGATCTACACTGAGACACTTCATGGCCAAACTGTCAGATGCTAATGACAAAGATAGAATATTTAAAAAAAAAAAAAAGCGAGAGAAGCAACATGTCAAATATAAGGGTTGCTTAAGATTAATATCCACTTTGTCAGTAGAAGTCATGGAGGCCAGAAGGCAGTGGGAGGACAATTCAAAAGTACTAAAAGAAAGAAAGAAAAAACTGTTATCCAAGACAAATATACTTGGCAAAGCTGTCCTTCAGAAATGAGGGAGGGTCGATCCCTATAAATAGTGGAGTGAGAGGCTTCAGGACTCTTTGTCTTCACAGATATTTTGAACAACAAGTAAGAACTAGCAGAACCATCCTTCACAAAGCTTTAAAAAAAAACAGCTAAAAGCCTGCAGGAACAGGGTGAGCGCCAAATAAAGAAAAAGGCTACTTAAAAGCAGTGGGATTTCATGTTGCTTTAGCTGGCCCCTCTCCCCCCCCCCCCGCCCCACTCTCTCCACACAAAGCCAGCCTGTGCTCCCACTGTGAATCCCAGAGAGAACAGAGTAACGTTTGTGTACATATTGGGAGCATGTATGCCTGGCCCAGCCGCCTGGTGTTGGCCTGCAGGACTCACTGTTGTAGAACTTGCCTTGCATATAGATGGTGGCACACCGAGCTCGCCTACAGGATGCTGCGGGAGAGCAGTCAAGTCAGGCTTCTGGGGCAAGGGATCGCTGGCTATGGGACATACAGTAGACCTTGAGGACCATGAGGAAACTACTTTCTATGGAAGAGGAGACGTTCCTATTCTCATAAATGCGGAATTCATAGGGCCCAATGCACATGCCCAACACAAGATGCATGCACAGAAAGGATAAAGAGGCTCCTATGCTTTGGCCTGAAGCTATTTTCTAAACCCCTTGAGTGGATAAGCTCTGAAGGAGAACACTCACAGGTCAGTTTGTAAAGACTGGGAAAGATGTTTTCTCCCCACTCCCTTTATTTTTCATTATCTCCTGGCATTGAAAGAAAGCACTGTCATCATACTAGCTGGATACAAACTTAAGGAACAGATAATTCAGAGTCTAAGTTCCAGTTATAAAACATTAAAACATCAAAATGCCCAGGTTTCAACTAAAAACTCAAAAACATACAAAGAAACAGGATAGCAATCACTCAGGCAAAGGAGAAAATTAAAGCATTAGAAGCCATCAATGAGGAGAATCAGATCTGGGACATCCCAAACAAAGACTTTTAAAAAATGACCCTACCTATGATCAAAGAGCGAAAGGAAAACATGAACAAATACCTAAAGAAGATCAGGAAAGTGATAGGTTAATACAAAGGGAATATAAATAGAGAGAAGGAAATTATGAAAAGAAACCAAATAGAGCTGAAGACCACAATAACAGAAATTAAATATTCCCTAGAGAAGTTCAGCAACTGAATAGAGCTGGCAGAAATAAGAATTAGTGAACTTGAAGATAAGACTATCAAAACCACCGAGTCAGAAGAGCAGAAAGAAGAAAGAATGAGTAAAAGTGAATGGAGGGAGAGGATGTGGCTCAAACAGTTGAGCACCTGCCTCCCATATGGGAGGTCCCAGGTTTGGTAAAAGGAGTGCAGGCTGCAGGGCCCCATGCACAGTTACACCGCCAGGCCCTGTGAGCCACGCAGCAAGATGATGACGTAACAGGAGAGTGGCACAAGGGAGAGCCAAGAGGAGACGCACTGAAAAACCAGGAACTGAGGTGGCGCAGGTGGTAGGACGCCTCTCTCCCACATCGGAGATTCCGAGGCTCGAATCCCAGTGAAGACATGAGGAGGAGGAGGAGAAGAGAGGGCAGGTAACGGACACAGAGAGTTATTCAGCAAATGGACACAAAAACAGCAAAAACGGGGGGGGAGGTGGGTAAAAATGTATTAAAGTAAGTAAATAAATAAATAAGTCCTTAAAAAAACATATAGGGAAGTAAGATACAGACTATAGTTAGTGGTAATACTTTGACGATGCTATTTCATAATGTATTTGTGGTGGGGTGATGTGTTTGATGTTATGCATGTTTGTTTTGTAAGTTAACAATGTTTACTGAACACTTATTGTTTATGTATGTTCATGTATGAATGATATACTTTAATAATTTGTTTAAAAAATCATTTGAATGGTTAATTCCAGGAAGCCATTATTAATTAAAAACATAAATTGATATTAATGGCAAAAAGTAACTTCATGTTCACAACTTCTGTAATAAAAAATATGTAAAAATAATTATAATAAGGTGGGTTGAGGGTAGAAAACACCAAATGTAAGATATGAACTATAGTTAGTAGTAAGATTTTGACAATATTCTTTCATAATTTGTAAAAATGTCTCACGACAATGCCAGGTGTTGGTGGAGGGGTGATGTATGGGAGCCCTGTCTGATGTTATGCATGTTTGCTTGGTAAGGTCACAACTTTTACTAGACACTTATTATGTATTTTCATATATAAATGATATAAAAATAATACTAATAGGGTGGGTTGGGAGAAAAATACAACAAATGTAAGATACTTTGGTTAGTAGTATTTTGAGAATGCTCTTTAATCATTAGTTTAAAATGTTTCACAACAATGCAAGGTATTGGTGGTAGGGTGAGGTGTGAGAATCCCATATGATGTTATGTAGGTTTGTTTTGTAAGTTCACAACCATTACTATATACTTATTGTTTATGTATCTTTATGTATGAGTGATATACTTCAATAAATTTTTTTTAAAGTAACTTCATAGCAGGGAAACCTGTCAGAGGCCACCTCAATCTGCATATTCAAGTGGTGGTAAAGAAAAATAATCTTGATTCCATTGGGAATCTTCGATTTCCATAAAATAATTGAGAAAATTGTTTTTCCTGTACTGTTAAAGTAAAATACCTGTTGAGTAACATCATCATCATAAAGGTGTAAAAATAAAAAGCAAAGTACTTTAAAAAAAAAAAATGAGAGATTAATACATTGCCAGATAAACAAAAGCTGAGGGATTTGTTACCAATATACTGGCCCTACAAGAAATGCTAAAGGGAATTCTGCAGGTTGAAAGAAAAGACAGTAGACTTTTCTTGACTGAAGCCAAGCGAAGAAATAAAGATCTCTGGTAAAGATAATGACATGGTAAATAGAAATACCAGTACTATGTCGTTTTTTACCGTAATACTACTTTTTACTTCCCACATGATCTAAAAGGCAAGTGGACAAAATGTAATGATAAATCAGTGGTTTTGAATTCACAATGTATAAACATCTAATTTGTGACAAGAACTACATAAAGATAAGGTAGAGGAAAAATGTGTGTGTATACTATTGAAATTAATTTGGTATCAAAGCAAATGAGATTGTTATAGATTTAGAATGTTAAATGAAACCCCATGGTAACCACAAAGAAAATATCAGAAAATATGCAAACACATAGTGACAGAAAGTAGAGTACAGGTTACCAGGGATGGGGGGCAGGAGCAAGAGGGAATTAATGCAAAATGAGTATAGGGTTTCTGTTTGCAGTGAAGAAAAATTTCTAGTAGTGGATGGTGGTGTACCAAAACATTGTGAGTGTGATTAATCCCACTGAATGGTATACTTGGGAGGGCTTGGAATGGATAGATTTATTTTGTATATATGATTCCACAGTTAAATTTCAAAAAGAAAGAGAAACCAAAGAGATAATGACAATTAAAAGCAACTCATGATAATGGATAGAATCTAAGAATGGAAAAGAAAAGATTCAAAAGTGCATTACTGGGACATAAGAAAAATTGGAATGTAGAATATAAGCTTTATATCAATGTTAAATTTCTTGAACTTGATAACTTAAAGAGATTACATAAGTGAATATAGTTGTCCATAGAAAATGTACATGGAAGTATTGTGTTCAAGGAGTACGATGTATGCAATCTTCACTCAAATGTTCAGAAGATAGATATAGATAGATGATGATGATGATGATGATGCAGATAGATAGATAGATGATGATGATAGATAGATGATAGATAGATAGATAGATAGATAGATAGATAGATAGATAGATAGATAGA
>JAKSZT010054342.1:1144611-1168998 GCA_026826555.1 Tolypeutes matacus | reverse complement strand
AGATAGATAGATAGATAGATAGATAGATAGATAGATAGATAGATAGACTGATAGATGACAGATGATATAATGATATGATAAATGTGGCAAAATGTTAAAATGGAGAATCTTGGTATTTGGGGAGGTGGGCGTATTACAGTTATTTATATGAGGTTTGTATTATTTTTGCCACTGTCCTGTAAGTTTGAAATTATTTCAAAATAAAGTTTAAAAAATCAATATAAAAGGGGAATGTGAAAATTTCCTCTTCTTTCTTCATAGTACTAAAAGTTATGTGGAAAGTGTTTCTTCTGGGAAATTTTTTAAGCAATAAAAAAAGAAAAAATAAACCACTTACCAAATTGAAGAAAAAAATGACGGGAAAATTCAAACATTTTTTGGCACACAAAATCTGAGGGAATTCATTACCACAAGACCTGCCTTACATGTTGAAAATAAGGGACTAGAGAGTATCTTGAGGGTGGATGAAGAAATAAAGATTCCCAGTTTAAGTAACATTATGGGTAAATATAAATGCCATTACTATTTCATTTTTCATTTGTTATGCTGTGTTTTACCTCTTACAAATCCTGTAATTCAAGTGCATAAAAAGCAACAAGCCTAAATCTTTGTTACTGGGCACACAATGCACAAAGATGCAATTTTTGACAATAACAACATAAAAGGGTTAGCAGGATATGGGTACAAGTGCATGTGTAGGCTATTGAAATCTAGTTGGAATCAACACAAACTAAGTTGTAGTAGATTTATAATGCTAAATGTATTCCCATGGTAACCAAAAAGGAAATATCTTTTAAAAATCTACAGAAAAGGAAAGCATAAATGATTCAAAATGGTCATTATTAAAAGATCATCTTAACACAAAGGAACACAGTAATGGAGATATAGAAGGACAAAAAAGCATAAGCTTTACAAAAAACAATTAGCAAAATGGCAGAAATAATCTTGCCTTATCAGTAATTCCTTAAATGTAAATGGATTAAACTCCCCAATCAAAAGGCAGAGATTGGCAAAATGGATAAAGGAACGTGACCCAATGCTATGCTGTTTACAAGAGGTCCATTTTATATCCATAGATACAAATAGGTTGAAAATGTAAGGATGGAAAAAATATTTCATGCAAATCATAATCAAAAGAGTGCTGAGGTGGCTATATTACTGTCAGACAAAATATTAAGTCAAAAACTGTTAAAAGGAGACAAGATAGGACTTTAATATCAATAAAAGAGTCAATTCAACAAGAATATTTAACAATTATAAACATATATGTACCTAACTGCAGAGTACCAAAATCTATGAAACAAACATTGACAGAATTAAAGGGAGAAGTAGACAATTCTATAATAATAGTTAGAGATTTTAATATATCACTTTCAATTCCAGATATATCGTATGAACAGAAGATCAATAAGGAAATAAAGGACCTGATCAACACTATAAGCCAACTACAGCTAAGTGACATATATTTAGAACAACAGCAGAATACACATTCTTTGCAAATGCACACAGATCATTCGCTGAGATAAACCATATGTTAGGACAAAAGAGAATTCTCAATAAATTTAAAATATTGAAATAAAAATAATAACCTCTCTGACCACAATGGAATGAAGCTAAAAATAAGTAACAGAAGGAAAACTGGGAAATTAAAAAATATGTGGAAATTATACAACACACTCTTGAACAACAAATAAGATAAAGAAAAAATTACAAAGGAAATTAGAAAATACTTAGAGAAAAATGAAAACAAAGATACAACATACCAAAACTTATGGGATGCAGTAAAGGCAGTACTGAGGAAGAAAATGTATAGCTATGAATGCCTAAATTAAAAAAGAAGAAAGGTCTCAATTTAAAAATGTAATTTTCCATTTTGAGGAACTAGAAAATGAGGAGCAAAGTAAACTCAAAGTTAGCAGACAAGGGGGAATAATTATGATTAGAAGAGAGGTAAATAAAATAAAAAGTTGAAAAACAATTGATAGAGTAAATAAAACAAAATTTGGGTTCTTTGAAAAAAATCAATAAAATTGACAAATCTTTGGCTAGTATGACAAAGAAAAAAGATGCAAATAAAATCAAAAAGGAAATTTGTAATATAACTACTGAACTTTCAAAAATTATAAGAGGATTATGAGAGAATGTTATGAACAATTGTATGCCAACAAACTAGATAATCTAGAAGAAATGGGAAAGTTGCTAGAAATATATCAATTAGCCAAATTAACTAAACACAAATTGAAAACATCACAAATCTATAAAAAAGAACAGAGATTGAATCAATAATCAAAAATTCTTACCAAGAAAGTCCAGGACCAGATGGCTTCACGGATGAATTCTACCAAACATTTAAAGGAAAATTGATATCAAGACTTCTCAGACTATTCTAAATAATTCAAGAGGAGAGAACACTGCATACTTCATTCTGAAAGAGCATTACTCATATACAAAGACCTGGTAAAGACCTCACAAAAAAAGAAAATTACAGATCAATTTCCTTCATAGAAATAGACGCAAAATCCTTAACAAAATACTAGCAAACTGAATCCAATGGGATATTCAAAAGATTATACACCATGACCAAGTGGGATTCATCCTAGGAATGCAAGGGTGGTTCAACATAAGAAAATCAACATAATACAGTACATCAGTAGAGTGAAGGAAAAATAAAACCTACATGATTACGTCAATAAATGCAGAAAGTTCATTGGACAAATCCAACATCCTTTCATGATCAAAACACTCAGAAAAGTAGGGATGGAAGGGAGACTTCTCAGGATGATAAAGGTCACTTATGAAAAGCCCATATCTCATTGATGATAGACTTAATACTTTCCCTCTCCCTAAGATCAGGTTTGAAACCTGATCTTTTTACCACTGTTGTTCAATGTTGTACTAGAAGTTCTTGCCAGAGCAATTAGGCAAGAGAAAGTATTAAAAGATACCCAAGTTGGAAAGAAAGAAGTGAAACTCTCTCTAATTGCAGACAATATGATCTGATGCACGCAAAATCCAAAGGATCCACAAGAAAACCATTAGAGCTAATAAATGAATTCAGCACAATGGTAGGGTACAAGATCAACACCCACACATATCAGTTGTGTTCCTTGCATTAGCAATGAACAATCTGAAGAAGAAATTAAGAAAACAATTCTACTTACAATAGCATAAAAAAGAATAAAATATGTAGGGATAAATTTAACTACAGATACAGAAGATTTGTAGACTGAAAACTGTAAAATACTGCTGAAGGAAATTAAGGAACACCTAAATAAATAGCAAGACATTCTATTTTCATGGTTTGGAAGAGTTAACCTTGTTAATGTGACAATGTTAACTACAGCTAGATACAAATTCAGTGCAATCCATATTAAAATTCCAGCAGCCTTACTTGCAGAAATGGGAAAAAACAGATCCTCAAATGTATAATAGAACTGCAAGGGACCCCAAATAGCAAAACAATCTTGAAAGAAAACACAGTTGGAGGATTCACACTTCCTGATTTCAAATTATATTACAAAGAGAAAGTAACCAAAACAGTGTGGTATTGATAGAGAGATAGACAAATAGATCGAAACCAACTGAAAGTCCAGAAATGGACCTACAAATCCATGGCAATTGATTTTTGACGCATGCTAAGTATATACAGTGGGAAAAGAATAGTCTCTTCACAAATATCATTGGTAAAACTGTATATCCATAATGCAGAATAATGAAGTTAGACTCCTACCTCATACCATATACAAAAATCAACTGAAAATGGATCAAGGGCTTAAATAAAAGAGATAAAACTATGCAAAAGAGAGGTCTGGGAGAAAAGGGGGAAAGAATGGCATTAGGAAAAAGTATACCAGACTGGAGAACTCCTTTGATAAAGCACAGGCCGAATCTGAGAAAAGCAGCCCACAAATGAAGTCTGGCGCTGCTAGCACTTGCTTCCCGGCCCACAGGGCAGGCCCTTACAGGGCCCTATCACAGGGCAGGCCCTTACAGGGCCCTATCGCTTTGCTTCGTTTCTGTCTCTTCGCTGACTTATTTAGATGATTGAAATTCCCGACACCGATAGTACTAAGGTCTGACAGAGCTCAAGGCCGAGGCAGTTTTGCGTGTGTTTCTGTGCTTGAGCCTTACCACTAAATTTTCTCAAATGCATTTTAACTGGGATAAAACAGACCAGTTTCCTCCCATGCTTAACCTAAACCATTTTTCAGGTCCGGATGATAATTTCTGGAAAAAAAAAAAAACACCAAAGACCTCTGTTCCCCAATTCTCTAACTATAAACTGCTGACTTTTGGTTTTAGTTGCCTAATAAAATTCAGCAGCCTGTCATGTAATGGAGCTTCATTCTATAAAAGTAAGTGTCTCAGAAATAAAATATGTTCTTACCAATGGTGTAAAAGAGGATTTTAAAGCAATGATTCATTTAATTATCAAAACTTCAGAGAGCACTCAAGAAATACATAATAAGGTTACGGGAATTCTTTGAATTTCTTTCATCTTTTTAGCTTATTAATCTTGTTTATAATTTGTCAGTTTTTTCCCCTTCCAGCACACAGAATGGAAGGTAAGATTTGAACTGGAAGATAAATAATAAAACATGTAGTACAGAAAATCAAACCTGTGCAAAATGTATCAAAAATGGCCATGACTAACAGCTTTATGTTTTTCTCAGGTATTCTTTCATATTTATATCTCTATGTGACCAACCACCACAAATTTAATTGAGGATTTGTAAATATTCCCCACCCCTGATAACTCTGTTAATTTGTTTTTTCTATACTAGCACAATGCCAGATTCATACAGAAATCTTTTAACAACACAACAAAACAAATCCTTATATAAGTTTAATGGACACACTGAATCATAATGGAATTCATTTCCACAAAGATCCCTATTTACAGTTAGTTTCTTTCATAGTGTAGTCTTGAGAGCCTGATGAAAACATACCCCCTCCCAGAAAAGGAAGTCCTTAACAATTTCTTTCGGGGGTATTTTTTTACTTAGAATAAATATATCTTAGACACTTAATGTCATACACTTTTCCAAAAGAATTTGCTCCATACACACTTGAGAATTACACTCAGAATATTTTGGTGCAGGTGCTGACCAGCCAGAGCCTGCCCTGATGACCTGGTGCCCAGTGCCGGCCCCGCTGACACCCGCCTTAGTGGCCAGACCTGGGGAGGCTGGAGGGTATGAGAGGGGCTGGAGCAAGAGGGCCCAGAGGGAGGAAACTGTTTCCCAACTTCCTGAGAATATTAGAATAATTTCACATCCAATAGAGCTGAACAAGTGAATGTTCTACTAACTGAATGTGTATCTTTTAACTTTATTCTGATAGCATAGATAATGGAAATTTATAACTATGGGTATTTTGTTTATTGATTCCATAAGTGTTTATTGAGAACCTACTAAGGACCAGGCACCTGGCTAGACCCAGAAGAAAATGAAAGCGGAGTAGGGCGGTCCTTGAGGAGGTGCTGGGCTATGGGGGGAAAGCTTACTCAACGTTAGCAGCTAAGTTTCCTCTGACTCTCTTCGCCTACACTGTGTTTATATTGTTCTGCATCTCGTGGGAATAAAGAAGAACCCATCAAACTTTATCTTCTCAGTCCACAATGAAGCCAGCTTAACTCTCTGACGCAAAACTAGAAACTTTTTTTCTCGTCTTCTGCGTTTATTCCCGAGGAATAGATTTTTGAAAAAGCCTTTGAAAGTCTGGCCCATCGTGCTTCTCAGATCTGCTCTCTGTTATTTCTGTCCTATTGGAGGCCGTCCTGAGAGCATCCAGCCTTCTGTTCAGGAGGCATGTGGGCCTTCCGGTGACGAGGAAGAGAGTGCACAGCTCTACCTGCAGAGGACTGAGGCCCTTTGCCCAGCACAGGGGTCAGAGGGGAGCGCATTTCCCCTGGAGGAAGCGTTTCCTGTTTAGAGACAGGCCTGTTGGTGCAGGTGACACTCACCCCCTGTTTGGCTCTTGTCTTGCACGATATTTGATCAAATGTCAGCGCGTTTGCACACGCCCCAGCTTCTCTGTTTGCTCCTCCTGGGATTACTTTCCCCTGCAGTCATCAGGAAGTCTGAGCCACTGCCAGGGTCGGAGAGCTGAGAGATAAAGCCCTGCACTTACAACCCAGAAGCCAGAAAAATATCTCCAATAGGAAATGTTTCTTCCAAAATTAATGAAAATTAGGATGGAGGCAGACACCGTGATGGGCAATTCAATGATTTTTAAATTATCTCATTTTGATTTGTCCTAAAGTTAAGAACAAGGAAGAATAAAAAAATAAATCTAGTAAACTGACAACTCAATTCTCCTGCTAGTGGAGGAAACTACACTGCAAATGAAGATAGGACACAGAAACCAAAGCAAACGGTTCGCCTGGGGGCCTGGGGATGGAGGCAGACTCCGTCATGGGCCATCTGTCCCCGTCTGTGGAGCCGTCTGAACAAATGTGATGTTTTCCTTAGTGAGCACCGATGCAAATTGTCACCACCATCCTAAGAGAATAGCTGGTGTTCAGGCCGAAAACCAGTGCCACCGGGACCCAGCCCCGGAGCCGCGCAGCCAGCCAAGCACAGCCTAGCTTTCTCACTTCTTTGTGTGGTAGGGTAAGTTGAGGCACAGTCTGTTGAGCTGCCTGGAGCGAATCTTGGTGCCACCGTAAAACTGTGCGGCCCTTTAAGTTCGTGGACAATACTCCCTCCTGTGGCAGTGGTGGGGAGGGTCAGAAGCGGCAGGTGGAGACACAGTCAGCCCCTCGGCAAAAAGCAGGGGCCACAACTAATGGAAAATGAGTTCTGAAGGTATTTTTAGTACATTAGGACATATTTTAAGCCATAAAAAGTAACAGGACTTAGCAAATCATTTTGTTTTAGGGAACGATGTGGCTCAAAGGAGTCTCAGCAGCTCTGAAGAAGTGACGCTTTTATTCCCAGGTCCTTTATTTCAGGCTAGAGCTGCTCAGTCCACGACGGTAAGCAGTCACCTGTGATCACTGAGCCCTTGGAAGATGGTTTGTGCAACTGAGACGCACTGTCAGTGAAAAACATGCTGGATTTTAAAAACGTAGTAAGAAAGAAAAAGAATGTAAATCATTTCATTAATCACTTTAATATTTTTAAATGAATTACAATTCATTTCACCTGTCCTTTTCCACCTCTCTACTGTGGCTACTAGAAAACTTAGACTCACTCGTGTGGCTCACCTTTGTGGCTTAGGTTTTATCCCCATTAGACAACACTGACCTAGGTCGCTCGTGATGGCCCAGAGGGAGTTTGCCAGGGGACAGCTGTTTACCGAAGAGACGGCAGTGCTGGGACAGCACTTATGAGAGCGTGTCGAGAGTCCCCATCCCGGCAGGGACTCCTTCCTGAATCATAACGCCATTTGCTTTAAGTCTCCGAAATCCACACTTCTAAGTCCCCCTGGCTCTCAGGGCGGTAGCAGCTGGCAGCTGGACTGCACTGGTGAAGGAGCTCAAACCTCTCTCATTACTAATCTGCTAACAGGGACCCTTTAAGAACGAAGGGTCCACACTTGGAGCATTTGACAGAACTAGCAGAGGACTGTGAACTTTTAAAGGGCATGAGGAGAACAGGAGAGAGGAAACATCCCAAAGAAATGCCAGCCTTACCTGAAGGCAAGCCTTTGGGAGATGGGTGAGGCAGGCTGCTCTTTGAGAGAGGGGTAGGACTTCGGGTCTGATGGATAGCAGGTGAGGAGCGGTCTCTGGTCCCAACCTTTTTAATTCTAATTTGCTCTCTGATTCCCATTTTGCAGCCTTATGGATGCTTCTTTATCTAAGGAAAAGAAAGATTCTTGGCTATTGGCCTATAAAGCATGGAGGGGAGGAATTACTCCTAGACTGGATATAAACATTACTTAAGGGAGGAATTCAAGACTTATTCTAAGTTTGTGCTTCCTTCTTGAATTGTTAGAAAAGTACCAGAGAGAACAGCGGTTTTTCCTTGACCCCTGTCTGCACTAGCCTCCAGTTGTTTTCATTTAGCATCACCTGTATTTCTGTTGTCGAATTATATTGGGATTGAGAATAACCAGGGAGGATGAGGGGAAAAAGGCAACTGATGGTGGGAAATGAGTTGATTCAAGTGCTTTGTATCATACTGTATTAGTCAGCCAAAGGGGTGCTGATGCAAAATACCAGAAATCTGTTGGTCTTTAGAAAGGGTATTTATTTGGGGTAGAAGCTTACAGTTACCAGACCATAAAGCATAAGTTTCTTCCTTCACCAAAGTCTGTTGCCACATGTTCAAGCAAGACAGCTGCCAACGTTTGCCAGGGTTCAGGCTTCTCGGGTTCCTCTCTTCCCGGGGCTTGCCTCTCTCTGGGCTCAGGCTTGCTTTGTGCCCCAAGGCCAGCTGTAGACTGTCAGGCAAATGGCTTGCTTCTCTTCCCAGGGCCTTCTCTCTTACCTCACCACCAAGCTCCTCTGTACACTACTTCCCGGGGCTCCAGCCCCAAGACTCCGCATCACAACTCCAACTCACAACTGCTCCAGCACTGTCTTTTGCCATGTCTTTATCCTGGAGACCGCAAGGGGTGGGGCTCAACGCCCTGCTGACGTGGCCCAGTCAACGCCCTAATCATAATTTAATCATGCTCAGATTAGCAGACCAGTTTACAAGCATGATCCAATATCTATTTTTGGAATTCATAACCATATCAAACTGCCAAACGGCTGCACATTCATACATGCTCTCTGCGTGTTGCTCGCTCTTGCTCTCCATTCCAGTGGGCACCGTGATTGGAAACCATTTTGCAGTGACTTCTGCTCACTCTCTTAGTCAGTGATTCCTTCTACTTTGTTACTTACCAGGCCATCGAGCCATATCTGATCTGAGACCTGTGTTTGGTCTACTTTGCTTTTCTTGGCTTACCTCTTTACTTTTTCCTGTCAAATCAGTGCTACCTATGTCACTACCTAGTGAGATTAAATTGATAAAATTGTCCCTTTTTGTTCATGGAAAAATCAGCCTACATATTGAAAATTCACTTTTCAATTCTCTTTGTCAGATAAGTAACAGATCCTCCATGCACCTGCTGTATCTGTTCAAACATGTAGTTTATTATTAATTATAGAGCTTACGAATTTAGCTCATACTCTGGTTCTTAAAATCCATGATTCCTGTTTCATCTAAAGTTATAAATATTTAATTTTGGCAATGAATGTTAAAGAAAACATAGAATGATTTATTCTAGAGAAGGGGCCACTGTTAAGAAGTTTGGCATGAAGCATTTTTCTTAGCATTTCTAAGACAAGCCAGCTTCTTAGCTCACGGACATTACTGGGATGAGTGGCAGAGGATTACTGTGACTCTGCATAAAAAGATTACTAACCTCGTAGATCTTAGAGAAGCAGGTCTGTAAGGGAGTGAAAATAATACACTAGGAGTATCCAAAAGTAAAAGCAGATAGACCCTAGAGAAATGTTTCTGCCAACATGCTATATGATTTATTACTGGCAATTGTTCTCAAATCTGGAAATACATTTTTATTCTGTGCTTGGGGTAAACTGAGGGCCTATTTCAATGCTTGGAAATTATAAGCATTGACCTATGACAATTTCCTATTTGGAGTCTACAACTATAATGTTATGCGATATGTATACCACCATAAAATACATATTTAAAAATGTAAAAGGGACAACAAAGCCACATGAAGTGCAAGTATCTGTGGCCTGTAGGACTCACTAACAAGTTAAATGATTAATATCCTGACAACCAGTCTCCCATCAGGCTTAATTCCAATACTGACCTCAGCACAATTATGAATTACTATATTCCATGGATCTTTTGGTATCATTCACAAGCAACGCTAAAATGTTAAACTCACAATTAAAATAAACATAAATATAATTTTGTCATTTTGGAAATATTAGCCCAATATGAGCGTCCCGCATTGTTGGGACTATTACTTGGATCTCTTACTGTCAGAAGAGTCATTTCCTGTATACTCCCGAGTACTGTTCCAGTTCACTGTTGGGAAGTGGGACCTCATGAGAGGCCTAGAACTACTGAGTGGTCCTAGAAATGTCGAGAAATGAGTGGACCAAGAAAGTACAAATTCGATTCACTGCAGGCTCTTGGTAGGGATTCTAAAATGCCAAAGTAGTACCCAAGCTGGTCTGGTTAATTTTAAATTTTAAGGCTCTGTTACATTGGAGGGGTCTCAAATCCAAATATCTGAAGGTCCAAAATAAAAGAATACAGAGCAGGGGAGAACACATTACACTGGAGGGCTGAGGCCAGACAGAGGAACAGCCTTTCGTCAACTCCAAGGACTGTTGGCAGGGACTGCCCAGTCTGCTCGGTTTCCGAGAGAAGTCAGAACTCTAGATTTTTTCATGTGACATTTCCCTATTATAAAAATATTTTGTTGTTCAAACAAAACATCACTGCATATTATCTCAAACCCACTGACCCCCAGTTCCCAACCTGGTTCTACAGATTTCTCATGACCACTACTCCTTCTTCTTTCTCTCTTTTCTTTTTCTTTTTTTCCATGTTAAAACTTTCAAAGATGGTGCTCCCACTAGTCACCGGGAAGTCAGGTCATGAACACTGCAGTGAAATGGAAATTCTCACTTTCAAGGGCTACATTCACTCCTTTCTGAGGTGCCCAAACTTGCAAACTGTACACTTGAGTGAGTTACAAAAAAAAGGGTGGTGATGGCCTCACCTAATGCAGAAAGTGTCTGTGGAATAATTTCTGAGTGCCAGGAGCAAAGCACGTCTGTATGGGAAGAGTGGGCAAATGTAAGTTGGTTTCTACCCTCAAGGAGCTCACAATTCATACAATAGTTATGGAATTAAAACACTAACAGTATTTTTATCTCTTAAATATACAATGCAATGTGTCACAGAAATCGCAGGATTAAAACTCAATTCTTTTCTTCTGACTTTGAAGCATCCTGACCATTTGATTGAATTTGAGCCTTTTCCCCTCTCAGTTGCCCATTAGCTGACAGAAGTTATACAAACACTGAAAGAACCCAAGCATTTCACTGAAAGGTTGAAGAGGAGATTAAGGGCTGGGAAAAAATAAAATCAGGTAATTACCTCATTTATACTCAGAGAGACTCATTAAGGTTTCATTCCCTTTTTTGGAAAGTGGAAACAAAGATGTGACTGATTCATTCAGATGTTAGATTTCACTAATTATTGCAGGCTAGCAGTCAGCACAGAAATAACCAACTCTTTCTCAATTACTAGTTCCCTTCAACTCTGCTTTATTTTGAATGAAAATACCTGCTTTCTTCTTTACTTCTGAATAACTCCTGGGAAAATGCTAAAATCATGTCACTGATTAAATAATATCAGTCTAACTATGAGAAACAAAATACAAAATCAAAGTTCACATTTAATGAATCCTACCCCTTTAGAGATTACATGATGAGTTCAGAAAAAAAGACCTAACATAGATGTTCCCAGATGAATAAAGACACATTTAATTTTTGTCTATAATAATCACTCTCTGAGACACAAATAAGAACCCACTGGTTCAGCGCTGAAGCTTAGTGCTAAACATTTTCAGCATCATCAGGGATTTTCCTCATCTATCTTCAGTGTACTCCTCAAACGAGCATGACCCGAAATGCCCAAAGCTCAATGCATGGTAATTGTTCACTGTTAAAATGATCATTTATGGAGTTATTTGGATTTGGTTCAGAATTAAACAGTGATTTTTTTTAAATCTCATTAGCATATTTCTTAAGGATATTTGACAACAAGCTAAAGAGGCAAGAGGATACTAAGATTACATCTAGCAAATTGTATTAGTCCTTCTGGCAAAAGAAAATTTAAATAGTAGAGTTAGAGGAATGCTATTTCCATGAGAGGTTTTGAAGGAGTAAAAACAATAAATCAAATATAATCACTTCAGAGAAACTTCTCATTTGGTTAAAAAAAGAAAAAGAGCTTTTCAGTCCTTTGATATAGTGGAATCATTTGTGTTACAGCTACAATGGTAAAGTCTATGACAGAGAAAATATTCACCAAGGCATCTGGATGCTCAGTTTAGGGCTTTTCTTTTAAAATTAAGACTGAAAGACCTTCAGTGTGGGTCAAGTAGCTAGAGTGTCTCACACTGTAATTAGGGAACAGGGGAAAGAAAGAGGAAGAGCAGGAGACTGGAGCATCCTTCCCGGGAGCTTCTGCTCATCTGGCCCTAGAGTTGGCTTTAGGCACCGTGGGCATGGGCAGAGGAGGGAGGCAAAGCAGCTCTCAGACTAAAGAGCCCTGGATTAAATGACTGACCTGGTGACAGTTACCAGGATTTCCTCTGTGTATCTACATAGTTCTGGTCTCTGGGCTTAGTAGCCAAAAAATCTCATTAGAACCATTGGCAGTTCCTGAAGAGGTTTCTAAGGCTCGGCCTCTTGTGCAAGTTTTGTTTGGCCTGAGTAGTTTCCTTCTTTTCTACCATTTGTCTGTGATGATAGATGGAAGGAACTGGGGGTTTTAGTTCCTTCTTACCCAGTTCCCCCTATGAAGGGCAAAGGAGATCAAGGTAAGAAGAAGACTCATAACTCTTGGAACAATCAAATTTTGCTTAGAAAACTATTCACCGTGAAATCAACACATTCTACAATGAAGATGGAAAAAAACCTAGGGCAATCTCCCACATTTTGACATCACCATCCACAAATGTATGCTATAGCCCAAGTCAATCCCTCTCCCCAAAAACTTGGTTGCTGTATTTAAAAGTAATCTAACTGTGTTGTTTTACAAATCCATTTCCTATTTTAAACTGTGGTTGCCTTTAGACATGCAGCAGACGTCATCTGGTGAGAACATGAATCAGCCCTTCTATTGGCAGGCTCCCTGGTCAAGAGCATGGCCTCCACTAACCCGGGGGTCCACTAACCTGGGGACATAAATGCTGATTACCAGGCCCTTCCACAGAAACTCTAATTCAGTAAGTTTGAGCTGCAGCTCAGGAATCTTTTCAACATGCAGATAAATGTGATATATGTGGGCCATGAATGTCTCAAAATTGTGGCCCAGAGAATGTATACTCAGCATATAGTCTTGAAAAATCATTCATATGAGATCTGAAAACTCTCAAGTGCTTTTCTTATAAATTCTCACAGTGCAGCTCTGAGGTGGGAAGGGAACAGGAAATAATATTCTAAAGACAAGGTTAAGTAATTTGCTCAAAGCAACTTAACAAATCTGTGTTTGAACAGCTGCTGGAACCAGAGTCTCCAGTCTCAAGTCCCACCCTCTCTCACGAGACCTACATTTCCACAGCTATAAAACACATGTTTCATTCTGCGCTATCAGTTTCCCTGAAATATTATGATACAGCTATTACATAGACACACGTATCACATGTCAAATATCTTAAATGAAAATCTAATTTAGAAATGTCACTATATAGTACAGGCGATTGTCTGTACTCGATGCCATGGTTTCCTCATCCGCTACTCACTTTTCAATGCACTAAAATCTGCATTCTGCCTTCCACCACTTCATTAAACCTCTCTCAGCAAGGTCACTCACTCTTTTCTTCTTGTAAAATACAAAGGACAACATTTAGTTCAAGGTTAAGGACTGAACATAATTTTTCATTTCACTTCCTGA
Source organism: Tolypeutes matacus (assembly GCA_026826555.1). Lineage (NCBI taxonomy): Eukaryota > Metazoa > Chordata > Mammalia > Cingulata > Chlamyphoridae > Tolypeutes > Tolypeutes matacus. The sequence continues at coordinate 1,155,388 of JAKSZT010054342.1, read as the reverse complement.
AACATAATTCTTGAAATGACAAATAGACTTTTAATTCAGGGTAAAGACACAGCTTCATTAAGGAACAAGAGAGGATGAAAGCAATAAATTGAAAGTTTTGAGAAATTCCTCAAGGAGTAACAGCAAATTGATAGGATTGAGGGAGAAGAAGAATGGAGAAACCAGAGCCAAAACACACATAGAAGAAACTACCAGCAAGTTCAGTGATACGTCAAAGAAAAGAATTAAAAAGCTATTCATAACAGCTTTGTCTTAATTGCCTTTCCCCACTCTTCCAGGACAGCACTGTTTTCACATGTTACTATCTGAGAATTGCTCTTTAAAAAGTAGGTAACCCCCTCTCAATTAGAAACAGAGTGGGCATCACCATCCCAAAATCCTCAAGACTGAGGAATGAGCCATGGACTAAAGTAGACATTATTATTCTACTATAGACTTACTGTTATTCTAGCAATGGGAAAATTCTTGTCATGGATGTAAAGGCAGCGGCCACCAGAGGTTCTGAGGGATGGGAGAGGGGAGAACGGGTGTAATAATGGGGGCATTTTGGGGACATTGGAGTTGTCCTGCATGACATTGCAGTGATGGATACAGGCCATTGTATATTTTGTCATAACTTACAAAATTGTGTGTGGGACAGAGTGTAAACCATAATTTAAACTATAGTCCACAGTTAGTGGCAATGCTTCAATATGTGATCATCAATTGCAGCAAATGAACCACACTAATGAAGGATGTTTCATGTGAGAAAGTGTGGGAAGGGGAGGGAGTGAGGCAAATGGGAATCCCTTATATTTTTCATGTAACATTTAAGTAATCTAAAGTGTCTTTAAAAATAAAAAAAAAAAAATTATTATTAAAAAAAAGCAGGTAACCTTCTTAGGGAAGGCCTCTTTGAAGAATGTTGGAGTCTAAAGGACATGTAAGAGAGATTGAGGTCGTGACATAAATAATAAGAACTAAGGATTGAAGCCTTTTTAAATATATAATTGGGTAGCTTTAAGGGAAGAGCAAGTGTAAGATAGGTAGACTGAACTCTACCTAACTCCATTTCGGAGAAAAGACCCATGCGGTACACTGTTTCATGTACTTTCCCGGGGCCTAGCTGTTTCCTTTCCCTCTCTGTGCCTGATGCTGAGCCCTGCAGTGGCTGCTGGCTAAGCCCAGACCCCAGCAGCTGCCCGAGCCCGAATCCCAGTGCTGCTCTGCACTAGCTATGCCTCTGGGCAGCCCACTAGAATCTTCACTGCCTATCGTGGTTCAGTTGTGCCCTCCTGAGAAAGGTAAGTTCAAGTCCTACGACTCAGTACCTCCCAGTGTGGCCTCATCTGGAAACAGGGTCGCTGCAGATGGGATCAGTTCCATTAAAATGACTCACTGGGGTGGAGTGTGTCCTTAGTGTCCGCGTGACTGGGGCCCTCTAAAGAGGAGGAAAGAGGCACACGGACAGAAACGAAGACGGCCGAGTGCTGACGGACGCAGAGAGTGCTGGAAACGGCGGAGGCTGAGGAGAGGCAGGTTTCAGGGACCATGGCTGGGCAACACCTCGACTTTGAACTTCCAGCCCCCGGCATTGAGAGACAATAAACTTCTGTTGTTTTAAGCCACCTGGTCTGTGGTACTTTGCTACAACCCTATGAAACTAAGACACCATCCTAATCAGTCTAGTTCTCCATGCAAAAATATAGGCAATACTAAGCAACAGATATTTGAGGGGAAAAACAATTAGGAAAGGGAAAAAACAAGATCAAAAATAGAATACCTGGTCCTGAGAAAAAGAAATAATAGAGAGAACAGAAGAGAAATTTAAAATAGTCTAAACAATGTCCTCAGGGACACGGGAGAGTATATAAAAGAGGAAAAGTCTGCTAATATAAAAAGAGAAATCAGAGAAGGAAAAAGAGTTCTTGAACATTAAATATATGGTTGCTGCAAATAAACATCCAATAGAGGAACCAAATTCTAGAACAGGCATAGCTGAAGAATAGATTAATAATCTGGAAGATGAAGTTTAAAAAAAAGTCTTCCAAAACGTTGAACAAAAAGACAAAGAACTGGGAAAACTGAGACACATGGGCAATTATTATTCTAAGAAACCCAACGTCTGTCTAACAGAAACTTCAGAAAGAGAGAACCAAGATTAGAAAATAATAAAAAGAAATTTCTCTAAATTGAAGAAAGGCACAAGGGTCATATCAAAAGGGCTTGTTGAATGTTGACCAGTAAAATAAATTCTAGCAACAGGGTGCCAGCTGGGCCCTGGGCCTCAGCGGAGGTGCAGGACCCGCTCTCCAGTTCATTGGGCTCACCCAGGACAGCTAACAAGGAGGTGAGGATGGACACCCACCACACCAAGGAACCAAGAGGGTCTACAGCTGCAAGCAAGAGAATCTCATCCATCAGCTGTATGAGACTGAAGCCCCCTCTCAATGAGAGGTGGAGTGGGCATCACCAGCCCAGAATCCTCGGGATTGGGGAAAGTACTATGGACTAGAGTGGACTTACTGGTGTTCTGCTATAGACTTGTGGTTCTGGCAGTGGAAGAAGTCGCAGCACTGATGTGGAGCCAGTGGCCACTGGAGGCTCTGGGGGCAGGGGGAGGGAAAAGCAGGTATAATGCGGGGACTTTTTCAGGGCTTGGGAATCGTCCTGAATGGCATTGCAATGACAGATACAGGCATCATCTTCCTGTAGCCTGCAGACTGGTGTGTAAGAGAGTGTAAACTATGTATTAGATGATCTCTGTGACATAGTAAAGTTGACATGAAAATAATTAGCTTTAACCAAGCAATTTCGTTTCCAGGTATAAAACCTAGAAGAATTTGCACCCATATGCCCAAGGAGTCATGATAAAAATGCTCATTTTACAATTTCTTGTAATGGTGAACGTGGTGGTTGGAAGCCGTATGTACCCCAGAAAAATATTTTCTCAAAGATAACCTGTTCCTGTGGGTGAGGATCCATTGTGAGCAGAAACTCTGCTGATGCTTCTCCAGGTGAGGTGAGACCCACTCAGTCAAGGTGGGTCTCAGTCTTATTAGCGGAGAGTTTTATAAGTAAACGAAATTCAGACAAAGAGAGAGGAAGCCATGGAAGCAAGAAGCTGAAATCACTGAAACTCCAAAAAGGAGGAGGAGACCAGCAGACATTGCCATGCGCCTTGCCATGTGACACAGGAACCAAGGATTGCCAGTAGCTTGTCTTTGGAAAGAAAATTTTATAGAAAATTTGGACATTTTCCCAGCCTCAAAACCGTGAGCAATAAATTTCCATTGTTTAAGCCAAATCATTTCATGACATTTGCTTAAGCAGCCTAGGAAACTAAAACAGTGAAAAACTAGGGAAAAAAGCTAAAACAAATAAGTTGAGGTATTTACATATTTACAGTGAAAACTGAATAAAACTGAACTACATCCAACTGTATATATATATAAATGTTTTAAATAGTGTTATGAAAAATGCAATGATATGTAAAATTTTATACTGTATATATAATTTTAGACATTTATCACATATTAGTCATAGAAATATAAGCATATAGAGAAATTATGAAATTATGCATGGGAAAGAAACAACCAGCTTCAGAGGAGTGGCTCCCTCTGAGGAAAAATGAGAGGTGAATGGTATCAGGACCTTTACATAGATCAAGAATGTTTTATTGAATCTGTAACATTTTATCTGTACCATAATGGATGCTAGTTATATTATTCTCTGTAATTTTCTGTATGTTTATAACCTTCCATGTGGAATTTAGCTATTGAAACACTGTACTTATTAAAATGATTAATGTGGCTTCTCATAGCAAACACGTCAAGTCTCTAGCACCTGGGAATGTTTCAGCAGGAAATGTCTAATAGTAATTGCTCACACAAATTCTTTAATATGCCCCGAATGATCTTTATGCGTAAGAGCTCTGTATTCCAAGGGCCCCCTGAGAGTGACAAAGGAAATCCAAATGGAAAGTCTCATCCAACTGTCCAGTCCCAGTTGTGAGGCAATAGCGTGCTGTGAGCTGTAGTGGAGGAGCAGTTTGTCACTCTCTCAGGAAGAATTTAGACCATCCTTGGTCCTTTATTTGACCTAATCACCAGGACTTCCTACTGAAAAGCCTCCCCCGGGAGAGCAGGAGCGGGAGAGGGCGGCTTCTTCCTCCAAGTCTGAGGCATTTCTCTTCTGATGACAGTAAATGCAGCTGAGTCGCTGTTATCTACAGGCACAGAAGACACTGAGGACACACAACCGCTGAAGCACCAAATCATGGGGGAGCGCCCTTAAGGGGTCCTTAGACTCCGCAAAGCCCAGGACAGCTCCAGATCAAGGTGCTGCAGACCCCTGACTCTGATGACTGTGCTGGGGCTCTGCATAGCCACGGACAAGGAGCCCCCAAAGCCCCAGGGTTAGTCCTCTTTAGAGCTGCCTCTCCCACCAAGCGGCTCCTCTTGCCAAACGTCGAAGCGTCACACACCTGGGGGAGGGCATTGGCTGCAGCTCAGGTTTATCAGTTTGGATTTGAACAAATGCTTTGTTCTCATTCTATATAAAATACGACCATTCATTTTTACAGCACTTTCAAATTCATGATTTTTCTTGATTTTTACTGCAATCCAAAGTAGTTGGTTGTGTGTTGTGGGGGAAAAAACACAAGTGTTGATGAGATACAGGTTCTCTAGGGCAAGGTACAGAAAGACAATTTCCAGGAGCCAGGATGCTTCCCGGGGACATTCCTGGGCTCCAGATCTCGACCTCGAGCACCACCGCCCCTGCCTGACAGCGAGCCCAGAAAAGAGCCTGCCGTGCCTGCCTTTCCACAGTCGAGGCTTAGCTCAAAACCGAGTTCAGGAATTGATTACTCGCTCAGCACAGAAGGAAACAGTCGCACATGTTTCTCCCCGCTCTCTAGCAAAAGCAGCACACAGTATTCCTGGTGAGGCGTCCTAGTTGTTCTGTTACGTTGAAAGGGTGAGAGATCTAGTCTATCAAAACTCCTGTTTTCCTTTATTCCGTTCCTGCACCGCAGATCCTCTCTGCAGAGCAGCAGGACTGCGCTGGCAGCATCTATGATGCCTGGGAAAGTAAAGGCGAATGGGTCCTGTTACAGGGATTCTCTTTTCTTAGGTTTGAGGGGGACCTGGATTCTGAAATTTTTTTTTTTTGAAGTTCCAAAAATTCTTATATAAAACTAATTTTGGGAATTACCACAGAAGGAAAAGACAAGATCACTAACAGAAGCATAATAGAGTAGAAGTTTGGGTGTACACAGGACTGGAGATTCACCTACATTTCAAATAAATTTATCATAGAATGTCGGCAAAGGCTTTCAAATAAAGGGACTAGAAAAATGATGACATCTTCACACATGTTTATTTTGACATTCAATATTATAAGCAGTGTGCTAAAGCCAGCTTGTACCAGTTTGTAAGACTCAATTGTTAAACTCCAACTAGTTTGAAATCAATTGTGGAGGGAGTCTTTACACCATGGAAACTGGGAAATGCTAAACAGAAGAGATGTTTTCCCTGGAGAACTGGTTATTACAAATGCACCACTTATTGTAGAAGATAAAAGGAACATTTTATAAATATAAGCATTTTATAGAATACTGTTTCACCACTCTTCTATATGCATTCAACTCAATATAATACCAAAGCGATTTGATACTCACCTACCATTATCCACTTAAAATGCACAGGACAATGTCTTCTTCAATAACCTAAAATTTTATATTGTCCCATTTTTTCTTTAACTTGTGTTTCTTTTCTACATTCCTCATAGATTTATATTTAGATACAATGTTTTATGCTTGAAAGTCTATTTTTGTTCATCCTATCATATATACCAAAAATAAAACATGTACATAAATTGAAATTAGAATTTTTTTAAAATTTCCTGTGACCATGAGACTCTAAGTTTTAAACAATTTTTTCTGGATTGAGTTATTGCAAATATTAGCAGTAGAAAAATGATCAGAACAATATAATATGCTAAGCATTTTATAAATAATTACTATATATAAAAAGCATTTTAAGTACATCATTTAATGAAAGGGTGGGGCAGTTAAATAGGTTTATATATTCAGTGATGACAATTATCTAATGCACTAATGGGATAGGCTTCAGCTTCAGCTTTATTACTCTTTTTCCTTGTTTAACAGAAACACTGAGAAAAACTGCCTAAGAAATAAGTAGATAGGAGTGAAAAGAATTTAGTCAAGTAATATCCCTCAATTCCCTAAATTATTTCTCAGTTATATGCTAAAAGTCGCATGGTGATCTGTTATCAAAAATAATTTTTGACATATAATCTAATTGTATCCAGTTCTCTTTCAATTATGTTGAAAGCAAAGAATTGAAAATTATTGATTTTAAGGTTTATCCATAATAATTGGTCATTCCTTTTCTCACTACCAATTGCAATTTGTCTGTCCCTTTGTTTGCCTCTGGAAGTTTCCCCCGTCAGGGACGACAATGCACCATGCATGGTAAGACTAGGAATAGATGAGAGCTCTGACTTTTTTCCTTCTTGGTAAAGTGTGGAAAGGATGATGTGAGAGAGGAGAACTGCCTTATGAGTTGAATTCTCAGGCAGATTCACTTTAGGAATGATTAAATATGGAAACTGAGAATTTGGAGATTGATTCCCACAAAGCTACCGATGTGATCTGCTGCCACTCCTGCCACACATCCAGGAGACAGCTGCGTGGCGGCCACTGAGAATTCAGTCAGCCAAACCCGTCCTGATCCACGCCATCAGGGATGCCCAGGGCCTCCACCCTCCCCAGCCTCAGGGAGGCAGCCAGTGGCTCTCTTTGCTCCTTTGGCTTCTTAGGTGCTGCACACAGCACTTTTCGGTTTTGTTTTGTTTTGTTTGACTTTTCATTGTGGTAAGATACATACAACTCAATTTCCCATGTAACCACTCTCAAGTGCACAACTCAGTGACATTAATTAATTACAGCCACAATGCTGTGCCTCCATCACCATCATCCACTGCCAAAGCTTCCTCATCACTCCAAAGGAAACTCTGTAGCCATTAAGCAATGGCTCCCCATTCTCCCCCCGCCCTCAGCACCCCGTGACTTCTAATCTGATGTCTGTCTCAATGAACTGGCTTGTTCTAGGTATTTCGTATGTGTGAAATCATAAAGTAATTGTCCTTTTGTATGTGACTTAGCTCCATTCAACATGATGTCTTTCAGAGTCATCCATGTTTTTGCGCGCACTAGGACTCCGTTCCTCTCTACCGCTGAATCACAGTCCAGTGACTGCCACGTGCCGCATTCTGTGCGGGCATCGCCCATCGACGGCACTGGAGCTGCCCACCTTCTGCTGCTCTGAATCCTGGTGGGTGGGAATCTGCCCGAGTCCCTGTTCCCAGCTCCAGACCACGTGGTGATTCTATGCTCCGCTTTCCGAGGAGCAGCCACGCTTTTCCTACAGCTGCTGCAGCCTTTTACATTCCCACCAAGAGTGAGCAAACGCTTCCATTTCTCCACACCCTCGCAGCACTTGCTGCTTTCTTTTCTTTTAGTAATAGCCATCCTAGTGCGTGTGGTTTTGATGTGCATTCCCCTGATAACTGCGTGGAGCGGCTTTTAGTGTGCCGTTGGCCGTTTCTATAACTTCTTTGGAGAAACTCAAGTCCTTTGCCCAGTTTTAGTTGGGTCATTTGCCTTTTTGTTGTTGAGCTGTAGGAGTTCCTTAATATTCTGGGTATTAAACCCTTATCAGATATCTGTTTTTCAGTGGTTTTCTCACATTCTTTATGATGTCTTTTCACTTTCTTAACACTGTCCTTTGATATATAAAAGTTTTTAATTTTGACGAAGCCCATTTTATGTATATTTTTCTTTTTCTGCTTGTGCTTTTGATGTCATAGCTAAGAAATCACTGTCAAATACAAAGTTATGCAAGTTTTCCTGAGTGTCTTCTAAGTGTTTTATGGTTTTAGCTCTTATGGAACTAGCTTTCTAATGAACAAACAGTTGCATGCGACTTTAGCCTTATTTATCAAAAATGATAAAGCCTAATTTCCAGGACTTACAGGTTAAATTGGGTGATCTGGATTTCCTTTGAAATCGTAAAAAACTGTCAATGGCATTACCAGTATTTCTTTTCTTCTTTCTTAAATCTCCATTTGTTTCAATTGGAAAAGGAATGGGAAAATATTGCTGTAAGTTCTTTGAAGAAGTGGAAAGCTTGAAATATCTCCCTTCTTTTTAAGCAGACTATTTTCCAACTCTTAAGTGAAATAATTCTTAAACTTTTCCCAAAAGAATATGATGAAAGAATGAATACTGCACATTCATAGAAAATGTGCCTCCCACTCTTGAGGTCATAGGTTCTCTGAAGCCCACGTATAGGCCCTAAGTAAGGAACCCTTTAGGCAATAGCTAAGGGGCATTAGAGACGAGTTATCTCCTATAACAAAAGGGAAAAACATTTTAAATAGTTAAAATATAAAAATAAATTGTTTTCACACATAAAAATGGGTAATTATTTCATATACAAGAAATTGGCCTGTGATCTCTTAACATGGTCAATTTTTCTCATACAATGATGTACTTGAACGTGAGGAGTTTGCTTGCTGCAGAGCAGGAAGCACAAGACTTGGAGTCAAACCTGCTGAGCTCTTCGTTTTAGTCCCTCCGTGTACTGACTGTACGGCCTCGAATCACTTACGGAGCTTCTGAGCCTCAGACATGGGTGATATCTTCATCCTGTAGGCTTCTGTGAGGATGAAGGCGAGGAATAAGAGGAAAGTGTCTGGCGCAGTGTTTTGAGCATGAGTATGCTCAGTGAACGGTAACTACCATTCTTTAATTTAAATTAAGTACTTTAGGAACTTTTCCATTTCGTAAAGTGAGATGCCAAACGAGCTCTTTTTATAAAAGGACTTAAGGAAACATACGCTGTAGGTGGTAGAAAGGAGGGTTTTTGGACTCTTCGAGGAGACGCAGGAACTTGTTGGCAGACATTTATAACCTAGGCTGCTTATTTGTGGGTCTTGCATTGTCTTCATGGACCTACACTCACAACAGTGAGTTTTGTTAGAGATGACTACCTCAGGATTCGCTTTCACACGCTTGCCTGTGCCGAATTCCTGTAGTATTTAATGGAAAATATTTATATACAATTTAGGTCAATAAGAATAGTAGGCCTCCTGAAAGTCTGATCCTTGGGCCATAATGAGTGGATCTGTTGTCAATTGAAGACTGTGTAGTCAAGACTTTAAACAAGAAGCATTTTATAAAATCCTTCTCCTATAGAGGGTTAGTGGCCTTGGTAAATTCTTGAGAAAATTTGCATTCTCTCTCAGATTACTATTCAACCCCTCCAAGTCACACAATAAATGTTAATAAATATAATTTGAATCACACAAAAGTAAAGAGAAATATGAAGTCCTAGTAAATCTTGTTTCCTTTTCCCCCTGATACTAGTGAAGAATTATTTACCAAACAAAATTTCTGAGAGTTTTCACCAGTCTGGATCTTAATTGCAAAAAAAATCTCTAGTGATGAATTTTTAAGCCAGTGGAAAATTGAAAAGTTTAAACTTCAAATCTCTAAGCAAAACAGCGCCAAAAGGAAATGCTGACCGACCCACTGCCGGGTGCTGCAATACAAACAGATGAATGCTTCTGTATGTGCCTTAATTCCAGTTACGCCCATTGGCCAAAGCCGTTATTGGCCAAATTTTGCTGCTGAAACTGCTAGGCACTGATGAGAAATGTGCCAGAAATAATAAGTTCGAGCTTAGGTAAAACCCAAGAGGAAACACTTGATGTCAGATAGGAACTTGCCATTGTTTTGAGGGAACATGGAGGGAGGAAAAAGTAAATGCCTGTGTGTTTGAGACTCGCTATACATACACTGACAAGCTGAATGAAACTTACTTATCTCCGGCTGCTCACAACTGCCACAAGATCAGCTTTTTCTGATATTTACGTTAGTGGTGATTTCTAGGCAGCTGTCTTTAAATATTCCAGTGTTAAGATTTTTTTTTTTTTTTTAAAGTAAATCTATAACATAATAAGACATCAGGCCGATGTTACAAACATTAGCCAAGCTCCTGCCATATAATTGGAATCCTATAGTCACTCACGGGAAGTCATTTTTCTAGAGGGGACAAATAAGCTCGTGTGTCTTCCAGACCTGCATGTTCAGTTTTGCATCATCAGTATGTGGAAGGGAGGCAGTGACCGGGAAGAGCTCAGAAAATACACACATACCACTCTCCTGGCGTTCCTAGCAAGGGTCCCCCACAATAAGCAGCGGAGATTATGGAGAAGCTCCTTTCAAAAACCAAAAGCCACAGATAAGCTTCAGAAAGCGTGTCTGTAACCATGTACCTTGATCCCACGATCCTCGTTTTCTGTCTGCTTCTACCTACTGACAAAACACAAGTGAAAAATCACACTAGGTTCAAGTAGCAGTGCAGTCGCACCTGGAATCCTGGCGGCTCCATCTTCAGCCATCAGCAGCAAAAGCCTACTGCCAGTTGCCTTCAAGGGATTTGAGGGGAAAGACTGTATTTTGGGAAACCATGGGAAGACATGGTGCTCACCTGCTTATGGAAAACTTCTCTCTGTAGAATTCAGAATTGCAAAATATTTGAATGAAAGCACAGTCCTATAAATTCCCGGTATTAAGCAATTTGTCAAATACCTGGCAATCACCTCGGCCGGAGCACTGACGTGGCTGTGCTCCCAGCTCTGAGCACTGAGTGGCTGTGCTCCCAGCTCTGAGCACTGACATGGCTGTGCTCCCAGCTCTGAGCAC
>JAKSZT010054342.1:1082903-1144321 GCA_026826555.1 Tolypeutes matacus | reverse complement strand
TGTGCTCCCAGCTCTGAGCACTGAGCGGCTGTGCTCCCAGCTCTGAGCACTGAGCGGCTGTGCTCCCAGCTCTGAGCACTGAGCGGCTGTGCTCCCAGCTCTTGTACCTCCCACCTCCACTCGTAGGTCCCAACAAGGAACCTTCTTCACCGAGGCAAAGGACTGCTCCGTGGTTTGGTGGCCATCTCCTCCTCTCTGGTGGTCTTGCCTCTTGCCTGTCTTACTCCTGTATGTTTCTGAGCTCCTAACCTGACCCCACCCAGGACAGAGCCTAGCCCTGCCCCCATCTGGCTCCACTCATTCATAAGTTCTTATCTTAGACCCCAATCTAGAATTCTCCAGGCTTCTAGTAAAAAAAAAATAAAAATTCAGAGATAAAAATATATTTATATAAAGTAAATTTTAATGGTATGATTTTAACTAAAACCTCTTAAAGACAGAAATGCAGTTGGCGTTTACCTTCTTTCTCCCAGAATATCATACTTAGAAATGTTTCCAGTTGTTCTGAAATGATTTGCCAAATATTCAGTCTCTATTATAACGATGTCTATCTAGATATTTTTCTTTTTCTTCACTTAGTAAAATGACTGAAATAAATTTCTCTGAAGAAAGTAATAAATATAAAACTACTCAGGAACTTAAGAGGATCTTAGAATTGGGAGAACAGAGGCAATCGAGTGCGGCCTGTCGCCACCGCATGAGCGCCTTCTATGAAGTCACTGACAGATTATTTCTGTCTCTCCTGGACACCCTCACAGACAGCGGTTCACCTCTTTTTAAAGAGCCCGTTTCCATTTATTACTGGTGGGTACAGCCCACCAATGTGGAGCTAAAATCTGCCTGCATCTATCTTCCAACCATCGGCCCAGTTCTGCCTTTTACAGCCACAAAGAGTAGATCTTCTCGACCATATTTAAGGCCTGTGTGTGTGTGTGTGTGTGTGTGAAGAAAGTAACTATAATAACCTAACTTCATATTTTCCTGGGTTCTATATGCCCAGTTTCACCAACCATCCCCTATATAACAACGTTTATAAATCTATCACCCTCTTGGTCATCTCTTCTATGGAAACTCATTATTTTGTCCATGTCCTTTGAGTATTTCCAAAGTATCCTGAGGACATCTGGAGATGACACGTCTGTTAGTTCCATGTGAGGTTGCATTTCTTCCAACACTTGTGTCATGCCGTTGACTCATTGTGAGACTAAGACCAATGAAACCCTCAGGCCAATTATTTACCAAATTATGTGCTCTTAAACCAAATGGTAAGTATTTCTCCTAGTAACAACCTAGGGAGAAAAGAGGTGGAAGGACTGGGAGGCAATTAGCTAGTGTAGGCAACACTCAGCAAATGTCAGAGAACTAGATTTCCATTTGAAATTTTGAAATTCTCTATATTTAAGGCAAATATACACTTTTTAAATTTGGCAGCCTTATAAAGTTGAATAAGGTGGTATGCCAGAGAGTTAGAGTTCTGACCAGCATTAGAGTGTATATTGTAAATCTATAGACAATAATGCTAAAAAATCATCTTTAATTTTTGAATGAACAATATCTGTAATTTTAATTGAAAATGCACACAAATATGTATTGTGTAAAACTGAAATATGTGTTAAGCACTTGATATCTTCCAATCAACAATGTACTTCTTATTTTGTTCAGCTCAACACTGCTATGCCAGGAACAGAGCCAAAGTCAGTATAGTTGTCGAACAAATCTGAGAGTATTTTCTGTGTAAAATGCAATAAAACCTGATCAGTGCACTCGAATTACCATTCACTTCACAACACAGCTTACAGTATGCTCTTGGAGGGACAAATATACATCTTACTTTAGCTCTGTTGTTAAAAAGCAAACAATTGGATAACATGCATAGAAAAAAAGATCCTTTAATGTAATTAAACAGAAAAAACACCTCTCTACTTTCAGCAATCACATGAGATGGCATATTACACTTATAAACCTAATAGTAATATTTCTAAAAGATAGTGGTATGGTGTTGGAAAATGTCAGTTTTTTGGTTTCATTTTCTAAAACTTTATTGAGTCATTATGCATGAAAGAGTTGTAGCTACTGAGTGCTGTGATTTCCATTATAGCAAAGTATCCCATGGTGACGGATAGATATATTTTTCACAGAGCCAATTCCCATAACATGTGCTTTTAAAAGATCCATTAGTTTAAGGGTTGAGAAAATACTAAGCTTTACTATTTGGCTGCATAAACTCAAACACTTTGCTAAAACATTTGACCCCTTTTTGAAACAATTTCTTTGAAAAATCTACTTACTTTCCCCAGGAAATTTTTAAAAAATTGATTTTTTTCGCAATATTACTTTCCTTTAAAAAAAATCTTCCCTTTGAGAACAAGAGCTCACTGATGCTCCCATGCCCCTGGTAAGATGTCTGTCCAATTATCTATCATCGCCCAGCTGTGATTCACACCCTGAACTTAGATTTAGCACCTAAAAAATTCACATCCAGAACAGTTCAAATGAAACAGGTCAAAGGGGCATAGCACGGATAATTCTGAGCACACAGATGTTCACTCAAAACAGCTCAGAAACCAGCATGGAAATATCACTGGATTTGTAATCTCAGGGCACTGAGGCCATCAACAGGAGAATGGCCATTAAATAACGTATGTTCTCCCATTTGTTTTTGTCTGCAACATTTGAGTTTACTGTGTGGTTGTTTTTCTAGTTACTCCACAGTTTTACCAAGTCATAAAATGCTACAGATTGCTTCTTAGACACTGATGAGACATTCTGGAAAGGAATTAACTGAAGATTTGATAATAAGGAGAGAATCAGTGGGGTTTCCTTTAAGGAGTCCTATTGCTCACTATTAGTTTATTATAACACTCTGTAAAAATAGAAATTTGAAGAAAACAGCTCTCCCACCAAAAGTAGTTTGCTTTAGAAGCCAAGAGCCCATCACAGGTCTGTGAGTTTTAGAGGCAAAAATGGCAAAAGAAGGAAATAGAACAAAGCAGAGAAAGTATTCGAGCGGGTAGCAGAGGAAGGTCATGTCAAATGAGAGCGCAGTATGTTTCCAGAGGCCCCTGTGAACAGAAACCAAAGGTCACCTCTCCAGACCGAGGTCAGGCACCTTAGCCAAGCTCTGGCTACACAGTGGAGGCTCTGGGAGACCTCCGACTAACAGTCATCTTCAGATTGTTAGCCTCCACAGAAGGGCAGGCACTTCCACACTCATCGAGTGAGCAATATCATCATGGAAGTCGTTATGCCAAGGTAACTCCATAATATGAGGGATGCACAGGTCGGCCAGACCTCCATTCTGAATCCTATCACCAAAGTTTCTAGAAGAGAAAATAAACCTGGTGCATAAATAACAACAACAACAAAAGGTGGAATCTTACTATGAGATAGGCATTAACTGCTGTGGGAATTCAGAAAACTAAAGAGACCACTGTAGTAGGGGGAAAGTGAGGGAAACCTGGGAAGAGTCAGGGATGGCTTCATGGAAGAGATCGCGTTTTCTAAATTTAGTATTTCACCAGTTGACCTACTCATGAATCTTTTAGCATCCTTCTCCAGGCCTCTTCATGGAAAGATGAGTGAAAAAGGAATATAGGCTTCATCAATATAGTGTAATGATAAGTAACTGAGTCAACACTATTTGTTGGGGATGGCTAATTATGCTTAAATAGGAAAGCGCATGAGTCCTATCTAATCATTGAGCTGCACTGTCCAATATGGTAGCCACAAGCCACACGGAGCTGTTCAAATTCAAATTAATTAAAATTAAATTTAGTTGAAAATTGACTTCTTTAGTAGCACTAACCAAATTTCCAGTAATCAACAGCCACATGTGAATAAAGGATCTATTGGACAGTGCTGAGGAAATTCCTATCACAATTACTACAACTCTTCTTTGCCACTGTGATTTTCAGATACTTGCACGTGAATAATTATGAATGCCACAAATTATATTAAAATGAGATATAAAGCTGGATTAAATAACTAAAGTGATGCTGGGCTACACCACACTACATAATTCCAAATGATTTAGAATAATATCCTTTGAATTTTCAAATAGTGCCTTATGATATTTATCCTTGATAACATTTTGAGGAAGAAAAGTCAATTAAACATATCAGTAGTCAAGAGGGTATTGTCAGGTTAAGGGAAAGACAACTAAAGAAAGCAGCATTAGTAAGATAGTAACATCAATTAGACAAGAGAAGAAAGGGGCAATAAGAAACAGTTATGTGTCAGAAGTAAGTTTATTTAAGTGGAAATGATAGAAACAGAAATCCTCCGGGGACAGAGTAGAATCTTTTCTAAATCCATTTTCCACATTATCTAATTATCTGGCTATATCTAAATTATGTACAGGAAGGCCATTTCCCCTCCATAATTTCTCTTGTATGCACAAAATGCATGCTATAAACCCACCTGCTAATTATTTTAATTAGCCAAATGTTTATATATATCTGTCATGCTCTCTTGAAATTAGTCTTTTAACCTCAAAATTATAAATTACACTTGTAAAATCCCATGGGAAAAAATATTATGTCACAGATCAGTGGAAATTTTCTTAATGATTCATAGCAAAATAAGACCAACCTGAAACTGAGCAAAAGTTTCCTATTGGGAATTCAAAGAAGACATAATCATTTGCCTCATTAATCTCTGGCATAATTTTTTTAAATGTTAGAGGTACAGTCTAGTATTAAAATATATGTCTTCTATTTTAACAGTTTGGGTAAACAATACTTGTATTCTGTACTTCTGACATTTATGGAGCTGGGGAGTGTGTTCTTAAGTTTATTCGGAGAAGCAACAGATTATCTTCTTAAAAATAGTGATCTAACTGTCCTTCAACCTGAGAAATTGAAGTTAAAGAAACGTGTGCATCTAGAAGAGGAATCTCAGGACACATAAACTCTAATGACAAATTTCATACATTTTTAATTAATGGAAGAGAGACCTGCTTAAAATATGAGTTTACAAAGGTCACAAGTCTCAGCTTGTTTGAATGAGAATAAAACAATATTTTCATGGAAAGCTTTATAAGTAATGAAGTAATTTTATGGTTGTAAATATGATTTGAGGTCATTTGTTAGTTCTTAATGTGTGTTCTGTTATCACAGGATTTTTTCACATTTAAAAAATAGCACCGAATGAATAATCAAACAGGAAAATAGTATTTCATGAAAAATTGGGGAATAAAAAGACCAATTATTACCACTGTTAAATATTTTATAATTCAATAGTGTTTCTAAGATTTCAAAATATTTTTATATATACTTTTATTAGTCTACCAAAGGGCTTCTGATGCAAAGTGCCAGAAATCTGTTGGCTTTTTTAAAGAGTCCTTATTTGGGGTAAAAGCTTACAGTCTCAAGACTGTGGAAAGTCCAGCTCAAGGTACCCTAAGAGGTACTTTCTCATCAAAGTCAGCTGCCATGTATTGAAGCAAGCTGGTGGGCAATCTCTGTGAGGTTTCATCCTTCGCCTCTAGGCTTCTTCTCTCAGGCTCAGCTGCTCTGCCTCTTCCAGATTTCAGCTCTCAGGGCTTCTATATCAGTCTGGGCTGTCCCACTCTCTTTTCAAGGTGAACTGTAAGCTATCAGGCAAAATGGTTCATCTCTCCCTGGAGCTTCAGCTGTTTGAGACTTCCCCTTTCTGTCACAGGCAGGGTCAAAAATGACTGAGCTCTCTCTTCCTGTGTGTCTGTCTGTGTGAGTGTCCATTTATATCAGACCCAGCAAGGGGGCGGGGACTCAACCTGAGTCACGCCCACTGACATAGTCAAATCAAAAGCCCTAATCCTAACATTTGATCTAATCAAACGCACCAGCTGAATTTAATGCAATCCAAGATATTACACCCAGAGAAATAGATTAGTTTACAAACATAATCTTTCTCTTTTTGGGGTTCATAAATAATCTCAAACTGCCACAATGCTATGCATTTAATCCTCACAACAATAATATCTGAGAAGCTTTATTATATCCTTTCTATAGATGGAAAAAACTGGGTTTACAGAGCCACCACGCTGAATGCAGGCATTTAGATACCTGCAAATCAGAGCAAAGTTTCCTAGTGGACTGAGTAAGAAACGGGAGAGTTTGGATTCTGACCGTAGTCAGAATTCACTTGTCCTAGTCTCTTCATAAATCTATTGTAGGGGACATTGGTGCCACCCATGGATATTTCTAGTTTCTCTCCTTCAGGGACATGGATGGACCCCACATCATATCCCCTTTGAAACCTGCCTTGACTATATAACTTGTTTGACCAATGACATGTGAACAAAAGTGACTTCACATCCTAGTAGAAGCATTTAATTGCCAATGCAAGAATCTCCAGCCCTCCCTTCCCCAGCACGTATTGATATGGGTGTGCTACACTGCGATGCAGGCACCAGGTGTAGGCATCTCTCTCCAGGCAGGTACAAGGCAGTAAGGCAGTCCAGAAATGGAAGGACGGCAAGCAGGGTTGCCTAGACACTGTGTGCCTACTATGGTTGAATCAAAAAAAAAAAATCTGTCTTTTTGGGAAAAAAAAATTTAATGTGATTTTAGTCTATATAATCAAGGAGTTGAGTATAATAATAACTATAGGTTACAAACAACTACCCTTTCACAATAGCTGAAAATGCACATTTATTTGAAAGTAAATCTGGTTCACAATAGCTATATTTACTTTTAAGCTAAAAATTTTAAATGAGGTCTGGAAACCATATTTCCTGCTTTGCATGAGAATTGAATGAAAAGGCAGTTTTTCATTTGATAAAAAAATACTGTTCCCACCTAAAGATCAGGTCTTCTGTCATAGTACTCTTTGTCTCACCTCTTCCAATCATCTTTTACCTTTTTGTACTTCAACTACTTCCATATTTCATTAGGTTGAAAAGACTCTCTTATTTCACATTGGGAATTAGTTGTTCCAAGAAGATCCCCTAGTCATATATGGATGAAAAATACATAGAGAAACGGAATTCACTTGTCTTCGTCTTGTAAAAAAATTTTAAATTTTCATATTGAAATAACCTTAAAGAATAAAATAGAATTGTAAGAACACTGGCGCTACTTTTGTAAATTCTCTAAATTATTAAGCCGTTCCTAGGACTGTGGCAGACTCTGGATGAGCTTCTTTGGGGTAAGTGCTGATTTTAATTTGGGGGGAGGAGTTTCAGAAAACCAATTTCTACATCTTCTTAAATGCCAAACATTTTCTGTATGGTACCAGCTTAAGATTATATGGCAACCTAGAAATAAATGATATCTATATACTTAAAAATAGGATGACCATAGAATTGTTTTTTAAAGATTGATTTATTTACTTTTATCCATTTTTACTCCCCTTCCTCCCGTTTTTGCTGTTTTGTGCCCATTCACTGGGCAATTCTCTGTGTCTGTTTCCTGCCCTCTCTTCTCATCCTTCTCCTGTCCTCACCGGGATTCCATCCTGAGAACCTCCGATGTGGGAGATAGGCGTTCTGCCACCTGCGCCACCTCAGTTCCTGGTTTCTTGGTCCGTCTCGTCTTGGCTTTTCCTTGTGTCACTCTCCTGTTGTGTCATCATCTTGCTGCATGGCTCGGCAGGGCCTGGTGGCCTGCGCACCTTCTATATTTTTCTTTATTTTCCAGGAGGTGCCGGGGATCGAACCCAGTTCCCTCCATATGGGAGATGGACGCCCAACCATTTGAGCCACATCCATTCCCCAATCATAGAATTTATTGTCTAAACTTGGACACTTCTGAGGCTGAAAAGAGGCACCAGTGATTATGCCAGGACAACAGAGTAAACAAACAGTACTGGAGAGATCAAGTCTTAACGTCACAATAACAATTGGTCAGTTTGGCTTTCCATTAAGCTCCATCTTCTACTGATATTGTAAAAGAAGAAATATTCCTTTGCTTTGCTATTTTTCAAGATGGGGAATGCTACAATTGACATATTTTCCATGAAACTTTGACATGTAACTGACAAATTTTAAAAGAAAGCCTGATTATTCATACAGTCTTAAATCACAGAGGCAGCATTTAAAATTCACACTTAGTTTCCTAATCCAGTAAGTGAGGCCCTAACAAACTGTCAACATTTGGATTTGGATTTGGAAGTCTGCAACCTTGGTGGACCATGGGCCACTTGGCAGCTCTGGCCATCTCCAACTGGCTGAGCCCTCTGTCTGACAGCAGAGACTACGCCGTGAATCAGACTTTCCTTGGAATCAGGGTGAGTGGACTGGGACAGTTACTGCCTTATTTTTATTCTTTACTAGGAGTTTTCTAGCCTGGCTTGTTGAGAGACATCACTTTCTGAATGCATCAGATGAGTACTGCATGCACTTAAAGTGGAAAAAAAGAGAGAAGCAAAAATCTTGTTTGCCTTGATTACTTATACTTTGAATGTCATTTCAACTCACTCTTCATGCTATGCTGGCATTACCCAGTTATGAATAAAACAATGTACAGATCTATTTAAAGTTTACCAGCAACACCGATTCTGGAAGCTGTGTTCCTGTTCATTCTTTCCTGCACTTCCTTTGCTCTCCAAAAAAAAAAAAAAAAATGAAGGTCAAATGTCTCTTAGGATTGATCATTATCTAAACCCTTTATAAACGCTGCAAAAACTTTCCTCTTTTTAAGTGCCTCTCCCCAGTGTTCCTTGAAAAGATTTTCCCAGTGTCAATTCATATAGACTCAGATTTCATTTATGCAACTTTGTACCTCATGAGTTTTTTTGTTTTGTTTTATGTTTTTTTTTTAAATGTCCTTTATTGCCTATTGCCCATAATTCTGAGGCATTCAAATAAAGATATCAGACCTTAGATACATTTCATTCTCTTCTTGAATGGAAGCTCAGGAGAAGCAGGTAACATTTCAGAATCCATGTTTTAAAAAAATCTCTAGATGGTAACTATGTGTTAAAATAGTAAGGCAAATAGTGCAATTACACACCATTTAGATTTTAGGGATGAGTGGGCATTACTCCCTTCTTCTACTGGGTCGTCTCAGTTCTGGATGAAGCCATGCACAAGTGAATTTTTTCCCTTTGTGAAGGCCAGTTCTCTGGTTCTCAGTGTCTTTCAAAATATGATTCAATACTTTATCTCCCATC
The DNA here is from genome assembly GCA_026826555.1 of Tolypeutes matacus. NCBI lineage: Eukaryota > Metazoa > Chordata > Mammalia > Cingulata > Chlamyphoridae > Tolypeutes > Tolypeutes matacus. Next base: position 1,135,225 of record JAKSZT010054342.1, on the reverse strand, counting down.
ACACTTAAATCTAGGATGAAGTCATTCAGTCATTTCTCCAGTTTCAAATAAATTTGTCAGAAAGGTGTAAATATTGGCCCAATATATTCTCTTTTATTTATATTCAGGGTATGAGTCTATAGATCGTGCTCACAATCATGTTGAACAACTTATGTGTCTCACACTATTGAAAATAACTTTAGTGGGTGAATCACGTGATTTTCTCCTTAGCTTTTGTTAATTTGTGAAATATGTTAAATGTTAATGATTAGGATGAACATGCATATATGCATGTAAATATTTGTGTTTATATATAAAGATAGATGATAGATAGATGATAGATGATAGATAGAAGATAGATAGATGATAGATCGATGATAGATAGATAGATAGATACTGGAATGAATTAATCACAGACACCAAAGAAAGGTGTTTGGGGCTAAACTAATTATTTACCAATGAGTTACATAACGCAGTGTTTGGTAAATGCCAACGGAGTCAACATGTCTTTCTCTGCCAAGCTGCGTGGGTCTCTGTGGTGCGGCATTTGTTAATTCAATTGTCCCTGATTGTAAAAGACTAAATAGGATGTGTCCATTTATTTATTTATTTATTTATTTATTTTAAGATTTTATTTATTTATTCATTTATCCCCCCCTTGCTGCTTGTGCTCACTGGGTCAGCTAACCACGCCGTGCGGGCGGGCTTGCCTTCACCAGGAGGCCCCGGGAACCGAACCCGGGGCCTCCCATATGGTAAACGGGAGCCCTACTGATTGAGCCACAGCCGCTTCCCTGGATGTGTCCATTTAGTCATCACAAGCTCTTGACTTTCTGAAATGGAAAAGACTCACAGCAGCCCTAGATGTGCAACCTGCGTCATCTCCTCAATAATAAGACTCAGCCTGTCTTAATTTTACTGTTAAGGCCTTAGGACTTTTATATGTTTATAAAACTGTTCAGATGATGCTAAAACTGAGACTAAAACTGCTTTTAGCAGTTTTTGTTTCTTCTGAGCATCATGACCAGCAGTGAATAACCCCCCAAAATTAATTCAATTTTGTAGAACGGAAGCATCTCAAAATATAGAACCGAGTTATTTTCTAGAAGATAAGCCAAATTCACATATTCACTGTTCCTGAATACTGTAAATTCATCTAGGGATATTTAACATTCTATAGCTCAATGACGTGGCAATTTTTTATTTCCAGGGAGTAGTAAAATTGTAGTTTTCTCCTTAGAATATTTTATATCTGAATATAATTTATGTCACTGTTTTTATTCTCTTGTTTTACTAACTCTCTTTTAAACGTTGAAAAGTATGAGGGAGACTTAAGTTGACAAAAAAAAAAAAAGGAACAGAAAAATAGACACAGACAAACCTCTTTTCTTATTTTTCCATTTTAAGTATATATGATTTTCATTCTAATAATAACTTTTACATAATATGGCTTCTTGTATAGATGATTCGAAATGGATGAGAATTTATATTTTAAAGTATTATACACTCACACAGCAATGGGATTGTAAAATCTGCCTGACTCTGATTCTCAATAATTCACCGTGAGCTACAAATGCAGGTACAATAAATTATGAGTAGCATAGAAGAGAGTAATAAATTTACCACAATGTGATTATTGTAATAGGATTACTTACTGACAGAAAATTGTGAGTTCAAATGCACAGCGTTACAGCTACTAGATTGATAAAAGTTGAAAAAATAGTTTTTAATAAAAACTCATAGTAATTTAGTCCAAGGAATGCCAGTGAACCAAATGCACATTATTGAAACTTCAGGGAAAATGTTCTCTTGGAAAAGAACACCTCAATATTTCTAAGAAGTGTTTTACAAACATTTCTCTAAAAATTTTATAATTTGACTCATTATAGAGACCCTTCATTTCCCCCCAAAATTATAGTCAAAAACTATCACCACCAACAAAAAAATACTTCCCTTTGGTTGCCGATGTTGAAATTGTGCTTCTGTGCCAACCTTCTTGCTACCGGGGCAGTTCCCTGAAGCAAACATCTGAGCGCAGGCACACAGACTTCCGGAGGAGGTGAGACTGTGTGCTCAGAACAAAAATTTAATTCCTCCTCGGGAATCCATTGTTTCTTTTCATAATTGGGGGAAAAGATCTATCTCAATATACTTTTTATGGATTTATTTGATGGTGTCTGCCTCCCCAGTCGTCTCGTAGTGCCCAAACCCCTTATCTCGCTGAGGCTCACAGTTAGTGGCTCAGCCATTTGAAGGACTGTGTTTCAGCATCTAGGTCTTCAGCAGCATCTGCTGAATGCTGTGAAATCCTCACAATGTTCCGTAATGAAATACACGTTCTGCTAGCTAGCACCGTCCAACTTTAGGGAACAGCTTTTTCATTTTTTCAGCTTTCCACACCATAGAAAATCAGGAGGGAAATATTCTTCTTTTTCCCCTGAGCCCAGAAAAATAGGTTTACAGATCCCTTGGAGGCAAAGAGGAGATATGGCTCCACTTTTGAATAATGGTGATCATCACATACTTAAGACTTATTTTTTTTTTTTTTTGTGGGTAAAAATCAAATTTTTCACAATACATACCAATATTTTTATTACTCGAATTACTTTATTTCTTAACAGAAAATGGGGGGGCGGGGAACAGAGGATAACATCATCACTATTAGATACATTAAAGAATATGAACACTACCTATTACCTATATATACAAATATATTTTTAAAAGTTTATATAACATAGAAATATATAAGAATATTTCAAGTAGCAGTTTAAAGAATATACTAGTGAATTCTCCTCTGCAACGCAGGAAGAAAGTGTGAGGCTCCTTGCCTGTGTTTATGAAGAGGGCTTGGGGAAGATGCGCGGCTGATTTTAAGCACCTCAGATATGCAAGCACGTAGGAATGAAGATGCCTCTGGGTCCGCTAGAGAGCAGTCGTCATACTTCAGGTATCTGGGTTTAGCACACCTGCAGCCATGCCCTGGCTTTGCCATTTAACTAACTGTGATTTGGGGCAAGTGAAGGACACGATGTTTAAAAGCTGATAGCAGAACTCCTCAGATTTTATAAGCAAATCAACTTGGTCTCTGATTTTGGTTGTAAAAAGACAGCCCTAGCACATGGTGAGAATGGCTGAAGACCGAGAAATTTTTAAAAATTTAAATTTTACTACCTAAAAATAAATTGGGGTTTCCAATAGTAGCCCAAGAGGGAGCGGATTAGGGGTAGAAAGGGAGGAGGGCAAAGGGCAGTGGAGTGGAGAGGGTGGGAAAGAAGCCACCCCAGCAAAAAGGCAAGCTTGAGGACCTGGAGAAGGAGAAGGAAGAGCCACTGGGCAGTGCGGAGAGAAGGGAGAGCTGCCGGGTTTTCGGCAACAAGGATGTCTAATGTTCACTGATAAGGTTTTTTAAATGTTGGCCCAATGCCGTCCGACTTAAACAACTAAGGAGGTGACAGTCATTAGAGTAGGGCTGCCGACCCCGTCAAATGATCTACAGATCATTTGTGACGTAGCTGGTGCTATGTTATAGGAGTGATGGCTGAAGAAATAAAGGGGAGGAGCTGAATGCCACCGACACAGAGAAGAAATGAGGCCACAGGGGATAGTGCCAAGACTGAAGGGAAATAAAAAGTTCACTGGAAAATGGAATTTAGAGGAAAAAGTGACTAGGAGAAATTGGCAACAGTTTTTGTTCTGGTGCCAATGTTGAAACATCAAGCCATTTTAATTTAGATATCAAGGAATGCATGACCTCCACAAGTTGAGATGTGAGCAGGTCCAGGAAGCTGGAGCCTGGGCTGCAGCAGAAAGCGATTCGCACAGGGTTCGGAGTCTAGTTAGCATGCAACAGAGCAAAGGTGAGCCACACAGTGGGATATTTAGCTATTTTCCTGGAACTCTTTAGTTATGTTCATCTTAAAAGTATATAGCTACATCTTCTCTCAGCCCTTCTACACATAAAAATATAGCTTAAAATAGTAGCAGGGTCACCTCTGATTCAACAGAAAATAAGTGATCATCCAGGACCCAAAACAAAAATGATCCACTTTTTCATGCCCTACCTAGAAGGCAACATCTCAAAAAAACCCAGGATACTGGGCTGAAAGCCAACCAGCCACATTAATTAATAGAAGGCAAATTTCCAGGTCTCTTAAAAATTGTACAGAGCAAAAAATATAGGTTCCTATAGATTCATATTCTCCACCTATACAAACTTGAAAATGGTGGAAATAATATCGTCTTTTGGAAAACAGATGTTAAGATCAATCCATAATTATTCAAAGCAGAATAGTAGTACAGTCATCTAAAGAGTTGTAATAACATATCTAGAGAAAGAAAACATTAGTCGTGAAGCAAAGAAAAAAAAGGTTTTCAAAGACAAACCTTGAGTGCTTACTGACGCATTCTGCAGGTGAAATGGTACAGTAGCCTCAGACCTCAACCAGGTGAGTCAGGGTCTGTCAGGTGCATTGGGATCCCTTGGTTGACATCTTGAAACATTCAAATCATGAATTAACTTCCCCATTATTCACCAAGCCAAGTCCTATGTAGAGCTTCACTTTCCATGTAGTTTGCTATAAGCAGCTAAAATGCTGGTCAGATATAGATAATACCCTGTGCCTTTGATATTTTGTTTAACACAGTAGGGTAATAAATTGGCCATTCTGGTTTACACATCAGGGCTGGAGTTCATAATGTAAGTCTCCCCTTGGAGGGAGAACCACTTTCAGAGAAGCCAAGCTGCTGGGCCTAGAAAGCTGAGAGTCAGACTCTCTATCATTACGAATTAACCAGGCAATACTCTGCTGAGAGCATCCTGGGAAATAGCTAGAGTGCCTTCCTCAGGTGCTACCGTCACAACTCAAAGGTTCACCTGGAAATTCAACAGAAAAACACTCCACAAATATCCATTCTTCTACTAATCTATAAACGACTCAAACTACTACTCTCAAATACTCTTGGGTAAAGTAAAAGAAGAATAAGAAAAAAATTAACTGCATTGAGAGTAGCTAGAACAACAGCTAAAACACACTAAAAACCCCTTCAAATCTTAATTCACCACCTTGGTTTAGTTTGAAAACTCATATTTCTTTATCTGTTATTAGAGTAGACTTTGGCCAATTGTAACATAATATAGTAAGTTTAGGTTTATGTTTTTTAGATATCTTACACTCAGAGATGTAGGTGGCATCTTCTTGATGTTTTACTATTACTTCCCTAGTAGAGAAAACTTTGCTATCTGGGAATAACATTATTTTTGGCCTTGACCTTGTGTGGAGGATTGTAATGACACATGCAGCTGTTGAAACGTAAATGAGGAATAGGTCAACCACATAAAAACCGCACTTCTCTACGCCAGCCAGCTGCTCCATTCTTTTGGCTGTTATAAGTCCTACTTAACCTTTGTTCGACATAGAACACCGTTACATAAGCGATTTAGCTTAATTTTTTATACTTTAATATTAAATGAGGAGATGAGCAATTTTTTGCGTTGCAGGCAAACTAAAATTAGTATCAAATGATCTTCCCTTGAAGGATATATGGAACACATTTTACTGCTTTCTCAGAGGAAGTAAAGGCTTCTCTGTGTAGAATCTCGATACAATGACGTGGAGCCTATCTTTCCGCTTCACGTGTCGCCCGTGTCACCCACTGACTGGCAGAATCAAGACAGCAGTGACATAGCTTTTGAGGCCAAAACCCACAGTTTAGCTCATCAAAGTGAAATGCACCTTTCAAAAATTTCTTTAACTGTATTAAGCATTTATTATTTCACCTAGTCAATAAATATTTATTGAGCATATTCAGTGAGCTAGGCCTTGCTCTCGGTGGTAGGAAAACATAACCCTGGTTTCCTCGGGCCGCATTATGGTGGGAAGGACGGACCTGAAGCAAGATAAGTTAAAATGTACTGTCTGTTAGATAGTGATCAGTACTAAGGAGAAAAACAGAGCAGGGGAGGGCTAAGAGTCGCTGGGTGGTGGATTTTTGCAATTTTAGATACCAGCAGGAAACATTGGAGTAGAGACCTGAGAAAAGTGGAAATGAAAGCCATGCAAATTTGGGGAAGATCAATCTAGGCAGATAAGATCAAGTATAAAGGTACAAAGTTGGGAGCATACCTGGCCTGTGTTCAAGGAATAATGGACAGGTTCATGTGGCTGGAGCAGCGTAACAGTGGGGGGAGTAAGAGGAGATATGGCAAGGCAATAGTCTTAGTTTACCTGAGCTGCTGTCACAAATACCAGAAAATGGGTTGCCTTATGGTATTGAGACTAGAAGAAGAACAAAATCAAGATCTCAGGGAGGCTTGCTTTCTCTCTGAAGACACAGCGTTCTGGTGCTGGCTGCCGGCAGCCCTTGGACTTGTATTTCTGCTTCCCTTCACATGGAATGTCCTCTCCTTTCTGGCTCCTGTGACTTCCAGGTTCTCTTTATAAGGCCCCAGGTAGTCTGGCTTAAGACCCATTCAGTCGGGCCACACCTTAACTAAAAATAGCATCTTCAAGGGGTTCACCCCCACTGGAATACCAGTTAAAATTAAGAGCAAGTCTGTGTTGGGGTACATAATGCAATTTAACACAGAAGGTAACAGGCCAGGGTGGGAGAAAGATCTTGTAGAGCCTTGTAGGCAATAGAAAACACTTTGGTGTTTTCTCTAAGAGAGATGGGAGCCATTGGAGAGGTTTGAGCATTGGAGTGCCATGATCTGAATTACCTTTTAAGAGGATTACTCTGCCTTCTGTGTTAGGAAATCATGAGAACCCATAGTTTAAAAGTGCCATTTGGAAAGCAGCTCACAAAATAACTGTTAACGAGCTGGAAAAATTTTGTTTTTATGTAGCAAAAGGTTTTTATGATAAAAAAAGATTATCAAGCATTTCTCCCTCTTACACATGCCACATATATACCAAGATCTGATTCATAATCTGCATATTAATGATTGCAGCCAATTTAAAACAAATATCTGCTTTCATATACATGAAGTATTAATTTCTCTTTTAGAGTATGTCCCTGACATAATACATTATGTTATAAAATAATACTGAGAAATGTTTATCATGCTTTCTAATTATAATATTATCATTAATTCTGAGATTTTAAAATCTTTTCAGCTAGAATGTATCTTGTATATGCTTTAGATATAAGAACTAAATTCAAATCTACTTTTTGTCTATTCTTCATTTCAATGACAAAATTGGTTTATTTATGTATCTTTTATCTTATTGTAGAAAAGCTCAATTTGTTGATTAGAGATTTCATTGCATAATTACAGTAATAACCTAAAATCTTCTGTGGCTTCCTTCCACTATTTGGAAAAGTTCCATAGCAGGAAACACACTAGAAACTAGAGTCAAATGGTCTACTGATCTAACAAAAACCTGTTTTCCAAACTTATTCACCAACATGCCTCCAAGTCAAACTTTTGTATTTTCGCTTTTCTTATAAAATCATTATACATGCTGTTTCACTTGTTCCAGCGGCAAAAAATTCACATTCTATAATCAAACTGGAAACGTCTTCATTCTTAATGAGTATAAAACTATTTTGTCTGGTGTATTATGCTACTATTTGATCATTATTTTAAGGCTTCAGGGAACCATGTTTGAATCATTGGTCCATTATGTGAATTTTTTTAATTCTTTAATTTTTTAAAAAGATGCTTAGATTACATAAATGTTACACAAAAAATATAGGGATTCCCATATGTCCCACCTCCCACACCTCCCACACCCTACCCATTATGTGAATTTGAGACATGTATACACAGCTCTGTGGCCACAACAAAAACAGGATGATGAACAAACAAACACAACAATAAATACGCAAACCTTGTGAACATTGTTTAGACAAATTCACTGATGCAGTGCTTGTAGCATATGCACACTCCTTGAAAACGTAATGACTGTTCAGGATATAGACAGGTCTACAGAAATCACCATTAACATTATATTTCAAGTTTACGAAATGTATGTGGACAAATAGTTCATTTTTCTTGTCCTAAATCACCAGAACTCCTATGAGCCACGCAGAGACCATCGGAGGCCACTGGAGTCCCTCAGCCATGCTTTGGGAAGCTCTGCCCTCACGGCTTATTGGAGGCACCTCAGGAAGGGCATCAGGGGGTTAGGGCTGGCTCACGGCCGGCAGAACCGAAAGACATCTCACTTCAACCAGATTCCATTTTCCTCTGGTTTACATATTGGGCTACTGTGGAAATTTTTTACTTCAGGAAATGTTCCTATTGACTTAAAAACAATGGAGTTCAAAGATCATTACCACTAAATTTGTCTAGGAGAAGAAGAATGAAAAAAATGAAGGCAAATTGTTTGAAAATTATCATTCTATTAGCTAGTGGCACAGCTAGAATAAGAATCCAAGGTCTCCTACCTCAAGGCAGTGCCTTTATACTGTACCATGTTCTCTTCTTATATGAGTAGAAGGGAAAAGGGATAGGATCCTTGTAGATCAGAGAGCCATTAAACCTGTGAAAAGAAGGCCTACAGGAAATGCTTAAATTTAAAAACATGTAGCATGCCCAGTAAAACTTCTGGAAGAGACGAGAGAGGGGAAAAATGTATGTAATAGTTTTTCTGCTGCTTCACACTGTGAGAAAAGAAAAAAATTTAGAAAATTACTCTTACACTGTTTCGGAATTAAAACCAAACCTATTAAAGATATGACCTAACGGATTAGCAGTCTTGGGTATATCAAATTGATTATTCAGTAACTTAATGGATCCACCATTTCTTCCATCCAAAGTTTTTTGCTATGATTGAAGTTATTTCCACAGAAGACTTAGAATTCACTTGTCAGAGTTCCATTCCCTGAACATGCCATTTCCCAGCCAGAACAGCACAAAAAAACAAGCATCAACTGCTGACCTTTCAAATTCATCACTCTTTGAAACTCCAATCATAGAAAAATACTTCGGAAAATGTGGCTCTTTCATCTCTGTGTGGTGGTGGATACACAGCTCTTCCTACAGAAGCTGGCAACCCACAGTTCCTTTTCTCACTTGTGAAAAATGCTTTGAAAAAGCCATTTCCAGCCAAAGTTCTCAGCCCTCCATTTCCTTCTTTACTTAAAATGAGGAAATGATTTGTAGAAAGAGGAAAAAAAACAATAAAAGGATTCATTTATTATCTACTTAGCTGGTCTGAATTATCTCCTAATCCACATCTTTGCTGACTCCAGGAGCTCCTCAAGCATTCTCAGCACTTGACAGGACCAGCTATTTTGCAAATCTTTGTTCTTGTAACCAGCCGGGTAGTGGGTAAAACATAAATTCTAAATGTTCATCAATGTGTGCTAGACCATAGGCCTAAGTTGCTATATGGTAAGGAGGAAGAGATGAAATCAAAATCATGTGTGTGTGAGGGTGTGTTTGAATCCATGACTTTAAGGCTTCGCAGTGCCTCAGGTTGTTTTTACTGCAACTTTACCTTTGTAGCCATAATTATCTGAGTTAACACTGAAGTCAGCTTTCCTTCCCCCAAGTAACCACAGATTAGTGAGCGCTAACGTTTACTGAGCACTCACCACATGCCACTTGCTCTTCTGGGCATTTTATAGGCATTGTCCCATTTAATCCCGCCTCCACCCTATGCGTTGGACACACATTACAAATGCCAAAACCGGGACTTAAATAAGTTTCCTGAGGTCACAAAGACAGCCAATGAAGTGCCGAGACAGCCCATAGCTGTGCCACACTCTCCCCATACGAACAAGGGTCCTGCCACGTGACAAGTAAGGCTGATGCGATTGAATATTGCTCATTAAATCAGAGTTTCCTCTTCATGAGGGTTCGTGGGAGAAGCCACCGACAGTCTCAGTAACAAGGGCAATTGCACTTCTCCTCAACAGATGACTCCTTTTATCCTTATGATGCCCACTCGACAGACAGACCCAGATTCATGAGCCTCCTGTAGCATGAAGAAAACCTGAAGCAGTTACCCAATGGCATCTTCCTGGCTTCATCGTGTGCTCCTATACTTCATTTCATTTGGATTCATTTTCTTCACTTGTGTAATTTGCGTGTCATTTTATCTTGTTTTATTTTCTGTGTTCACATAAGCTATCTAAAAAGTTTTCTCAGACAAAAAAGGAGAGAAATACATGAATACATAAACAAAACTGGAATGCCATGAGTCCAGAAACATGAATGAACTTACAGAAGAGATGTCATCCTATGGTAAAAAAAAATGTTTCAGATACCTCACAAAGTACATAATGAACAAGGGTAAAAGTGAGAATTTATTTAGAGAAACTAGCATATTATATTGTTGGTGGGATTCCTTTCTCAGGTGGTAGAACTTCAGTTTTTCACCAAAGGGCTTTGCCATTTCAGCAACAAGTTGGAAGTTCCTATCCTAACTTTTTTTTCTGAAATTGGAAAGTATAAATACGGAGATTAGTTGTGGGATTAAGGGAGAGCTGATAAGAGAACACGCTGCTACTGATACTTTGATTATTTTGCTTCAGTGTGCAAAAACGGTGCACTCTGAGTTTCATTTTTTCCTCTAAAACTTCATATTAGAATATATTTCTTAGCTCTTCATATTAAAATATATTTTTATTATAAAAAATGAAATTTCAAAAAACCCCTGAACAAAGAAACTCCTCTCTTTCCTTCTTCCTTCAGTGGTTCCTGGCAAATCACAAGGCAACATTTGCCTGTATAAAAATGACTGATTTACTGATCAATTCTATTGTTATGATATTTTGTAATCATTTGTATTTTGAAATCTTCTATAATAAGGAATTCTAGGAATTACTATAATTGTCAATGTTACAACAAAAGGAGACAACACAAATTATCCATGATTACATACTTTTGATTTCAGTATATACACTATAGCATCACCATTAAAATCAGCAAAGGATGCTGTGTCTGTGGACCATTACAGAAATCAGCTCCAACACTTGCCAGATTTCTCTCTTATACGCACACACACACACACATCCCTTCTAATATTAAAAAAATAGGTAACATAAAATCTTAATGCTCCACCTTTTTGTTAATCACAGTTAATATCCACTCGGTGAGTTTAATTTATGACATGTTGGCATTTTAGCATAAGGTTGAACAATATATTGTGTCCATCACATAAAGAACTCATTCTATTTATGTTAAAGAATATAAAAAGCATTTTTATTGTTTTTAAAATTGTAACTTTCTCCATGGTAGAATTACAATATATCCATAGAAAGAGCTCATCCTTGAAAGCCATTGACTATAGCAGTGTACACTGAAGTTATAGTTCTGAAGTTGGAGTTGACACTAAGTTTCGGTACGGTGCTCTCCTTGTGGTTTACGTCTGGATCCTAAGCTTTATTTCCACCGAATTAAATTGTTCAGCTGAGAACATTTTGCATAAATGTAAAATAAAGTAACTGTGTAAGGATTCCCTGACTGTTTAATCATCCAAGTTCTCCCAGATACTTGGAATGAAGGTCGATGCATTGCTGAGACTTTCCAAGCTTTCCTATTTTCTAACTGATCCCAAGATTCCTGTAAAAAGGAGCAAGAATAGGCGGCCCAGACTAAATTGGGCCGCTGGAATCCATCCTGAGTAGCCACCTTAAAATTCAGCCTGCTACAGCAAACACACAAACTCCAAGGGAACCCACAGTGCCTTTCCCTTTTAAGCTCTTCTTTCTTTCTTGAAGACAGATGTGTTTTCTTCCTGAGGATCTTGGCTCAGAAAGGTCCTGAGAGACGTTCAGGCTGGGCGATACGGCTGGGACAGGCCTGCAGAGCCAGGACTTCACCGACCTCTGAAACGCGCCCTCCACGCCGCAGTTGCTTAATTAAGCCCAGCATCACCTGCCGAGCAATTTCTGACGGGAAATGAAGATTCCACATGCTACTGCTTGGGGCATTAGACAAGCAAAATGTAATTCTCTGAACTGGGATCCAGCTGACAGCACTGACAAGGAATGCCAGGGGATCTTTAAGGCTCAGATGCTCCATTGTAAGTCAGGGCCTCTGGCTGCAGAGTCCTCCGCGCCCACCTCCTTCTCCCACACTGAGTCACCAGCCCCACTGGATCTGGCTGCCAGTGCTTCCTGCTGGCACAGGGGGGGGCAGGTTTACACCGCCAGAGTAACTGAAACAAGTATCCTAGTATTGTAGGCCAAAGGAATTTTGATTATTTCCAAATTAAAAGGATTATATAATATTTCTAGAAACAAGAATTCTTCCTTGGCCTCCTTCCTATCCCAGACGCAACCAGTTTTCTGTGCTATTTAAGATATATACTTAGAGATAGGATATCTCAGATGGCTCTTCCATAGCGCCCGATGAAGACATTCATTTAAATTATGCCTTTTGTAAGTTAATCTTTTAGGAAAGAACACTCGATCCTTTTAGCCACAGATCCTGCTTTTTAAGGCAGAAACAAAGTGAACAGATTGAAACCAGAAAATGATCTGGTGCCAATGTTTCGTCTCAGGATTTTTAGTACCTCAAGTGAGATTAGTGATCGCAATCACTAAGATGGGCTCTTTGCCTTTAGCAGAAAAAAAAATAAAAGAAACTTTGGAACTTTTCAAGGAATTAATAATTAGAGATAGAAGAGATCTCTCAGTTCAATTATCTTTTAATGGTGAGGACATTTTTTACAGTACATGTATCATACACATTTTCCATTTTCGTTTTAAATATTTCAACTCATATTGGCTGAAGTATCTTCCCTTGGGAGGATGTTTTTTAATCATTCTTGGCTGTTAGAAGTTTTTCCTTGATATTTTACATAGCTCAATTTTTCCTTTGCTTAGGTTCATGCTATTAGTCTTAATTACATCCCATTGGACTTCCCTAAAGTTTGTTTCTTTCCTTCATCTTTACCAGCTGATTCACCACAGGAAAAACATTTACTTGCTGAACAAATTTACCATTGTCCTTCTCATCACTCAATTTCCTTTGAGCCCTCTCTTCCCGCCCTTTTAAAAGCCAGCGACCAGCGACCCGGCTCGGTGCTTGCTGTCTCGGCATGATAACTCCCACCGTCCCTACCCACGGTGACTGGCTTGAATGGTAACTTATATAGCCTCTTAACTTAAAACACTCCTGGCAAGGAATCTCCCTTTAAGAGGAAAAATTAGGCTAGCCGACCATGTACTTTAGGAGACCTCTCTCACAGCCACGTAGAAAAGATTGTGAAGCTGAAACCGAAAATAATGGCAACCATGCTATCCTCCTTCTTGGCAGCATTCACCACAATGACAATGTATTTCTTACTAATTATGTGATTACTTGTTGTTTAATGCCTCCTTCCCCTTTAGAGTTGAAGCAGGGCTATGTTTCTCTGCGTCTGCCCAGGATCATCAAATGACCATCAAATCATTGGTAGTCAACAAGTATTTGTTGAATGAAGAAGTAAATGAAGTTGGAGCTCAGGAAGCCATGGATCCCCATACAAGCTACAGTCTCCATTATCTTCTCTATACCCTCCTATCACTCCAGTCCTCTCACTAACCTCATCTTTTGGTTTGGTTTTTTATAATTATTTGCCCTTTGACTCATGTTTATGGGTAGTATACCTAATTACCAACAAATTTCATTCCTACTTTCCTGAGTTCCTGGAATTAAACTCAAAGGAATTTGTGTTAGTGAATTAATATTTGTCAACTATTCTAATGATGAACTCATATAGAAACCTCAGATTCTATTAGCAAAATTGACCTAAAATCCTACAAGCCACCCATTTGCATCACAGAATCCTAGTTTTTATTTCTACTCAATTTCCAAAAGACCTGGAACCTACATTTATCCATCTCCAATAGTTCCTTTCTCTCTGCCTTTGTACATTCAATAACCCTCCACTGACTCCAGCTCAACCTGAGAAGTGTATTTGTTAAATTCTACTGCCTTCCATAACTATTGTGCACTTTCTTCCTTTTAATGGAAGAACTTTAACTAGAAATTTCCACTGGAATATGCTCCCACTAGCTAAATCCAGCATATCCAACACAGATGCTCATAAGTCTTGCTGCCATCCCCTATATATTGTCAGTGCCTGACATATTCTTTTCCTGATGCAAGAAGTAATTAAAAACTAGTAAATCATAATATTGATGAACATAAATTAATTACTAATTTCCTGACACACACTGAATCTCCACAATTCAAGAAGTAGGTACTGTTACAATTTGCACTGGGGGAAAATGGATGTGGCTCAAGCGATTGGGCTCCCATCTACCATATAGGAGGTCCAGGGTTCGATTCCCAGGGCCTCCTGGTGAAAGGCGAGCTGGCCCACATGAAGTGCTGGCCCACGCAGGAGTGCTGGCCTGCACAGGAGTGCTGTACAGCAAGATGATGTAACAAAAAGAGACACAGAGCAGAGACAATAAGAGACACAGCAGACCAGGGAGCTGAGGTGGCACAAGAGGTTGAGCACCTCTCTCCCACTCTGGAAGGTCCCAGGATTGGTTCCTGGTACCACCTAAAGAGAAGACAGGCAGAAACCAAAGAACACACAGAGAGCAGACAGTGAGTGCAAAACAACAAGGGGGGAGGGAGATAAATAAATGAATAAATCTTTTTTAAATAATTGTACTGGCTCAAGTGGTTGAGCACCTGCTTCCCACATGGGAGGTCCCAGGTTTGGTTCCCAGCGCCTCCTAAAAACAAACACACACACACACAAAAACACAACAAGCAAAACAAACGTGAAGACCAACTCAGGGGAGCTGATGTGGCTCAGTGGTTGAGCAACGGATTCCCACAAGAGAGGCCCCAGGTTCAATCCCTGGTCCAGATACCTCAAAAAAAAAAAAAAAAAATTTGCAGTTATCAATGAGGAAAATAGGCTTAGAAATTTAATTAACTAGTTCAATTTCAGACTAGCTGATGAAAGAGCCAGGAATCAAAAGAGCCATGTCTATCTAACTCCAAAGCCCACCAACCTATACCATTTCTGCCATAAAATACATTAAATCTCTTTTGGAGCGAGGTAGAGGGTGAATGAATGAATGAATAAATAATTATAATTACATCTATTTTTCATCATCTTATTAATGGGACTTAATAACCTAATTTCAGGCTAAATCAATGAAAGGGTGGGTTTTCTTCAAGGAGAGCACACTGGGCGTTAAGCAGAGAGAATCTGAGTGACCATTTGCCAATGGCAGAGGACATATCTTAACTGTGGGGTGGGCAAAACTCCATAACCTCAAAGGCCTTGGCAATATCAGATGATGCAGTCTATGATTCCAAGAAGTGCCTATAAAATGGAAAGAAAATTTAGAATCATGAATGACTGACTGTAATCTATATAAAAAGAAATAAATTAATCTAACTCAGTCTTTCTTTTATGATTTTCTGAAATAAAAGCAATCGTTTTAGGGTGAATCCAGGCGATAACAATCAGAATATCAACATTTTGACCCCATCAGTTTTAATTCATTTTTTCCTTTAATTCTGTACTTTTTTTAGCACCGACTTTTGTCTAGAACCAGAGAAAATAACAATAGTAAATAACAAGCACTTGGTGTTCCTGGAACAAACTACCCGATGCTTGAGACGTCAGCTCCAGCATGTGCTGAGAAAGCATCCAGATGTTAGCCAGCAGAACAATATCTCGCAGTGCATCTAAATAAAAAATTCATCTTCATTTAAAAATTGGAAGTCAACGTGGAGTTCAGGATCCTGAATAAGAGTCAAGAAACTGCAAGGACGGATGAGACACTGCGCATGCTGTTTGCCAGATGGTATCCATATCGTTCCTAGAACACTGAGAATGAAAAAGTAAATAAAATTCTAGACATGCTAGCGTACCATTTTATGTTGGTACATGGAGCTAAAAATAGTAAAGATGTCTAATATTTATTTGCCTATTATATGCTTTTCACATGTCAAGTTATGACAGCAGATTGTTTGGAAGAATAAGAGCACATGCCCAGCACTGGGAAGCTCGGGCGAGGTGATAAAGGCATTGCACTGATCACTGGGAGAGCTGGGAAGCGGAGGGATGATTGTCTACCCACTCCTCCCAAAAGGGAGAATTAATAAAACTGCCAGGCAAACAGAAATGTGCTGAGGAGCCTTGAAAACTATGGAAATAAGCACTGGTTCTCAGAGTCACAGAAAAGGAAATTAGGCTCAACCCCATAGAAATCAGTTTAAAGAAAAATGGAATTTGAATTACAAATTGAGACAAAAGCATGAATTATCTGATCTTTCACTACAGCTCACTGACATCAGATGAGCCAGGATAGAATAAGGTGCCTTTGTGTGAATGTTCTCACTGTCCTGATTTTGTGATGATCAGGGCAGGCTAAACATCTGCTATATTAGAAACCATGCATGTGTCCGCAGACCTAGTTTTTCTCCCGAGGTCTGGTTTTTAGAATGCTGGTGATAAACTAAGCCTGATTTATTATATGAGCATCCTGTATGGGAAGGACTGTAACTTTGGGTATCTTTGGTCAACCTCAAGAGATATAGCAGGGAACGGGTGTGGCTCAAATGGTTGGACATCCGCCTCCCATACGGAGGGACCTGGGTTCAATCCCCAGGAACTCCCAGTAAAAATTTTAAAAAGGAAAATATAGAAGGCGTGTGGGCTGCCAGGACCTGCAAGCGGGTGAGCCGCCAGGCCCCGTGAGCCACGCAGCAAGATGATGACGTAACAGGAGAGTGACACAAGGGAGAGCCAAGACGAGACGTGCTGAAAAACCAGGGACTAAGGTGGTGCAGGCAGTAGGACACCTCTCTCCCACATTGGAGGTTCCGAGGATCGAATCCCAGTGAAGACAGGAGAAGGATGAGAAGAGAGGGCAGGAAACAGAGAGAGAGAGTTGCCCAGTGAATGGACACTCACACACACACAAAACAAAAACAGCAAATGGCAGGGGGGGTTATGTGTTAAAATGGATAAAGTAAATAAATAAATAAAACCTTTAAAAAATGTATAGGGGAGGAAGATATAGACCATAGTTGGTAGTAATACTTTGACGATGCTCTTTCATGATTTGTTAACAAATGTTTCACAGCAATGCGGGGTGTTTGAGGGGGGGTTGATGTGTGGGAGCCCTGTATGATGTTATGCATGTTTGTTTTGTAAGTTCACAATATGTACTGAACACTTATAGTTTATGTATGTTCATTGTGTTAGTCAGCCAAAGGGGTGCTAATGTGAAATACCAAAAATGGGTTGGTCTTTATAAAGGGTATTTATTTGGGGTAGAAGTCCAGATACCAGGCCATAAAGCATTAACTTTCTTCTCTCACCACAGTCCATTGCCACGTGTTAGAGCAAGACAGCTGCCGGCGTTTGCCAGGGTTCAGGCTTCTGGGTTCCTCTCTTCCCGGGGCTGCATTTCTCTCTGGGTTTAGCTCCTGTTTCCTCCACTAGGTCAGCTGCAGACGATCAAGTGAACAGCTTGCTTCTCTTCTCCTGGGGCCTTCCTTCCAACATCAAAACTGCTTCTCAAAACACTGCTTCGACTCTGTGCTTTGCCTTGCCTTTTATATTCAATTCCCCACCCATCAAGAGGTGGGGCTCAACGCCCTAATCCTAACCTAATCATGCCCAGATTAACAGATCAGTTTACAAGCATGATCCAATTATATTTTTGGAATTCATAATTACATCAAATTCCCCAACGGCTACATTCATGTATGAATGAGATACTTCAATAAATTGTTTGGAAAAAAAGGGGGGGGGGGTACCTTTCCCACTGTGTGGCCCCCGGACCATGATCACTAGCAGTATAGGGATATTTGAGAAAGAGAGAGAGAAAGACAGAAAGTAGGAAAGATGGAAAGACAGAAAATAAAGAAAGGAAGAAAGAAAGAAGAGAAAAAGGAAAAGGAAAAAAAGAATACAAATAAATGCCACTTTCTTAGCCTTACATCAAACCCAATGAATAAATATCCCTGAAGGTCAGGTTCAAACAACCGGAATTTTATAAAAACACCCCAATGATCCTTATTAACACAAGCAGTTTGAAAACCTTTGGAACACATTTTTAGTTAACTGATGTTTTGTAGAAATCTGAATGCAAGCCCATGATTAGTTCTGAGTACAGTACAAGAACGAAGGAAGAATCAGCTTTAGCTTTTAGGAAACAGAAAGCAAATTCAGCAAAAACGACTCTGTTGGAAAATAAAAAGGCAGGAGCTAGAAGCAACTTTCTCTTTTCTCATTTCCTTCTCTTTGTTCTATTTTAGAACAAAAAGAAGCAGCATTAAGTTTTTAAAAAATGATCTCTTTGTAGAACACTAGTGTGTTTTTTGTGGTTTATAACCACCTTTTTATTAACTTTTCTCCATTTTTAAAGATGCTTTAGATTACATAAATGTTACCTTGAAAATAGAGGGGATTCCCATAGCCCTCCCTCCTCCCCTGCCCACCCTCCCGCATATACAGCCTCCTTCATCAGTGAGGAACTTTTGTTTCAACTGATGAACACGTGTTGGAGCACTGCCACTAACCACGGTCTATAGTTTGCATTAGAGTTCACTCTCTGCACCGCACAATTTTATAGGTTGCAATGTCATGCAGGACAACTCCAGTGTCCCCAGATGCCCCACGCTACACCTGCTCTCCCCTCCCCCTCCCCTCGGAACCCCTGGTGGCCCCTGCCTTTATACCCGTGACACAAGTCTTTAAAAGGCCTCTTCTCCGTCATGTTTGCCATGGCTCTTCCACGCCATGGCCTCTTTCCTCATCTGTTCTTTCTACCTTGGCGTGTTGGGACATCTGTAATAGTGGCATTAATCCAGAGCTAATCTTCGGCAAAACTGTGAAATAGCAAAACAATTTCCTAAATAGGTAAATAAGAGGTGCTGAAACTTCCATCCCTGGAGACTTTAAAAACAGGATAGGCCTCCACCTGTCTGAAATGGTTTGGGTGCAATCTTCCCTGAAGAGGAGAAGATTAAATTACTCCACAAGACCATTCCCAATTAATTTAACTCTATGATTAAAATTTGGGTTTCCAAAAAAATAAATAAATAATAAAAATAAATAATTAAACTTTTTTTTTTTAATAAAAAATGAAAAAAGGGAAGCCAAAGTGGCTCAGTGGTTGAATGCCAGTTTCCACATACAAGGTCCTGGGTTCAATTCCCAGCCCTGGTACCATAAAAAAAATAAAATAAAATAAAGTTTGGGTTTCCAAGACCTTGCCTGAAGAGGAGGAAAAAAAAATTCTAGGCAAATCCATCATGATTAAGTCAAAGAAAAGGTTTTCTAATTTTAGTAGATTTTGATACACAAAAATGTTTTAATACTACTCATTTAATTTGCAAATAAGGAAAATTTTATATTTAAGAATTTATTAAATGTAAGTCTCAATGATGGGTTAATTTATAAACTGAAGTGATATTTATTTGTCATTAATCTTCTCAAATCCCTTGTGGTATACATGTCAGACTTGGATAGTTAGAAGACTTAAAAGATATATGTGCTAACACAAAGTCTTAGGTTAGCTATTTTGTCCTTTCTGTGTCCATGTCAACTCCCTCCCTTGACCCTCAACTGAAAGTCTGACCCTCACAGGTGTAGCAAGACTTCATTCTGGTGGCGATTTAAGGAAAAATAGCAGAGAATTGTGGTAGAAAATATCAGCTCCTGCCATTATTAAAGCACGATTGTTTTTGGATCTTGAAGTTATTTAGGTATTCCTGATTTTCTATTTTAAGTGCTTATTACCTGGAAGGTAAAGTCTATTCATTAAAACTTTAGTTGATAGCCAACAGGAATGAGATCCAACAGGAATTGAAAGATCCAACGGGAATGAGACTGAAATGAGGGATACAGGTGAGGGAGAAAGGAGCACTACCAAATGTGAGGGGCTGAAGTCAACTTCTGCTTCACAGCTTTTCCAGGAGATACCTTAGAACCTGCCCTCAATATTTGGAGCATTCATAAATATTATTGATGACGAGGAACTCAAGAGATCATCTTGCAAAATTCTCTGCTTTTAGGAGCTTAGAATTAAAACCAAGAAAAATCAAGCAAAAAGCCCAAGCACAGGCACACACAATGCCACGCCCGATGGTCACAAGCCCCTGAAGCCTTTGAAGGCCAACTCCACGAAGCAACCAAGACCAAAGCCAAAGCAGCCCATGGAAATCTATAATTTGGCAAACCAAAGTAAATTTACTGTGTGGTCAATTTAACAACTTCAAGTGCACTAAAGTACATGGTATCTGTTTCTCTTCTTATTTCCTAGTTCAAATCAATGGTCTCGAAAGCAGGGTATACAGAACATCTACTGGGGTGAGAAAAGAACATCTATTTATGTTTATTTTTCATCTTAATCATAAGAAATAAATCAAGCTTTACTGATATTTAAAATACAGAGTAGTGTCTTTTTGTAATTCATCAGTATGTGTATATACACATCTAGAGAGAAAGAAGGGAGAGAGACACAAAGAGAGAGCCATCCCATAATATTTCACATATATGGACACATGATCGAGTAAATTTTGAAGCTCTTGATTTAACTAAATTGGAAATAATTTAATCACATTTTCTTCTCCTAAAAAATAACAAAGAATTTATGTTTATAGTTTTCAGGTAACTGAATTTTATGTGAATTTCATACACATGTAGTTGTGATATAAATTATATGATAAAATTAAATGATATAAATTATACCATTTGAATGTGGTATATATAAACTATAAGACAAGTCTTGGGATACTTCTTTGGGGCCATTGTAGGCTAAATCTGCTCCACATGCTCAAGAAGAAAACAATTCATATGAGAATATTCTCGCTGTCCTGATTTTGTGATGATCAGGGTAGGCTAAACATTCGCTATATTAGAAACCGTGCATGTGTCCCCAGACCTAGTTTTTCTCCCTAGGTCTGGTTTTTAAAATACTGGTGATAAACTAAGCCTGATTTATTATATGACCATCCTGTATGGGAAATGACTGTAACTCTAGGTGTCTTTGGTCAACCTTAAGAGATATAGCAGGGGGACGGATATGGCTCAAGTGGTTGGGCGTCCATCTCCCATACAGAGGGACTTGGGATCGATCCCCAGGACCTCCCGGTAAAAATTTAAAAAAGGAAAATATAGAAGGCGCATGGACCACCAGGCCCCGTGCGCGGTTGGGCCGCCAGGCCCCGCGAGCCTCGCAGCAAGATGATGACCTAACAGGAGAGTGACACAAGGGAGAGCCAAGACCAGACGCACCAAAAACCAGGAACTAAGGTGGCGCGGGTGATAGGACGCCTCTCTCCCACATCGGAGGTTCCGAGGATTGAATCCCAGTGAAGACAGGAGGAGAAGGATGAGAAGAGAGGGCAGGAAACGGGGACAGAGAGTTGCCCAGCGAATGGACACAGAAACAGCAAAAACAGGGGAGGAAGGTGGGGCAAAAATGGACACCCTGGTCCTATATAAGGGGGGATAGCCCCAGAGACTGATGCCTTATCAGTGGGTTCTATTTTGGAATCTGTGCTCCTGAGAGTGACAGAATTAGACTCAAATAAGTCCTCCCTGCACATGGTTCACCAGTCCCTTCTATTCAAACCTACATGTGATGCTGGAGTTTCTTAGGTATACTTCCAGAGACTGGAGCCTCCCGCCTACCTATGTGCCAGGTGTGCATGAAATCTAGGTGGAGCTGCAACTCCTACCCTACAGCTCAATGGACTCATCCAAGTCACCTGGTGAGGAGACAACGATGCGAAATGGCCATCCCAGGGAATGGAGAGGGCCTGCATCTGCAGGCAGGATCATCCCACCCACCATATCCATGGGATATAAGCCCTCTCTCACTTGGAGTTGGAGTGGACATCACCATCCCAGTCGCCTCTGGATTGGGGGAAGAACTATGGACTAGAGTGGACTTGATGGTATTCTCTTGTTCACATATGGTGATTCTTGCAATGCAAGAAATTATAACAATGAGATGGAGCCAGTGGCCACTTGACAGTTTTTGGGTAGGGAGGGGATGAGCAGTTGAAATACAGGGGCTTCTTTGGGAGTTGGAGGTTGTCCTGAGTACTGTTGTGGCAATGGATGTAGGCCATTTTAAATCAGCACACACCACTCAGAACTGAGTGGGAGAGAGTGTGGTCTACAGTGTGAACTGTGGTCTATGGTTGGTGGCAAGGCTCCAGGATGTGTAAGTTCATTGAGGTTGGTGGGCCACACTGTGGGAGATGTTTGTGTTGGATGTGGTGGGAGGTGTGGGAGGTGGGCAGCATGGGAATCCCAGTGGGTTCCGTGTAATATTTTGGGTAATCTAAGCACCTCTTAAAATATATGTATATATATATAAAAAATAATAATAATAAATTTAAAAAAAAATAAAATAAATTCATTTAACTTGCCATTCCAAAAAAAAAAAAAAAAAAAAAAAAAAAAAGCTAGTGACACAAATATCTCAAAATATATTCACTAGGAAAACAACAACAAAAATTTCTGATTAAGATCCAAATGCAAATCTAAGCACCTCTTAAAAAAAATATATATATATATATATATAACATTTATGTAAGCAAATGCACATATATGCATATATATTTATATATCATTTTACAAATATTGGTATGTATTGTGAAAAATTGGATTTTTACCCACAATAAAAAATTAATTAATTAAAAAAATAAATAAATAAATAAATAAATCCTTAGAAAGAAAGTATAGGGGAGTAAGGTAAGGACTATAGTTAGTAGTAATACTTTGACGATGCTCTTTCATAGTTTGTTAGCAAATGTTTCACAGCAATGCAGGGTGTTTGTGGGGGGGGGGGTGATGTGTGGGAGCCCTGTATGATGTTATGCATGCTTGTTTTGTAAGTTCACAATGTTTACTAAACACTTATTGTTTATGTATGTTCATGTATGAATGAAATACTTCAATAAATTGTTTTTAAAAAATTCAATGATATAGCACTACATAAAATCGTCCAATGTGTCACTGCTCTAATAATGTCTTCCAACAACATCAACAAGAAAATCATACACTAATCATTTAGTTGTTTAGGCATTTTGGAGAAAGGTAAAAACTAATGAGGTTAAGTTAAGTGACTTCAGCTTTCATAAAGGGTCAATATTTACTAATGTTTCATGTATGTGACATCCTTTAATTTAAATATTACAGTCTTAAACACAAGGATTATGGCCTAAATTCTCTTCCCCTCCTTGAAATTTCTGAGTCACTAGAGAAGCATGTGACTCGATTTGAAACATTTTCTAGGAATTCTACTGTTGACTCTTTCTAGACCAAGACTGCCTTTCGCTTGTATAGCTCATCAGAATAACTACTGTCAGCTGCAGCGTCCGGGCAAACTGGAATGTCATAGTCACTTACTAGGAGTGCACAAAGGTTTATTTCGAACAGTAGTTCAGGCACAGAAGTTAGAGAGACAATCTTTGCTTTATGCCTGCAACCATCTGTCACCCTCCTCTGGTACAAAATCCTTCTTTTCATTTTGTAAACGGCCCCCTACTTTTCTTGGGTCTTTTGTCAATGCAGGGACTCTCTCTCCTTCTACAGGAGTGGCCACATGTCTCAGTCAGGTCAGAATACTCCAAACCCCTAGGCACATTTGTCTAGGAATGGACAATTGGCCAAATAAGGTCAATTAGAGCTATTTGCACGGATGGAAATTTAAAAAGGAGAATTTCTTTTCCTTCTGAGATCTCTGGTGCTAAGGGCTGGGCAAGTCCGTTGTTTTTTTTTTTTTTTTTGCTATCAGAGCCATTTTTGCCACCAAGGGGACAGAGTCTGCTTGAGAATAAAGACAACACAAGGTAAAGCAGAACTGAGAAATGGAGAGGAAGAGATTGTGTCCAATTTTTTCCCTGAACTTTTCCATCCTGTGGGGCAATCAAGTCCCTCTTGGAGTTTTGGCTTCTGTCAGTTGCAAATGAAAGAATCTTATGAACACAGGAGATGATATAATTAGAACAGACTCAGGTTATTACTATAATTATGTCACTCCTACTTTCTAGATATGTTTTCTTAAGTGGTGTAAGAGTTGGGCAGTTTGATGTAATTATGAATTCCAAAAATATAATTGGATCATGCTTGTAAACAGATCTGTTAATCTGGGCATGATTAGGTTATGATTAGGGCGTTGACTGGGCCACATCAGTAGGGCGTTGAACCCCACCCCTTGGTGGGTGGGGAATCGAATATAAAAGGCAAGGCAAAGGACAGAGTTGCAGCAGTTTTTGAGAAGCAGTTTTGATGTTGGAGAAAAGGCCCCAGTAGAAGAGAAGTGAGCTGTTCGCCTGATAGTCTACATCTGACTTTGTGGAGGAACCAGAGGAGCTGAGCCTGGAGAGAAACACAGCCCCAGGAAGAGAGGAACACAAGAAGCCTGAACCCTGGCAAACGCCAGCAGCTGTCTTGCTCCAACATGTACCAATGAACTTAATGCTTTATGGCCTGGTATCTGTGGACTTCTACCCCGAAATAAATGCCCTTTATAAAGACCAAGGCATTTTTGGTATTTCACATTAGCACCCCTTTGGCTGACTAATACAAGTGGGTAGATGGTAAAGCTCCAAATAGCCTAAAAGCCATCGCATAACCATGGATATGCCCATCGAGAGTGCCAAACATACGACTGCCATCCCTTATGTGTCTCTGAATTCACCCACACACACAGATCTTGGCGTTTTGCCTTAACACAGCTAAGAGAGAGTGCTGCATGGAGGTTTGTATTCAACAAGCATCAATGACTAACCAACTCGACTGTAATGTTTGAATTTCCTCCAATAATATCTACCCATTGAATAATCTGCTTATTTCTAATTTTGCATTCTTTTATTTTATTCCATTTTAATTTCTTATTGTCCAAGATAGCTTCTTTTAGGCCATACAATACTAAATGAATCACACAATACTGAAAATGAATGAATCTAAATGTTTATATTTTGTGGCTTGGCAGATTTTACAAGATGAAGATCACAGAATGGAAATTGTCATTTATTGGAAAGAAAAAGAATCTAACATCCATTCAAGCCCTCAGTCAATTTGAAGCATTTTCCTAAGTCAACTAAATAAGCGTTTTTCTTTTCCTTTAAGAAGGCCAACCTTTTGTCAAATTATCTATTAATGGCCTTTCTTAAAGAATAAGATCCACAATGAATTGGAGGGAGCATTCCTTTAAAAGTGAAATAGATGGAGTAAAATGTCTTTCCGAACTTTCTCAGTGGTAAAAGCTGATACCTTTACTAACTTGTTTAAGCACTGCTATGATGTATTATTTAAAATGGAAAGACATTGTCGGTGGCATGTATTGTATCAGGAGCATTATGGGGCACCATTTTATTTCACTTTAAGGGGAGTTTGTTTTATCTTGGGCCAACCTGGAAGGTTGCTTGGAGGCTATCAGCACATAAGCTTTCTTTCTATTGGATAAAAGCAAGGACACGGCATGTATATTGATCTGGACTTATTCAAAGACTGATTGGGAAAGAAAGAATTTCCTTCTTTGGTTCAGAAATAACTTTCACATCATATTGATGCATTCAATATCTGCAAAGCTCTTTTTAAATTGATAACGTCAGTAGGAAAATCTCACCTGTTTTGAGTACAAACTGGAAATGTGAGAACAAATTTTTATTGTCACAAAAAAAGGAATGAACTAAAAATAAATTTTAAAGTCAACTGCATTCTAAAGAAAAACTGGTGAAAAACAGAATTTAAACCAGATCAGTTACTTGAATTTCTTCAATTACTTATTTTTAATTCCTAAGTTGTAGGTTAATATATAAGAGAAACTCACATAGCATAATGCTGAGCACATGACTCCCAGGGGATACACTTCTGGATAACTTTCTCTGTAAATGGCCTAATAGTAAATATTTAGACTTTGTGGGGCATCTGGTCTCTGTTTAAACTCTGCCATTATAGCATGGAAGCAGCCATAAACAATGCATAAATGAGTGGGCGTGTTCCTATAAAACTTTATTTACAAAATCAGGTGGCGAGTCAGATCTGGCCTGCAGGTTGTGATTTGCTGAACCCCGCTCTATGCCAAACTCTAAATTGTTATGTGAAATACCAAGAGTGGGGTTATTTATACAGTTAATAAATAGAGCATTTTCCTGAAAATCAGATGAGTTCTCTTTCTAAATTACCAATAGCATGTCTTAATCTATTGTTGCTAAAGATGTGCTCCTCCGAGGTCTGGGTTTCTTAGATGGAGAAGGAGAGAGAACATTTTTGGGAGAGGAAAATGAGGAAGATTCTTAGGAAGAAAGTCTTCAGGCTCATGCTGTGACTTGAACCAGACCAACTCTGCTTTTGTCTACTTCACATATTTGAGCTGTGCAAAATAAAAGATTCTTCTTAGAAAGATTCTGAAACCACTGCTCAAAACTGATTGTAAGTCACCTTTAGTTCTACTTGCCACTTAAGATCATACATATATGAGAAGAGATGCCTCAAAGACAGAATAAATCATGTGTATAGGAAATTATAGGAGATAAATCATTATTTTAGATGAAATGAAGAAGACTTGCACATTTGACAAATGTCTTACTAGAGAATCCTTGAGGGCCAAGAAACACGAGGAAACAGATGACAGCGGTGTGAAGACAAGGGCGCCGTCACACTAGCGCTCGCAGGCGCTGCTTGAGGGGAGTACACCACCTGAGTTTTCCAGAAGACACTGCCACCAAAACAGATTTTAACAGGCATCACTGAGCAAGGGTGCAGCTTTCCAGCACTGCTCAGACCACACGTGACATCCCTAACCGAGAAGCAGAGGCATCAGAGAAGAGGGGAGCCAAGCAAGTATTCAGAAATGGTTGTTCTCGAGAGCAAATTGAAGCTGGTTGGAGCATGTTGAGGTGAGAACATCCTTCTAATCCAGAGGCTGAAGCTATTATCATCATTTTGACTGGTCTGTAAACCGTGGCCGTTGTCCAAAAGACATAACATCCAGAAGAGTAGAACTGAGGATACAAACTTTTCCTCTTAGGCCCACCAAAGGAATTGACATATTTGGTAGAATTTTGGGTTAAAAAAATACTTTAATCAGATTACAACAAGTGAAATTGTTCATTCACTGGCCTTCTATGAGACTCAAGGATTTTGGGGGGAAATTCTAAGCAAACACAATTTCATGATCTCCCTAACTTTCATCTCCCAGGCTATCTGTTCATCTTGGATTCTAGTATCTCAGCCACTAAGCTAATTCTTCTATACCAGGGTATAAAAACATGAGACCCTAATGTAAAGCAGGAACTAAAGGGGACTTCCTAAAAACAGAGAGAATTCTACTTAAACTTGCCTCTCTTAATCTAAAGAACTAATATAAGAGAATTAGAGGAATGCAGATATGGTCTCACTCTTGAGCCACAATGGTAAGGAATGCTCTGCAAATTTCATCCAAAGCACTTGAGACATACTTTGCTTAAACTGCCACCAAGTGAATGGTAATGCTTACTTAGTACTTATACTCTAAACAGATTGGCTTTATATACCCATGATTTATAGATTCAAGAAGAATACAGTCTAATACCCCAAATCAGCTAGAATGTTTCTATAAAAAATATGTATTAGAATACATTCATAAGCATTAAGTGTCATTAACATCATATATGCACATTTATGCATAATATATAACTGTTAAATGCCACTAACATAATATGTAAATATTAACTGACATTAACATCATGTATACATATATATGAATATGGGCATGTATGTGGAGAGAGTGTTGAGAGCAAAGGTCCCCAATTCTTCTCTGTTCCCAGCTTCCTTAGCATTTCAGTAATTTCTTCATGGCACCCCTAGACCAAAAGAAATGTCTAATAATTCCACTTATTAACTAGTTAAGAACCACCAAATCCCAGTTTCATAAAGATATGATATCAGCATGATCTACTGCTGAAACTGTAAACCACCATAAGCTCTATGTGGGTTCCAGTAGATACCAAGCTGTCTTTCCCATCAAAATTCAAAATACCTCCTGGTATTCCTGTGGGGTGCTCAGTGCCCTGGGGTGCTACACACAGTTTGGGAATCACAGGTTTATAGCAAATACAGGAATTATTTTGTATCTAATCTCCTCTTCCAATTTAGTCACGCATATACAAGAAGTCAGTGTTTTAATGTTCTCAATCTCTGCCCAATCCAAAATTGACCATTCCTTCAGACTTAAGAAAAAAAAGTTAAATTTGGAATTGACTTTACTCTGCAGCTTCCAAGAGAATCAACAGTTCCCTTAGATACTATCTGTTCAGTTCTCTTTCTTCAATCGCCTACATACAACTTACCTGGAGAAAAGTTGCATTTGTCCTTTTAAGGTCACAATTAATTGCTTTCCTTTTTCCCCAGAAGTAAAGCTGATGAAACAGATGGAAAATATTTCTCCATTCTAAATGCATGCCAACATTTCATATCTCAATGCCATCCCTGGTTAATCAAGAAATTTCTAAAGTAATATTCCCCACACCACAAGTTTCTTGTCATTCACCTGTGGTTTTATCATGTTTTAACAACACTCACTTACATACAGAGATAATGGTTTTCTCTAGCCTTATATTCCTCATCAGTTTAGACAATTAAAAATATTTAAATGGACTATTTTTAAGGGATAATGATTCTCCATAAAAATATAAGGACAAGCATCATATGGCATCATCTAACTAAATAATAACTCTCTATAGCTGGGAAGAATAGCTGTGTGTGTGTGTGTGTGTACACATGCATTCAAGAGAGACAAAGAGAGAAGACAGAGGCACGTTCCTTGAAGGCATGTGGACGACTCAAGACGACGCGAGCATGACAGGATGAGTGCGGGCAGGCAGAGGAAGCAAGGGTCCACACTCATAAGATGAGCCAAAACGTGGCAGGCCAAAGGGTTTCTCAGATTCCTGCCAGTGGCCAGGTGGATCCAAGTGATTCTACCAGAACATGTTAAATACTCGTGATAACCAGGTAAACCGCACCTGCTGGGACTCGGCCAGCCCTCCCTTCCCATACCCGTCCCTTGTCCCCGCGGTCCACCTGAGCGCGGCCCGGTGCACTGGAACTCGGCCAGCCCCGGGCTGCACCGCGCTGCCCTTCCCGCACCTGCTGGGACTCGGCCCGCCCTCCCTTCCCGCACCCGTCCCTTGTCCCCGCGGCCCACCTGCGCGCGGCCCACCTGAGCGCTGGGACTCGGCCAACCCGGGCGGGCCGCCGGCCCCCTCCGCACCTACAGCTGGTGTGAGGCTCCACACTGAAGTCTGCGTTTTTCTCCTCTGAAGCAGAGGCAGGGTCCTACGCAGGCACAGTTAGCACCTGCTCTAACGAGGGCTGTATTGCTGCTTATTTTTTATTGGTAATTGACCTTCAATTGAGTGGCCGTCATGTATGAAAAACAGCAGTGCACAAAGATCAATAAATCATGCAATAGAATGAGCGTTTATGGGAAATTTATTTATTTAAACACAAACTTTAAAATCTGAAAGACTTGGTATGACATGCATATTTAAAATTGATGTAAAAACAGGACTACCTTTCAATTTAAACTTAAATTTCAGTAAATACCTATATTTAAAAACCCATAATAATTACTGGATGTGTAGCCTTAAATTAAATGAGACTAATACAGTACCATGCATGAAGTAAATGCTAATTAGTTGTCAAAGCAATTTTTCTGACTCTTTTCACAGTGTCTTATATATTATATAAAGTGACCAGGACGGGGAACAGGAGTGGAGGGGCGGGGGGAGACTGGAAAATGTAAAAGGCAAAAATAGAGCCAGCTGTCAACAGAATGTTCCCAGTGTGAGCTGTCTGTCTGCTTCCCATGGCATTTCCCTCCACTAGATTATAAAGCTCCACCTGGGAGGGGGCCATTACCCTCTGGCAGTAAGAGCCACCCAAAAGAAAGCGATTTCTAAATTATTGTCATAATCCATTGGGATCGTCATTGAAATAGTAGCATTAGAGTAAGTCCCAAAAGTTTAATATCTAAGTTTCACAGTAGTCCTCTTTTCCTCCCTGTGACTCCTAAAGGTGTCATGAAATCTGGTGGTATAGCAAAACCTTTTTAAAAAGTACTTACAAAGAATTTTCTAACCAGAGAACTGCAGGCTTTAAAACAGCCATTAAGGGTACATATATATATATATATATATATCTTTTATTAACCTCTTTATTTCAATTTACTCTGTAAAATGGAAGTAATATTAGTGCCAACATAATAGGGTTGTCGTGAAGACTGAGTTAATACATGACTACAAACTCTCATAGACAAATGTGTCTCAGAATTCAGAGTAGTGTTTTTATTTTAAAAGCTAATTCAGTACATATACCATGTATTACATAATACCCTGCAATCAAAAACAATATTTCTGGGAAGCGGCTGTGGCTCAATCAGTAGGGCTCCCGTTTACCATATGGGAGGCCCCGGGTTCAGTTCCCGGGGCCTCCTGGTGAAGGCAAGCCCGCCCGCACAGCGTGGTTAGCTGACCCAGCGAGCACAAGCAGCAAGGGGGGGGGTGAATGAATAAATAAAAATAAAATCTAAAAAAAAAAAAAAAAAAACACAATATTTCTGCAGAGCATGGTGTATTTCCCTTAAGTGGGATGAATAAATGTTATAAATAGCCCAAGGCCCATTCTGGACAGTTTTTGCCACCAGGTAAACTCGGGTCATCTCTGGCCTCGAATTTTTTTTTTTTAATTTTAGAATCTCATATAAGACAATGCAGTCCTCTATATGTAGAACACTTAGACACTTAGCAAAGTATCTGGCTCATAGTAAGCATTAAGCATGTGTTTTTCAATTTTGTATTTATTATTATTCCAATTATCCAGTTTGGAACTCAAGAGGGCGATATCTTTTCTCCTTTTCTACCTTTCTTTTCCTTCCCTCTTCCCTACTCCCTCCCTCCCTCCCTCCCTCCTTCCTTCCTTCCCTCCTTCCTTCCTATTTCTTTCTCTTTCAATAAATAAATATCCAGGATATTTTATTTGTAATGCATAACTATACATAATGATATAACTTGCCAAGGGAAGCGTTTACACAAAATACAATTTCTTTCTCAGGATCAAGGACCAGAAATATTCCTAATAAGGTAAATAAATTTGTATTGCTGTATTGTTTATCACCTTAAACAAAAACCATAGCTAATCACCCATCCGTTAGTCAATAATTAATTGAATTAAATTAGAAAGTAAACAGCAGCTATTACAACTGTGTCACAATAATTTTGACTACCAATGCTTTCTGTGATAACCACTTATAACAAAGAAAGTGAGAACCCAAGCAGATTCTCCATAGTTAAAATATTCTTAATATAAAGGACTGAACAATATGTATTTAAGCCTCACTTTGACATGAGCTGAAGGATCTCCTCCTTCCCCCAAAAATGAATTTTCCTACCTAATTCTTAATTCAATAACAGGGCTGATGAGAAAAAGGGGGTAACACTCCATCTTTCTCCAAAGAATATTGATCAAAGCTAAATCCTTGCTAAATAACATTTTACACCCAGAGATGAAAATCTTCAAAGCATTCTCCATTAATTCCATAAGAAATTTACTTATTTCAGGTAGGGCCAAATCTGTACTGAAAAAAACCCTTAGGGCAAAATGTTAAGTATGCCTTTTAACATAATAACTACCAACCATACCCTAGGACCTCTCTAAATCCAGCTCTAGTTTCTAAATGGGACAAGCCCTTCCACTGAAGGTGTTTTCTCCCTTTTCCCTGATCCTTCAACTGTGGTATATATATTGTTAAAGCCTAATTAAAACACTACCCTGGGGCAATTCTTGCATTTATAATTAATTTTGCCTATTGTGAATACAATATTCTATAAATTGGGGATAATACCCTTACCTCCCAGAGTTTTTAGGTGGATCAAATTTAATTTCAACAAACATTTAATTTCATATAACTGCTAGATGTCCACTAAGATGTGCAAAGGGTTTTTAAACTGTTAAACAATATAAAAATGTAACATTTATTTACTCTTAATCTATCACAAATAGAGAAAACAAGAAAAATAGACATTTCCACTAGGTAATGAATGCAACAGATTCATCTTAAAATTCTTTAATTAAAAAGCCACAGCAGCCACTTATCAAACATCCAGATGCCTACTATTTTACATCGTTATCTATTTACCTTCCCAAGATATCTGTTGTTATGATAAAACACATTATAGAAAAAGTTCCTAAAGAATATATCTCATCCTTGAACACCAAAGAGTTATTGATGACCCAAATTATCCCTCCTTAGAGAGGTCCTAGGTCCAGATACAAAGATACTATGTGACTTTTCTAGGTTACTCCTACTTAAAATACTATGCTTCCTTGGGGAGGAAGAGGCCCAAATTCCTTTGAGGTCCCAAGGCATCCCTAGGGCAACAACCTGGGTAAGTCCATTACTGGGGTCAGTTCAGATTTTATCTCAAGGTAAGGTGAGAATCACTCACTCCACTTAGGCTTGCAAGTGCGCTACTGTAGCACACACAATGGTTGTATTCGAAATGAAGAGACCAGAGCAGGTACGATGGCGTTTTCTAAATCCAGTACAAATAGTGAGCAAAAGGACAAGTTGGAGAATAGATACAGTATATTATATATACGCAGTTTAAAATAAGCAAAAAATATGTTATATTGTGTATGATTCATTCATTTATAGTAAAAGTATAATAATATAAGTGATGATAGAAAATTCAGCACAGTTCCAACTCTGGAAAAGAAGGAAGATGAATCAAATCAGGTAAGATTTGAAAAATCTAAGATTTTTTTATCTCTTTAAAATGAAAATCTGATATAATTATGGCAAAAAAAAACTAAGATTTGTTCAAGCAAAGTATGTATGTCTGTATGTATAACTTTTTTATTAATTGTCATACTTTTCTGTATGTTTGAATATTTCAATTTTAATAGGAAAAAAATGGATTTGTGCATGATAGAGTAAAAAAGACAAAGAAAGAAGACAAGATACCTAAAGCATTTTGTCTTGGAAACTGGCCATTTATTATACATCACTCTGATTTTCTAATAATCTCTTTATTAGAAAAACAATGCTAAAATTTTCTGAAGACTGAAAACCTGTATGAGATTGAACACCTGGTGTGACCCACTTCTATTATATATGCTACCATTTAATCCTTCCCAAAATCTTGTGTTGTCATTGTTGTTATCCCCCTTTACCTTACCATGAGGTAAGGAAGCTCAAACGCAAAGCTGTTTGTTCACGGTCGTTCCACTGTGGCAGAGCTGAGATTTAAACCCATAAACATATGAACCCAAAGTCTATTCTCCTTTGTCAGTACTATATTCTGAAACTAGAAAAATTATACAAAGAAGAAAAGAAGCAGTGCAAAGTTCCATCAGAGAAGAGGTTGGGTTAGGATGGGGAGAACTGGATAGAGACGTTGTGGGTAGAGTCATTTAGAAGCCAGCTTCAGTGAAGTTCTTAAAACAAATGAGATTTGAGCCATACTTTACGTAAGATCTGATTATTGACTTAAAGGTATAAAATAGAACACAGGTGTGGAAAGTTAAAAAGGGAGTGTGAGCTGATGAGAAAGACACTCATTTCCTCAGAACATGAGTGGGGAGTATTTATAAAATAGAGAACACAAACAAAAGAGAAAAGAGACCTAATGGAAATTTAAAGGAATGAGAACCAAATCTGAAAAGAAATTAAATAATAGAAAGCATATGATGACTATTAAGATATAAAAATAAGGAAGATTGAAGAATCAAGCATTAACTTCTGAAATTTGAATCAAGCCAAACTATAAAGGCAGAAAGAGCAGCTGAATCATCTGTTTTAAAAGGTGGGAAATTTGGAACAAATGATTAAAATGGGGGGGGGGGGGAAGAGGGGAGTAGAATTGTGGTTATTTATTTTTGAAGTTTAAATGGAAGACTCTTTTGAAACATGTATTAAAAGCTTCTGAATCCACATAAAGAACTTTGAAAAGTGGAACAGGTAAAAGAATGTTGCTTCTGGTTCACAGAGCCTTCTGTAAGTACTTAGGTGGGTGTGTTTGGGTGGAAATATGAGCTTTTCTTTTTTGAACACCCTCTGATCCTCTCCCTTCCCCTACCTGAAATCTTAAAGCTGTGTTACGACAACAAAATCATTTCTACAGTAACTAAAGAGCTGTCAGCAAAAGAGGATATCACTTAAGTTGAGAAATAAGCAATTTAAAAAACTCTTAAACCTCAAAGGTCAGGTTGACATGTCAATATCTAAATTGACAAAGCCAAAGCAATGCAAACATGGGAAATGTTATGTGCTGGGCAACCCCAAATGACCTTCTGTCATCCGGTCTCCAAAGTTTATGGAAAGGTTTCTGCAGCTTAAGATGATGTTGTCAGACTATGTTTTGCTGACTCTTCGGGCACATTTTTATCCATGGGTTTCCAGACCCCATACAAGGTATATATACCATGGTACTCCACTTCCCACCCACGCACAACATGCAGAATTGAAAACGAGTCATTTGGATACCCTATGGTAACTATTATGAACTCCCTTGTAAAATTTTGAGAGGGTCACCAACTCCATCAAAAATTATACTGTTTGTTCAAAGAATAGTTCCTAGGAATTCTAGAGAAAACCAATGATATATTCCAACTTTAGGAAAGGCATTACCGATTTATCAATGTAATAGCAGACAAGCTACCACTTCATCTTCTGCAGGGGGGTTCACTTTCTTTCTCTCTGAGAACTCAATTTCAGAGTGCCTCATCATTCTCTTGTTTTTGCCATTTGTTGCTACCATTAGAGAAGAGTTTTATTATTGTTTACAACAAGTTATTTCTGTGCTAGCTATTTATCATTAGATTATAGATTTAAGAAAACTTCCTCTTAGCAGGTATGGAAAGCTCATGTCAAAGAAAAATGTAACTACAAAAGAAATTATCTAGCTTAACTAAATATTTTTTCTAAATAAAATAAAGCTGTGAATTGCCAACTTTACATTTTATAGACATTAACCCTGTCTTAGACCCTGTGTTTCAATCTGCCAGAAGACAAGCAATAAATTGACACAAAATGCATTAACATCATGATAGCAATTTCCTTCTAGTAACAGTAAATATGTTCAAAATCATCAAGGAATTTTTTAAAGAATTTTATGTTATTATTTATGTAACTATAAAAGAAATATAAAATTAAAGATTTTTTAAAATGCTGAGTAGATGCGGATAGAATATGAGCCACACACATAAAAAAATGGATTTTCCCATTCCTAAGATTTTGGCGATTTAGGGAGATGTATTAAGACTGTTGAGCCACTAGGATCCATTTCATGACTGAGAATCAACTTAATCACAGCCAAAGGAGGTTAAGGAGCTTCTTTTTGTGCTTCCCAGATGCAGAAAGAGTGGTTTTAAAATGTAGGATTGGAAGTCAGAAGAATTAGGCTCTAGTCTAACACTAGCTATTTTTACCAGCCAAGTGACCTTGGTTAAATCAATCAGCACTGAGTTTCTTCATCAGCAAAGCAGGGCAATACTAGTTATAGTTCTTTCACTGAACTGTAAGAATGAAATGAAAGAATCTGTGTTAAACATACCTAAATGCATATATGAATGTACACACTGCTCCAAACGGTTGTGTGTGTGTGTGTGTGTATAAAATAAATGTAGAAAATGGGATAAAATGAGAGTAGCCAAGTCAGAAAAAAAGCCATTAAAAAGGTCATGATGTGGAGATGTACGCCAAAAAAATACAGAACAGTGGCTACAAGGCCAGTTTGGTGGTAAGATGGGAAGATTCCAAGAAAACAAAGCCAGTGGAGAGAAACATGAGAAACTGTAAGACTCATGGTATCTATAAAAATAAATCAGTTACCAAGGGGATATGATACTGAAATCTGAGAGAAATTACTGAGTGGGACCTCAAAAAAGTGCACTATGTAAATAAAAATCACCAGTGTCCTCCCAGCTGCTTCCTTGGACCAAT
The DNA here is from genome assembly GCA_026826555.1 of Tolypeutes matacus. Lineage (NCBI taxonomy): Eukaryota > Metazoa > Chordata > Mammalia > Cingulata > Chlamyphoridae > Tolypeutes > Tolypeutes matacus. Next base: position 1,099,369 of record JAKSZT010054342.1, on the reverse strand, counting down.
AAAATGGAGACTCTCGCGGAGCTGTTCATTGTCGTGGAACTTAGCTAGGCCATGTCCTAGTCTGCCAGGCCTGCTGCGACAAGTTCCACCCAGCGGGCTGGCTTCAGCAATGGGAGCTTCCTGTCAAATGGCCCTGGAAGCTAGAAGTTCAGCATCAAGTCCTGGCAGAGCTCGCACTCTCCTGGAGACCGCGCATCCTGGCATTTCTCCGTCACTCTCCCTGTGTTTGCTTCTCTGATTTCCACTGACTTCTGGCTTCCCCTGACTCTCCGGGTCCAGAATGTCCTCTGCTCATCAGGACGGCAGCCATATGGATTAAGCCCCAGCCTGTTTCGGTTTGGCCTCGTTCGGCCTTCGCAGAACCCACTCACAAAGGAATCCACACTCTAACTACCATGACATGGTATTGACGGAGGGGCTCACACCCATAGGGACACAAGTGAAGAACTGGACAGGTCTTTTTGTGGGGTACATGATTCAATCCCCAACAGGCCAAAATCAAGATTGCAATGTAAAGTCGCCCTTCAGTAGAAGTACATTTTTGGGATATGGAACAAAGTGTGGTACAGGTACACAGCTCCCTGGTGTCCAGACTGAGATGTATTGTTTCTTATAAGCAAAGTTTTAATGAGGATTGGACAGCAGCAAATTTGAGATTATACTCTCTGAAAAAACCTTAGAAGGAAGGTATTCTATGTTTCTTTTATAAGATATGCCATTTGCTTACATGATCAAATAAGGAACATTTTCTTACTAAATTTAAGAATCCTAACCAAAAATAAAAGATTGCCTGACTTCCATGTGTAGGCAGACTAAGAAAACACCTAATGCAGAGATAAGATTTTCTGGCAAAATTTAATCCACTGCAACATGTAAATAAGTGGGTTATCAAGGCCAAATTTTCTCCAGTGGAGACGACCACATGCAGAAAAATATGCACACACTTTAGCAGTTATTACCAGCCACTCATAGAAGCCATAAAAAACAATTTACCTAAAGTGCTTGAAGAATGTCAAATTTTAAGCAAAGCAACTTCATGGTAAGCTCTAAATAAAGGAATTTCCAACTGTATTTCTATGTGATGGAATGAATTAACCTGCTCTGCAGGACTTCTAGTTTTGTGCTGTAGTGAGTTGAATAGTGTCCCCCAAATTCATGTCCACCTGGGGCCTAGAATGTGATCTTATTTAGAAATGGGATCTTTTCAGATGTAATTAGTTCAAGATGAGGCCATATGGATTAAGGTGGTCTCTACACCCAATGGCCTGTGTCCTCCTAAGGAGGAGAAAGGGCACATAGAGGAGAAGGCTACGGTGAAAGCGGAGGCAGAGACTGAAGCGCGAGAGCTACAATCCACGGGAAACCAGACATTGCTGGGAGCCTCCAGAAGCCAGGAAGAGGAAGAAGGATTCCTCTCCAGAACCTTCAGAGGGAGAATGGCCCAGATGACACTTGATTCCAGACTTCTAGTATCCAAAAACATGAGAGACTAGATTTCTGTTGTATTAAGCTGCCCAGTTTGTGGCAACTTAAAAAAAAAAAAAACTAGGAAATTAATATATATGAAAAATACATATTCTAAGATAACGCCTGAAAATCATAACCTTGGTTTTGAAATACTTAAACTTAATCCATTTTTTTTTTACAGAAATCAAATTGTCTTTGAGTCCTTCTTAGTTCATAGTGATACAACAATGTCTGAAGAAAACTTATTTTTAAATTCCATAAACTGAGATCGAGGTAGGACTGGAGGTGAATATCTAACTTACTCAGAAGTGACATTGTGTTTTTATAATATAAATCAAACAATTCTGATACAGAATATCTTCAACTAACACTCTAGCTTAATTGTTTAAATCAACTTTACTAGATAAAAGATCCTTTCTAGGAATCAGTACAAAAGCAATAGTAAGAGATTTCAAGACTGGGTTTCAAATTTGCTCTATAAAGTTGGAAGCATCAACTATCCCATCTGGAATCTGGGCTTTCTTGATCTCACTGTTCAAATTCATACCAGAGGGAGAGCCTCACTATCTTTTTTTTTTTTTTAAGCAGGCAACTGGGATTGAACACAGGACCCCGTACATGGGAAGCAGGGGCTCAACCACTGAGCTACAGCCAGTCCCTTCAGGGTCATTTTTAATGTTCAGTTCAGGTCTTCAAACTCAAATTTATTTCCAGGGTGATGAGGAGTGTTTAAGACTGAATCTGATTGGGTCCTAAGTGGCCTATTCCAAGTGTGAAACACCTGTGGCTCACAAAACCAGCAGCCCTTGTGACATCTATCACAGGAGAACGGCCTCCACATCTGCCAAATCCAAGGTAGGTAAAACTGGCTCAAATCAAAGAGCAAATACTTAAAAGGCCAAGGGGAGACTGCTTTTCCCAAGTTCCAGAGGCAGCGTTCCGAGCAATCCCCACAGAGCAGCAGATCGACACTGGGATCCAGCCTACCTTTCTGAATACTTTTTTCCACCGTCAAATTAGATAATGTACAAGAGCTTATCATAAACAACACTAATTTTTTATAAAATAAGTCTTCATTGATTGTAGAAAATGAGAAATATAGAAAAGTACAAAGAATATAATACAAACTCTACTGTTCAGAGTTGGTCTAACTATTTCGGTATATATCCTTCTAGACTATGTAGACATAAGTACAAATAGAGAAATAAATATGTACATAGCAACTGCGATATATAATGCAATAGAAATATATGTGTGTACATATATAATTGCTGTATTTAAAGTTGTGTACTGATCTTCATTATAATTTTATGGGAAGCATTTTTCTATCAATGAACATTTTTAGAAACAATTTTTAACTGGATATGCCATAATTTTAAAAATTTCCCCTTATTGTTAGCCCTTTGGTTTATTTGTGAATTCTTTGAAAACTGTATATAACTTACAAATGAAGATACAACTGTGAGAGCCATTATAATAATCACAAGAAGAGAGTAATGTGAATGAATTGAATATTATCTTTGACTCTAAAAAGATGACTGTATTTTAAAATGACATGTGAGTGAATTTAACTTGATGGAGAGAATAATTTATTTGAAAATAAATATTTTGACACCCAATCAGACAATTAAATTTTCTTAAAAACCCACTATTATTTATTCTATCCCTGATCTTTCTTATTTGGTATTATTTTCCAATGAATTTTTCTAAGTGGTTTATCCGTCTCCAAAAAAGGCATGCTTCGACTTTCTCACTGCTTTAGGCATACATTCCTGTGAACATGTCAAATGCACGAGTGACTGGACAAATTGCCGTGGTGGGAGAGCACACACACAAAAGTGAGATGAAGCCTGACCTATTTCCCTAATTACTGCTGTTTTAATGAGACGACAAAGCCTTACAAAGGATTTCCTAAGTTTTATTAGAAGTTGAGACTCTTTTTCCATCTTCAAAATAAGGGGCAACCCAGAGTGACTCACAAAGGGCAGCGTCATGTTCAGTTTAGAGCTGATGGCCACTGCTCATGCCAAGTGAAGCGATGATGCACAGCATCGCTGAACATGCGAACAAAGCAAAGGAAACAAGCGTTAACAAAAGGGGAAGTGATCTCCACGAGGCCTCAGAGATTTCATCTCACTCCTCCTTTATAATCATATTTCCAATTCTTAACTCATCTGAGCATCTAAACCCATAAAAATAACTGAATCGTGTTAACTTTCTTTTAACTCTGCCACAGCACATCTTGTTGCCATCAACAAAAATCTTAAGACTGTGTCCTTTTTTCACCTAAGCTACTTCTGTTTCACTTAAATCAATCCTGTTGGCATCCTTTTTGCATAGGCCTTTCTTCACTCTTATTATCATCAGCTACCTAAATATGTAAACCTTATCTCTAAACCACTAGGTCCTATGACTTCCTCTTGCAAGTTGCTTTTACACAGCTCTAAAAATATGAATAGTTTTCAGCTTTTTCTGAAATTCTCTATTTTTTTCCAAATCAATGAAGCAAGAACAAAAAGGAAAATCAGGAAGTCAGCAGTATGTCTCCTTTATTTCTCTGGGTTTCAGAATAACTGTCTCTTTGGTAACACAGTGTACTGACTCTTACTATGGATTCAAAAGCCTACAGCAGGGGATTGCAGTTCTCTACCCTCTGGACAAAGTGTAGAGAAAGATGCCAGCTTAAGAAAATTGCACTCTGATAGTTGGAAGAAAGTCTTTGTTATCTATCCAATAGCCACCTTCTTCCATAATTGATCTCAGCTCATTGAAGCAAAATCCCATTCTTCTTGCAAGGGATTGGCATTTCACACAGTCCTAGCCAATGAGACTGTGGTAGTTTAAATCTTTACTAGATCTCCCAAAATTATGTTCTTAAATATAACCACAGGCCCATTCCTGTGGGTGTGAACCTATTGTGGTTGGGACCATTTGATTAGCTCACTTCAGTAAGGTGTGACACAGAGTGGGTCTTAGTCCTTTTACTAGAGTCCTTTATAAATGGATAAATACAAAGACAGGGGGCTGCAGAGAAACAAGACACATGAGCTCAGAGAAGAACCCATGGAAGTTGAGAAAGAAGGCCACAGTTGTGGCACTCAGAAGCTGAAAGCAATGGCACCCAGAGGAGAAGGCAGAAACTGGCAGATGTCACCATGTGCAGAAGAGTCCAGCATGCCTACAGACATCTTCAGGGAGAGATCTTCATCTGATGCCTTGATTTGGACATTTCTCTTGGCCTCACAACTGTAATTTTTTTAAACTTAAAGATCCCCATTGCAAATGTGAGCTCATTTCAGGTATATTGCCTTGGCAGCCTTTAGCAAACTAAAACAGAGACCATAGAGAATATTCCGTGTGGAATTTGAAGAAAGGTTTTCCTCACTGATAATAGGAGCTAAAAAGTACCACTCTCTTTTTAGTACATTTTCCACCTTCATACAGCTCTTAGATCTGCAGCCTAAGAGTTAGAATTGTGGTGAAAATCTATTTAAGAAAACAAGCCAAAGGATGGAGAATGGGAGGACTGAAAGCTAGAATCAGAGAACTTGAAGACTCTGCTGAACCACTGAATTAATGAACCCTGGAACGACCTTATTTCCAAAAGGTTTAAGATACTTATGGTTGAATTTTCTGTGATGTACAGATTTTTTTTTAAATCCTGACATACAGAAAAATGACTCCATTTAATCCTCCCAACACCCTTAAGAGAACAAAACTCATAAATTGTAGAGCTGTGACTCACATGTGATTGTTGTCTGACTCCAAAACCGTGTTATTAAATATCATGCTAAATTGGCTTACAAAGGATACCTTCAATACACACAGTTAAAATGCTTTCATCTTTCCTCATATCCTTAGTTTCATGCACATGGATCTCCTTCCTAGCCTGGACAATCTGTGTTTTGTGTCTTACTTAGTTGTTAAAGCGCTTTCCCACCATCCCCAACCTCTTAGCCTAGCTCAGATCATCTTGATTTTTATTCCCTTGCCTACCTTTCATGTCTTCAAATAGTTTCTGTTCATGACATTAAGTAAAAATCAGTTAAACCAATAGATAGTCAATATCCATAACCAGTCTCCATTTTCCTTTTTTAACATATTCATTAATACCTTTCTTTTCATTTTGTCTTGAGATCCTGAAAGATCTCATTAACTAGTCATTTTAAGAACAACTGATAGCTTCATATTGAACTGGGCACTTTTCATATGCTAAACACAGGCAAGGTATGGGAAAATGTCTCCCTAGGAAAGTCCTCCCTTAGGATAAACCTTCTGTGATATCCCTTCTGTTGGCACTGGATTCTTTTCTAAGTGACCCTGAATTTCTTCATTCTTTTTTCCCGTTTAAAACCAGCTGGTGATTTACTATCAGTATCTCTTGAGCCTTACATAAAGTTTCTTCAAAATTAAATGTGGTACTTACTCTGATTTTCTTCCAGAAGATAACAAGTAGTCCTTGTAAATGCTTAGCTGAGTCATTTTGAGGTATCATGTGAACTTCCAGAAGTCCCAATATATTTCAAGGGGCACCGAACTTTATCTCCAAGATTTGAGTAAACCTGTTGGGAGTTTTTAGCAATAAATGCAATATGCATTGTTCCTTAAACTGTAGAGAGAAGAGAAGGAAGTTTCAGCTCTATGTCAATAGAGATTTGTCTGTTCATTTAGTGGTATCAACAGAGAAGTCACTTCCTGGGCAGAAAAGACACATTTGAAAAATTCCATCGTAACACCATATTTGTCTGGAAATCCCAATCATCTATAGCAAAGAATAGGTAAATAATAAAATAAAGTCCCTGAATAAAAGCAGCAGGCGTCATATGCTAAAAATAAAACTCACCACTTTCTAAACAGGCCTTCACCTTCTTAGTCAGAACACGTCTACTCATATCTTGGGCATTATGATAATAAATTTGATTAATTCACTCCTAGTTCCTAGTAGATAAACATCACATCAGAGGGGATGCATTGTTTCGGGACAGGGGAAAAAGATGGTTTTAATAATATGCATTTTGAGAACATGGGAAAGGAGAGACAAGAGACACTTCACAGGGCATTCTGGTGGACAGCTGCTTAGTAAGTGCCAACAATTCAAAAAGCCTTGAAAATTCACTATTTTATGGTTCAGAATTTTAATTAATATTCATAACTATAACTTTAAGCTAACAAGAAAGTTTAATAACGATTTTTCAGGTTCAGTGATGATGTTAGAGTAGCACTGACAAGAATTTTTTTCTACTGAATTCATGTAAAATAATTTGAATGAGAAAATATTTATCAACAACAACAAAGATCAACCAAGTTGTATTGAAACATATATTGTTCAACAAAAATAATCAAGAAAATATTTTCCTGCTTTTAAAAAACAGTATGAAAATAATAAGAACTTCTGGAGGTAAAAAGACTTGATATATAAGGAATATGATCAAAGAGAAAATAAACATGAATACAAATGAAAATCCACTAGATAGCATTGTCAAGAAAATCAGCAAAACACAGAATCAACAATACAGAAAATTGAATCAGCAAAAGAGAAAAGAAATTTTAGAAAAGTAAGCAGAGCATTTAAAAAATAACCCAATACGTGACTACAAAAATAATATCATCAGGGAGTGGATGTAGCTCAGGTGGTTGAGTGCCTATTTCCCATGTATGAGGTTCTGGGTTCAATGCCCAGGACCTCCTTTAGGGAAAAAAAAAAAAAAAGATCAAAGGTAATGAACATTAAGGTTGCAATATCATATATACACTGCCAGTAATAGGAATTCACAAGGAAATAAAAATGAATTGTATTAAGTCAATACTTGAAAGGATAATAAGAGAATTGAAATAGGATCACTAAGATCAAGCACGTTACAAGAAAAATAGAATTTAAAAAAATAAAATTATATGTTTCTCAGCAATAAAATCATATTACATTTGTGCAAAACCAAAGAATCTTTAAAATAATCAATACCACAAAATGATGAGAGACAATTTCAGAAACCTCTGGAAATAATATTTAATCCAGGCTTAATGATAATAGGCAAGTCACCATTCAACAGAAAGATATTGTGAGGTTTAAAAGTCTTGGGAAATATACTAATCAAGTGATGTTTCTCCAAAAATACTTAAATATCATTCAAGAACATTAATGATTAAGTTTAAGAAGTAACACACATGTAAAGATACTACTATTGAAGAGACATATAATGATTATTGAATTGATATTGAACCTCTGTAGAAATGAAAAAATCAGACATCAAGGGGGAAAAGACTATTGTTAATAAATATAACTGGCAAAGTTCTTATGTGAAAATGGCATGATACCAGAACTCAGTTGCAGAATATTAAATTAGATTAATATATGTGAGATGAGACAGGGACCAAAAAAAAAAGAGGATAGTGCCAAATAAAGTACATAATTGCTTCTTTTCTATATTTCCATTTCTAAAATCCCTGTTAATGGCAAGATTTTCCTCAAGTTAAAATTTAAATTGATTGTACATAGAATTCAAAATATTTGAAGAATGTAAAAAAAGATATTGCAAGTTAAATGCTAAACTTGCCCATCATTATTTTATTTCTTTAAACAAGGATTCATTGAATGCCAATTGGCTGCTCCAGTTTTTCTGTTCTGAAAGAAGGAAATCATAACAAATCACAATTTTTTAAAAAAATTAACCAATGCTGCAAACATAAAAAATCCAAGAACATAGCATAAAATTGTATTAACTAATTAATCAATGGTATTAATTACCTAACACATTTCTATACTTTTTCCCTACTTTCTTATACGATATTCTTTGCTCTTCATAAAACAAACATTTTTGCTTTGTTTTATTCACTTTTTAATTTACATACAGTAAAATTCACTCTTTTCTAAGTACAGGTCTAAGAGTTTGACGCTACATTAGTCAAAAAAAGGAATGGGTTCCGAGATTAGATTCTGGCCAGGTAATTGTCTCACACTGTGCCTCTCTTTGCACGTGAGAAGGTAGCAGGGCAGGTGCCAAGTTGGTGCCATCTGCATGGCTTGGTAACATTTGTCGATCACCCCTGGCAGAAGCAGTTTTCAGGATACTCATCGCTGATCAAACTATTTCAGATAATTGGAGGATAGACAGTGCCGCCACATCCGCACGTGAGATAGGAAACCCTCCTGATTGTCGAGGGCAAAACTGCCTGAAGAAGCATGATATTCTCTGAATCACGTGGCACAGGTTGCCACAGAAGACTTTGCCACATTTGGCTGTGCACTGGGCATGGATGAAAGCAATCGCAAAGAGGTGAGTAGAAAAGGTAATCAAGTTGAAAACTGCAAAGCTAAGCGTAAATGACTTTGGAGCTATGACCCACAAAACAGCATGTTACTGCAGCTCCTTGTTGAGACTGAGCCCACAGGGCGTTAGGTGCTGCAGAGCAGTTCTGGAGAAGCCGCCCTGAAGCCGCATCCATTCACTGTCTCAGGCCAACAGGGACTGACATCTTCACAGTGGCACTCCAGGTTTTTTATCAATCAGTGTGTTAAAGCGCAATGTTTCATAGCTCAAGGCCACAAATGTTTTGTCAATTGACGCTGTCTCTTAAAAGTAGTTATAGATGGAAACCGGTGCTGTGTTTGGGAGAAGAATTAATAGATATCTTTTATCCAGGCATTTTATGGGGTACATTAAATGTTCTTAAACTAACTGGACCTCCTCCCATGCCCCAGTTACAAAAAATAGTGGCGCAAACAAAATAGTAGAACCACAAACTCTGCTATGGTATGTACATCTTGTAACACAATCATTTCTTCCCAAACTTTAACCATAACGTACTAATCCAATGACAGCTACCATTCTAATATGCTTAATTATGATCTTAAGAAATAATAAAATAAAAACATCACTTTAAGGCCTGTATTTGTCAGCCAAAGGGGTGCTGATGCAAAATACCAGAAATCTGTTGGTCTTTATAAAGGGTATTTATTTGGGGTAGAAGCTTACAGTTACCAGGCCATAAAGCATAAATTTCTTCTTTCACAAAGTCTGTTGCCACCTGTTGGAGCAAGACAGCTGCCGACATTTGCCAGGGTTCAGGCTTCTTGGGTTCCTCTCTTCCTGGGTCTCTGTTTCTCTCCGGGCTCAGCTCCTCTGTTTCCTCCACAAGGCCAGCTGTAGACTATCAGGAGAATGGCTCGTCTCTATCCCGGGGCTTCTCTCCTTCCTCACGGCCAAGCTCCTCTGCCTGCTCGTCTCCCTGGGATCCAGCATCAAAACTCCAACATTAAAACTGCTCCAACTCTGTCCTTTGCCATGTCTTTTATCTTTGAGACCCCACCCACCAAGGGGTGGGGCTCAACGCCCTACTGACGTGGCCCAGTCAATGCCCTAATCATAACTTAATCATGCCCAGATTAACAGACCAGTTTACAAGCATGATCCAATATCTATTTTTGGAATTCATAACTATATCAAACTGCCAAACTGCTACAAGGCCCAAGTCAATATCTGAGTCTATTGAGACTTAAGTAGTCTATGCTACCTCTTCAGTAAGTTGATATGGGTAACTTGATAGACAAATGTCCTCTGTTCATCTATACCACCTCTCACCTTTTTACCCAAAGCCTTTTATTGAATACATACCCCTAGGTATCCCAAGCACCATCTTGATTGGAAGTATTCTAATTTACACACACCCATAGCACACACATATATGTTAAAATGATAGGGAAGAGGAATGGTTGATGGAATTGATCTTTACCACCTTTTGTTGATCTAGTCTATTTCATCAGGAAGGCAGCCTATCTTCTCCCATTTGGACCACTTTGCCTCTGAAAATTTAGTTATATCCAGAGAGGACACTGCATGCTATTTTATCTTATGCTCACTTTGACAAACACGTCTGGGGTTTTTTTGTTTGTTTTTTTTTGGTTTTGTTTTGTTTTGTTTTGGTCACTTTTTTATTGTAGTTTTTTTTTTAAACAAGTCAATTTTGTTGATACATATTAATAAAGCATGCAATTTATTCAAAGTGTACAATCAATGGTATTTGATGTAATCACATACACAAGATTTTATTTAATAAAGTTTTCACTGTTCCATAATCATGTAACATAAAAGGATGAGACAATATAATTATTTATGACAATAATGTTTTCTGATTTACTTATTCACTACTCATTGATATATAGTATCACTTACACAGGTAGATTTTCAAAGGAGTAATGTTTGGGTGTCTAGGGAAGGATGGTAAGGACTTTCCCAGAGGGGAGAGGAACGATGGTCAAAGCAAGAGGTAGAAGGATGCATAGTTCAGTGACAACAAAGCAAATCTCTTGATCAAGTCAGTAGTGGGTGTTGGAGAGAGTAATGGGAAGTATGTTAAGATTAATAAGGAAAATTCATATCTTAAAATCAAAGAAAGTTTGCATTGAATGAAATGGGAAAGTGTGAATTCAAAATTTTACTTTGCCAAAGAAATCACAGAAATTGTACAGCTTTTGGAATTAGTGTGCTGATGCAACAGCTAACCATGTAATCTAGTAAAATGGCAGCATTTTTCTTTTTTTTTTTTATTTTAATATATTTTTATTTTTATTTTTTAAAAAGATACTTAGATTACATAAATGTTACATAAAAATATAGGGGATTCCCATATGCCCTGCTCTCTACATCTCCCACATTTTCCCACATTAACAAAATCCTTCATTAGTGGGGTACATTTGTTACAATTGATGAACACATTTTGGAATACTGCTACTAAGCATGGATTATAGTTTACATTGTAGTTTATACTCTCTCCCACACAATTTTGTACGTTGCGGCAAGATATGTAATGTCCTGTATCTGTCGTTGCAATGTCATTCAGGAAAATTCCCAAGTCCCCAAAATGCCTCCATATTACACCTGTTTCTCCTTCTCCCTGCCCTCAGAACCTCCATTGACCACTGTCTCCACATCAATGATATAATTTCTTCCATTGCTAGAATCAGGAAGTCTATAGGAGAATATCATAAGTCTACTTTAGTCCATAGTTCATTCCCCAATTCTGAGGATTCTGGAATGGTGATACCCACTCCACCTCTATTTGAGGGGTGTCTTCGATCCCAGGGGGCAGATGGATGGGACTCCCTCACTTGCAGTTGTAGAGTCTCTCGGTTCCTTGGGATGATTGTTGTCCATCATCATCTCCTTGTTAGTTGTCCTAGGTGAGTCCAATGAACTGGAGACTAGGTGTTATAACTCTGTTGAGATTCAGGGCTCAGCTGGCAGATGGGCAGCCCAAACATTTTAGTCTCTTGGACGTACACCTATCAACCCTAGTATTAATTATAAGTTCAAATAGAAGTGTCAGAAGAGCCACATTTAGGGAAACCACAACTGAGTCCATCTCTGTCACATGGGGGAGCATAAATTCCAACGTAGGGCCCTCTGGAAAGGCATCAAACTCCTGAGCTATCTGCCCTGACTATAGTGTCTGGATGTCTCCAGAGCCTTCAGGATCCCCACTATTTGAGGTAGTATCTACTTTGGCAGTCAATGAGATCCTGTTGAGACATGCATAAGCGTAACCTCTGGAATGGCCTCGCGACTCACTTTGACGTCTCTTAGCCATATAAACTCAAATGAGTTAGGGTCTTTACCTTTTGCCCCTTTTGGTCAAGGTCTTTTTCCAGTTGCCTTGCTAGTTGGTGCTTGGTAGTAGTCCTTCAATGCCAGGGAGGCTCATCCCCAGGAGTCATGTCCCACGCTGAGGGGAAGTTATTCCAATTATATGCTGAGTTTGGCTTAGAGAGAGGCCACATTTGAGCAACAAGGAGGCTCTCAGGAGGTAACTCTCAGGCACCCTATAATACTAGGCTAAGTTTCACTTTCAAGAGTAAAGGTTCAGGGAAACGGATGTGGCTCAAGAAGTTCGGCGTCCGTCTACCATATGGAGAGACCGGGGTTCGATCCCTGGGAACTCCTGGTAAAAAAAAAAAAAAAGAGTAAAGGTTCATAAGTATAGTCATCAATATTAATGGCCCATCAATGGATCATCCTCCTTCACCTGTCATTGCCCCTGTACTCAGGAGATTCTTGCTGTTCCAATAGAGAATGTGGCAGAGCTCCCCAGAATGGGAATTTGATATTCCTTTGGTTATTGTGTGGATCTCCACCCACCGTGACAATGTCCCATGAACATGTGAACACATTTAGATGCCTTATATGTATGCCCATGTATCCCCCATCACTGACACCTCACACAAATGATCCTTGTGTCTGTTTTTATCTGAGCATATAACCCAAATGGCAAATATATATTGGCTTAAATGGGGAAAAAATAGCTGAAAAAAGAGAATTCTATTATGCTGAAGTCCTTAAATAATGACATTTTAAGTGTTCTTTTATCGATGTTTCATTATAGGAGAATATAGGTAACTTCCATGTACTTTCAGATAATTGTAATCTCAAATTCATCTGGATATATATCAGAAAAGATTGTTTTCAAAATCAACTGGGGAGTAAAAAAATAAATATAAATAAATAAATAATATAAAATAGTTCCAATACCCCAAAAATATCCTTCTACCCTGGGTGGTCAAGCTCTCTCCCCACCCCCAGCTCCTGGCAACCTCTATTCTGTTACCTGTTGCTCTAAGTTTACATTTTCTAAAAAATGGAATCATACAGTATTCCTTCTTGTGAGTCTGGCTTCTTTCATTCTGTATAAAGCATTGGAAGTTGGATTATCAATAATGTGTTCCTTTTTATTTGCTCAATACCATTCCATTGCATGGATTTACCACGAATGTTTACACATTGACAAGTTAAAAAGCAATTGGGTTATTTCCAGTTTGGGAAGATTTTTAATAAAACGCTATAAACATTTGTGTACAAGGTTTGTAGGGATGTAAGTTATCATTTGTCATGTGTGCAGTACTGAGGAGTGTTGTGAGTTGTTTGGTAGATGTACACAACCTTTAAAAGAAAACCTATAAGGAACTGCCAGGCTATTTTTCAAAGCGGTTGCATAATTTTCATTCCCATGAACAATGTATGGGCGGCCCACTTGCTCTGTGCCCTCTGCAGTGCGCAGTGTCATCTGTAGTTTGTGTGTTAGATTATTTGTTTTTTGCAATTCTCATAGATGTGTATTGATCCCTCAGTGTGATCTTAAATCTCATTTCCTTAAGGACCGGTGCACCTTTTCATGTCCTTATTTGCCATTGCGTGTCTTCCCTGGTGAACTGTCTGTTCTACTCTTTTGACAGCTTTTTCAGCTGGCCTGTTTGCTTTCTCACTGGTGAGTTTTGGAAGTATTCATGTATACTTAATATAAATCTTTATCAGATACGTGATTTTCTCCCAGTCTGTGGCTTGTCTTCATGTTCTTAAGTGAGACTTTGCAGAGCAGAAATTGTTTAATTGACCTTTTTGTTATTGTGCTTTAGTGTCATATCTAAGAATTTGTTACGTAATCTAAGGTCACTAAGATATTCCCCTATATTTTTCCTAGAAATTTTATAGTTTTAGGCCCTACATTTAAGTCCATGATACATTTGAGTTACTTTTTGTGTAAGGTGCAAGATATGAGTAATGGGTTGAGGTACTCTTTGTTTTTGTTTTTTGGTTTGTGGATGTCCAGTTGTTTCCACACCACTTCTTGAAGAGACTACCATTTCTCCATTGAATTGTCTTTACACATTCGTTAAAAACCAATTGCCTATCCTACCCAAACTGATTTATTGATTCAATGCAGTACCAATAAAAATTTCAACAGCCTACTTTACAGAAATAGAAAAAGCAATTACCAAATTTATTTTGAAGGCAAAGTGCACCCAAATAGCCAAACGCATGTTAAAAAAAGAACGATGTGTGAGGAATTTCATTGCCTGAACTTGAAACATTACAAAGCTACAGGGATCAAAACAGCATGGGTATTGGCATAAAGGTAGACACATTGATCTGTGAAATAGAATTGAGAATCCAGAAATAAGCCCTCATCTCTACAGCCAAATGGTCTTCAACCAACCTATCAAAACCAAGTTAATAAGAAAAAAGTCTCGAGCAAGATGGTGTTAGTGTAGGAGGGCGCACACTGCAAGCTCCCAGAGCAAGGCGGATTGTGGACGGGGTCCTGCCCGGGGGTCTGTGCTGTGCACGCGTGGAGTTGGAAGCTTGGGACATCTCTCTGCGCTGATCGGTGGCGTGGACCAAACGGTGGAGATTCGTGAGTTTTGAGGCTGCCGGTGGAGGTTGGCACAGGTGGCTAAGCCCCGCGGTTAGGGAAAAAATTAATAAAACGGCCATTTGGAGCCGCGGGCGGGGCGAAAAAGTTTTATTTTCTGGGGATCTGGCTGCCTGGCACCCCTTGGACCTTGTGTGAACAGAACAAATGAGCTAATCAGCACATGGTGAACCGTGGGGGGATTTTTGTCGGGGAACGGAGCTGATTTCCCTAGCCACCCAGGGATAAGACCCAGGCCGCTGCAGAGCCAGGAGGAAGGGCCACTTCCCAAAAAAGGGAGGGTTCGGTTGGAAGACAGGGAAGGGTATTTTATATTTTTAGACATTGATCTGGCTGCCCGCACCGCCCCATAGCTTTGGGGAGCAGATAAGCCGACCTGAAGCAGCATTAGGCTGAGAGCAGACGCGAATCTGCACTCAAACTGATTTACTGAGCAGCCCAGTGACACTTGAGCTCGGCTCCAGAAGGGGCAGAATCGGCCGTCTTTAGCACTCCTCACGGACTAACATCAGAGCTTCAGCTAACCTGGGGAGTCCGGAAAGTGGGACGTGCTTGATTAATTTCCACGGGCCCAGATAGGGTCCCTTCCGTAAGGAGGTTGGTCTAGAGGAGGAATTATTTTGGGTCCTGCATTTGGCTAAAAAAAAAAAAAAAGTGAGGTCACCTCAACAAATGAAAAATAAATTCTTTTTAATTTAGTTTAATAGCTAAAAGCTGCTTCAGGACCTGCCTATAGAACCTTGTGGGGAAATTCATTGATAAACACAAGTAGGCAGGAAGGATCCACGTGGACCCTAGGGGAATCATTGACCCCCCTTAGCTCTGTTTGACTGCTTGCCTGTGTGGATCATTGGTTTCTCTCGATTACTTGCTGGTCTATTGCTATTATTCCCGTTTTCCTCGCCCCCTTCCTTTTTCCCTCTTTTTTTTTTTTTTTTTAAATAGGTGCTGCCAGCTGGCCGCTTCTTTGCTGGGCTTCTTATTCAGTAATTTCCCACTCGCTGTATATATTGATTCTGTATTACAAACTACCGCTAATCCTTCCTGCATCTTTCTGCCTTCTGTTTTCTGTTGTGGCTCTTAGAGACAACATTTTTTCATAGGCCCACAACTTAAGGGTGTCAATTTCTATCCCATCTATTTTGTTTCCTTCTTCTTTTTTCTTTTTTTTTAATTAGTATTAACTTTTTCCTTTCAGACCTTTCTCTACTATTTCTCTCCCTCCTAATAATTCTAGCCTTCTAAATCACTATATATATTCCTTCATTTGTTTTCCCAGTCCATTGTAGGAACTCCATATTTTTTCCTAGTACTCTACACTGCCTACAGAAGTTAAATATTCATCTCATTAAGTCTCATTTTGCCCCTCCTCTAACTTTTATCAATATTTCTATTATCCTTCTGCCTTCCTTGCATCTTTTGATTCCTCTGGCCCTAACCTTTTGCCTTCAAGGGAACATAGAAAGAAGCAAGGAAATAAAATAAGAAGAAAAACTGCCAAAGAGAAAACTTAACTCACATGCAGAACCAACAGCTAAATAAAATTCTACAGAATAGAGAAAAGCTAATCAACTGAACAAATCCATCAAGATAATATGATGACCAGAGGGCAACAGAAAAATACAAATGACTCTGAGAAACTGGAAAACATGGACCAGTCCAGTGCACAAAATAAAAACCAGGAAGCAATGCAGTACATCAAACAACTAATCAAAGCTATCCAGACAAATATCATGGACCAACTTAAAGAACTGAAGGAAGAGATTAAGGATATAAAGAAGACACTGGGAGAACATACTGAA
>JAKSZT010054342.1:844241-1067412 GCA_026826555.1 Tolypeutes matacus | reverse complement strand
GATAGATAGATAGATAGATAGATAGATAGATAGATAGATAGATAGATAGATAAAATGACCTTGCATATGTAGCAAAATGTTAAAAGTTGGTGGCTCTGGGTATCTGGGTTGGAAGTATGTTGGAGTTCCCTGTAAACATTTTGTATTATTTTTGCAACTGCTTTGAAAGTTTGAAATTATTTCAAAATAAAATGTTAGTAAAAATTTTTTTTTAAAAAAAAGAGTCAACTGATGCAGCAAATGCCATTGTTTTTTTATTTTAGAAATTGCCACAACCACCCTAACCATACTGGCCATTTTTATCTATGTGTATGTATGCATGTGTTTGTTTGCATGTGTGTGTCAATTGACTATCATAAAGTTCCTTTTGATCTCCCCGACCAAAAGTGATTCAATCTTACTTGAAAATTAAATAGAACTCTGTACTTCTTTTGACATTTATATTCTACCTAGTATTAAAAATATTTTGTACCTCTCTTGTAGTCAATGTGTAAATTCTTTGTGACCTGAAATTATTTCATTAATCTCTGCATCACCCTTTTTACATAGCTTAGCATATTGTATCTTAATAAGCATTTCTTGAATTACACTGAATCACTAGTGGACAGGACTCTGAGCAAAGATAACCTAATCAAAACATTTACAAGTCTCCAGATATATTTGCATTACTTTGATATATGAGTTTAGTAACTGTTAACATCCTGTGACGAATTATAGACCACAGGAAAATTATCACATCGTTGTAATTTTCTTGATGTAATTGATTCCTCTCATTTTAAGGTCTCTTTATGAATCTCTCTTCCCTTCTGATCACAATTTTTATCTCTGCCTGGATTTGCCTGTTGTGCAACGATAGCTATATTCCCAGACATGTTCTCAAGGACTTTCCCAGACCTCGTCTTCCGCAATTCTGCCTTCTCCAATTTGTATTAAGCACAAATGAACCATTTATAAATACAACCATGTCAAATTAAATTATCATCTTTAATAACATAAAAGTATCAACAATAAAGTAAATGAGCTTCGAATAAAATCAAGTTGCTTGCCCCATTATTCCAAATATGTTAAAAATAATGTTGTAATTAAGGGAATTTGTTACTAAATACAGCCAAACAACTATACTGTTAGAATACTGAGGTTAGAATCTGTTTCTTCATGGCTAAACATAATGACCTCCAGAGGATTCAGCTTTGTCAGTGGTAATTGCTACTTATCATCCTCTAAAATATCTATAATGAAACAGGAAGGAATAGCATATTTTCATCACCACAGACTAGTCTTGCACACCCATGATTTTGAAACAGCTAACCTTGGCAGGCAGCAAGAGGACAAGAGTAACTGAGTTTTCTGAAGTCGGACAAGCCCAAGCAGAGCTGGCTGCCACAGTGGTGGCCAGAAGCAAACTAGCAGCCAAAGTTTCCTGAGACAGAGGAGGCCAAAGGATGTAAAATGGTGCATAAGAGGCAGCTGGCATGGATCCCCTGCAAGGGCTGGCTTGTCCCTGATTAGAGTTCACATTCTGCTATCAGAAACAAAATAAGCAAATCATTGCCTAAAGAATGCAATTGAGCCAAGGGTTTTTTCTATTTCTATCACACAAACCTGTCATTATGAAATAACTAGCTCTTCCTTACCAGGTAGGCAAACTACCTCTTCCGAGGCAGGATAGGCACTTGAATACCCTGAACATAGAATCTGAAACTTCAGAATCCTTCTCTTTAGCACTGGGAGGAAGCTAGTGGCCAAACTCTTAGTTTTCAGAGCAGAAACCTGAAGCCCAGAATGTTTATGTATGGCTTGTCAAACTCACAGCTACCAGATAGAAGGACCAGGAAAACAGCTGCATAGGTCTGCTGATTCCTGGCCCAGGGCTTTTAACAACAAACTTTGTAAATGTGTCTACCCTTGAGCCTCTCTGGTAATGGTTTGGGTTGCCTGGTTCCTGGCCACACCCACATGCCACAGCCACACGGACACCTTCTGACACCTGGACGGTGCTCTAAAGACAAAGTCCCCAGCCCTAGAAAGGCGAGTCTCATCAACGCTTTCACCACCAAGCGTAGGAAGCTTCTGCTGCACCCAGGGAGAAGCATGGCCTGCCACTCTACAGAAACATCAAGGAGAATGTGTCATGTTCAAGTCCATGCTGAGAAGCAGTAAGCTATCTTGACTGGGCTCAGCATTAGGAGTGGGCTGCCTTTCTCCCCAGAGAGAAAGTCAGAAGAAAGTCCATCCATGGCCGGAAATGATCCAACCCAGAGAGCTGGTGCTGTTTTAGGGAGGCTGAAATATCATCCTCAAACTAGACCTAGGTCCTGAGAATCATATTCTTAAAATAGAACTCTGTCCAGCCCATTAGCTTCTCCATCAACTGCTTACACTTAGGAAACTGAATGAGAGTTTTCCTTTCTCAAAGATTTCAAAATCATCGTTCCCCATTGATGTATGTGCACTTGCACTGTCTCTCTAAAAGAGCGAAAGCCGTAAAAGCACTCATTCACCGAGCATTACAAGAATGTACACTTGGCATAAAGCTCTGCTAAGCACCATGCAGTATACCAGAATACACAAAACACACAGAGCTTACCATCTCTTTGCATTCATAGATATAAGACTATATAACAAAACAATGTGAAAGATAAATACAAACACAAAGATTTATTTTAGGTAGAGGCCTGAGGAATTCAGTGTTTCGGAATCATTAATATACTCTTCAGTTCTGATGTCTGAGAAATACTCTGATAATCTGAGGAATACAGTGTACATAACGATCCCTCCTTAGGCACATTCTCAACAAAAATATAAGTAAACAGTATACCAGAATTCATCAAAATAGAATGTTTTGGAGACTTCTGGGTAGGAGTTTTATAAGAGAATCGGCAGGACTCAACTCTCTTACAAAAACAACAGAAGTAGGGCAAAAAGCTGTCCAAGTCGGCTGCTTTGGGGACCTGCAGACCAGGAGA
The DNA here is from genome assembly GCA_026826555.1 of Tolypeutes matacus. NCBI lineage: Eukaryota > Metazoa > Chordata > Mammalia > Cingulata > Chlamyphoridae > Tolypeutes > Tolypeutes matacus. The sequence goes on along the minus strand of JAKSZT010054342.1, from coordinate 1,064,446 downwards.
GTGGTGCGTGTCATCCAGGAGGGCGGTGAACAGAGAAAGACAGACGCTGAAATGAGCACTATGAGTCAGGAGTGCCGCAGCTGGGCATGGCGCCCACCCTCCACCCTCAGGTGAAGAGCCTGTGCAAACCCATGACTCACTGCCACCCCCTGAGAGGGGAACAGATGTCTTCCTCCCTGGGAAGAGAGCGTGGGGCAAGGACAGAGCGCTTCCTCTTCAGTGGGTTTGGCGGACAAAGCCTGCTTTGAACCTTGGCTCCAGCCAGCCCAGAATTACCAGCAAGTGGAGGCTGAGACACTTCCGTGGAAAAATTCACTAAACAGCGCCATCTTCTGGCCAGTCGGGAAACTTCAGGAAGAGAAAATCCTTTTTGGAGTATCTCCTGACCCAAACCGCTTGAACCTGGTCTGTGCCCTTAGTGGGTCCCTGACCCTATTTTGATAAGCTGTGCCATTTTAAAGAACTAGAATAAGTTGAACCCCAAATCAAAGAAGAGCCATGAAGCAAAATCACTAGAGTAAATTCACCAATATAATCAGATGCCTAGACACCAGCAAAAAACCAAAAGCCATACTGAAAACCAGGAAGAGATGTCCCAGTCAAAGGAACAAACTTAAAATCTTGATAATAAATAAGATTTAAGAAAACTAATCAAGGGAAGCGGCTGTGGCTCAATCAGTAGGGCTCCCGTTTACTATATGGGAGGCCCCGGGTTCGGTTCCCAGGGCCTCCTGGTGAAGGCAAGCCCGCCCGCACGGCGTGGTTAGCTGACCCAGTGAGCACAAGCAGTAAGGGGGGGATAAATGAATAAATAAATAAAATCTTTAAAAAAAAAAAAAAAGAAAAGAAAACTAATCAATGAAAACCATGCAAATCTCCTACATTGATTCAAGGAGTTGAAAGAAAATATGGATAAAGAGATAAAGGATATTAAGAAGGCACTGGGTGAGCATAAAGAAAAATTTGAAAGCCTGCAAAAAAAAAAAGTAATAAAGCTTATGGGTATGAAAGACACAATGGAGGACATTAAAAATACATTAGAGGCATAAAACAGCAGATTTTAAATGGCAGAAGAATGAATAATGTTCTGGGAAAACGGCACCAAGGACGGTAGGCAGATTCTGACCCTCTCACAACAAAGGAGCAGAGAGATGACAGAGGCTTATCTGAAGGAGCTGCTTTGGGTAGATGTACAACAGGAAGGTGCCCTGAGTCATCTAGGAAGGTTCTGGAAAGAGAAAGAGTCAAAGGAAACCCATGAATTGCTGGCCCCTGTGGCTGGAAGCTGCACATATACCCCACCCTTGGGACAAAGAGCCTAGGTGGAGCCGTTGGCTTGTTGCTCTGCTGCTCTGATCAGAGTGTGAGGGGTCATTCCCCGGGAGGAAGAGGGCCGGGAGGGTGGAGAGTGGTTCCTTTTTGGTGAGTTTGGTCAGCTGAGCCCCCTTCAAATCTTGGAAAGGACCCTGACCTGATGGGGAGAAGCAAGGGGGTATCTCCTTAGGCAGGCTGTCACACCCAGCTGCCCAGGTAAAGAGAGGAATTCGATTAGAGAGGGGGCAGGAACAGACAGGTGCCTAATCAGAGGGACTCTGGCAAACAGTTAGGAATCTAACCTGCAGGAGGGAAAGAGGGGGATAGTTTTCTGAAAGGCTAACTAACCTAGGGAGACACTTTAGCTCAATGGAGGGATTCCTGCCTTGCATATACAAGGTTGCTGGTTTGATTCCCTGCTCTTCTTAGAGGAGTGATCCACCAGGTTATCAGGCATCCAGCTGAAACTTTAACAGGGAATGTATAGACATTCTTTTTGTATTAGCTTTTCTTGGATCTCTCTCTTTTTTTTTAAGGGTTCCTTTTTCATTTTCCTTATTTTTACTTGTTAAAACCCAGTTCAAAACCTGCAGAGGGCAGACTGTATGGTGATTGATTAATGAACACTGGCAGCCTGAGAAGCTCCTTAGGGACCTAAGAGGGAAGACTGTTTTTCCTTGTTTTTTGTTTGTTTGTTTGTTTGTTGTTGTTGTTTCTGTTCTTTTTTCCCCTCCTTTTTAAAAATAGCTGCTGCTGCCTTATTTCTTGTTTGCTGTGTTTCTTCTTTCTTTGTTTCCCTTTTTTCCTTTTTTTTAACCAGTTTTTTCTACCTACACTATTTCTTTTTTTTTCCTTCTATTTTCTATCTTCTGTTTTCTGCTGTTTTTCTTCCATTTCACATCTTTTTGTTTGGCCTTCAATTTTTCTTGTTTTTATTTCTCCTTTTTTCTCTGTTTACTTTCTTCTTTTACTATTTTTTTCTTTTTCACTTTTCTTTTTTCTTTTCCACTCTTCTGATCATTCAGGCCTTTTAATTCATTCTGTATATTTCTCTCTATTCTGTTTCAAGTTTCATTGTTTCTACTTCACTTTTTTATTCTTATTCCTCGGTGCTTCTTACTCGTGGTAATTATTCATTTTCCTAGGTCTTGTGCAGTTCCTCTTCTAACTTTTACTGTTGTTATCACTATTATTCTTTTTCTCTTTTTATCTTTTCTTTTCTCTGGTCCTAATTCTTTTTTTCAAGAGAACATAGACAACAGCAAGGAAATAGAATAAAAGGAAAGAAGTGTCAAAGTGAAATCTTACCACACACACACAAACAACTACAAAATAAAAATCTAGATTATAAGGAGAAGCTAATCAACTGAACAAACTTATCAAGATAAACAGATGCCTAGACACCAACAAAAATTACAAGCCATACTGAGAAACAGGAACACATGGACCAGTCTAATGAAAAAACTAAAAGACAGGAAGAGATGCAGAACATCGAGCAACTAATCAGAGAAGTCTAAACAAATATCATGAATCAACTTAATGAAGTGAAGAAAGAAATTAAGGGTATTAAGAAGACACTGGGAGAACATACTGAAGAAATTGTAAACATGCATAAAAATATAACAGATATGATGGTGATGAATGGCACAATGCAAGAAATCAAAAATATACTGGAAGTGCATAACAGAAGATTTGAACAGGCAGAAGAAAGAATCAGCAATGTAGAAGACAGTACATCTGAAATCCGACAGATAGTAGAACAGATAGATAAAAAGACAGAAAAAAATCCAGCAAGGACTTAGGGATTTGAATGACAATACAAAATGCACAAACATACACATTATAGGCATCCCAGAGGGAGAAGAGAAGGGAAAGGGGACAGAAGGTGTGTTGGAGGAAATAATGGCTGGAAACATCCCAATCCCACTGAGGAACATTGACATACAGGTACAGGAAGCGCAGCACACCCCAAACAATATAAACCCTAACAAACCTACTCCAAGACAAAAAACTTGTCGAATGGTTTAATGCTCAAAATAAAGAGAAAATACTGAAAGCAGCAAGAGAAAAGATATCCGTCACATGCAAGGGAAGCATGATAAGATTAAGTGCTGATTTCTCATCTGAAACCATGGAGGCAAGAAGGCAGTGATATGACATAGTTATGGTGCTAAAAGAAAAAAACTTCCAGCCAAGAATTCTCTATCCAGCAAAGCTGGCATTCAAAAATGAAGGAGAGCTCAAAATATTCACAAATAAACAGAAATTAAGAGAGTATGTCAATAAGAAACCTGCCCTTCAAGCAATATTAAAGGGAGTTCTGCAGGTCGAAAGGAAAAAACAGGAGAGGCAGGGTTGGATGACAGTTTAAGAACAACTAAAAAGATAAAAAGAGAAATAAAAACAACATATGGCATACAGAAACCTAAAGAAAATATGGATAATGTAAGCAATTCCTTGACAGTAATAACATTGAATGTTAATGGATTAAAGTCACCAGTCAAGAGACACAGATTGGCAGAATGGATAAGGATATATGACCCATCTATATGCTATCTACAAGAAACCCACCTTAGATCCAGGGACACAAGGAGGCTGAAAGTGAGTGGTTGGAAAACAATTTTACAGGCAAATAATTATCAAAAAAAAAAAAAAAGGTGGGAGTAGCTATAAGAATATCAGACAAATAGACTTTAAATGCAAAACTATTGTAAGAGACAAAGAGGGACACTATATATTGATAAAAGGGTAATCTATAAAGAAGAAAGAACAATCATAAACATTTATACACCTAACCAGGGCACCTCAAAATATATGAGGCAAACACTGGAAAAACTAAGTGAGAAATAGATGCCTCTACAATCATACTGGGAGACTTTAATACACCATTATCAACATTAGACAGAACAGCTTGACAGAGAATCAATAAAGATACAAAGACTGAATAATCCATTAGAGGATCTGGACCTAATAGACATATACAGAACATTACACCCAAATACAGCGAGATGTACATTCTTCTAAAGTGCACATGAATCATTTTCTAGGATAGAACACATGCTAGGCCACAGAAAACGCTCAGTGAATTCAGAAGGATTGAAATTATGCAAAGTAATTTCTCTGACAACAATGGAATGAAGCTAGAAATCAGTAAGAGGCAGAGAAGCAGATTAGTCACAAAGATATGGAAGTTAAACAATGGACTCATAGATAAACAGTGGGTCAAGGAGGAAATCACAAAAGACATCAGTACTACCTTGAAATGAATGAAATGACAACACAACATATCAAAACCAATGGGAGGCAGCAAAAGTTGTACTGAGAGGAAAATTCATAACCATAACTGCCTATATTACAGAAGAAGAAACAGCTAAAAGCAAAGACCTAAATACACACCTGGAGGAATTAGAAAAAAAACAACAAACTAACCCCAAAGGAAGTAGAAAGGAGGAAATAACAAAGATTAGAGCAGAGCTAAATGAACTTGAAATAAGAAATCACTAGAAAAAAATAAACCTAACCAAAAGCTGGTTCTTTGAGAAGATTAATAAAATTGACAAATCCTTAGCTAGACTAAAAACGAAAGAAAGCGAGAAGATACAAATACATAAAATAAGAAATGAGGAAGGGGCTATCACCACTGACCCCATAGAAATAAAGAGTATCATAAAAGGATACTTTGAAAATTTGTATGCCAACAGGAAGGACAATTTAGAGGAAATGGACAAATTCTTAGAAACACACAGGAAGCCTACATTGACAAAGAAGAAATTGATGAACTCAACAGACAAATCACAAGTAACAAGATAGAATTTGTCATCAAAAACCTCCCAACTAAGAAAAGCCCAGGACCAGACAGCTTCACAGATGAATTCCACCAAACATTCTGGAAAGAACTAACACCAATCCTGCTTAAACTCTTCCAAAAAATAGAAGTGGAGAGAACATTGGCTAACTCATTCTATGATGGCAGCATCACCCTAATACCAAAGCCAAACAAAGACACCACAAGAAAGGAAAATTACAGACCACTCTCTCTAAAGAAACTAGATGCTAAAATCCTCAACAAAGTACCTGTTAATTGTATTCAACAACACATCAAATGAATTATACACCATGATCTAGTGGGTTTCATCCCTGGTAAGCAAGGATCGTCAACATAAGAAAATTGATCACTATAATACACTACATAAACAGATCAAAAGAAAAATATCACATGATCATCTCTATAGATGCAGAAAAAACATTTGACAAAATACAGCACCCTTTCCTGATAAAAAAAAAAAAACACTGCAAAAGATAAGTATAGAAGGAAACTTCCTCAACATGATAAAGGGTATATATGAAAAACCCATAACTAACATCGTATTCAGTGGTGAAATCCTAAAAGCTTTCTCTCTAAGATCGGGAAAAGGCCAAGGATGCCCAATTTCAGCACTCTTACTTAACATGTTGTTAGAATTCCTTGCTCAAGCACTTAGGCAAGAAAAAGATATAAAAGCCATCCAAATTGGAAAGGAAGAAGTAAAAATTTCACTATTTGCAAACAACATGATCCTATACATAGAAACCCTGAGAAATCTACAACAAAGCTTCTAGAGCTCATAAATGAGTTCCATAAAGTGGCAGGTTATAAGATCAATGTGCAAAAATCAGTAGCATTTCTGTACATCAATAATGAGCAATCTGAGGAGGAAAACAAGATAAGAATCCCATTTACAATAGCAACTAAAAGAATCAAATAGCTAGGGATTAATTTAACTGAAGATGTAAATGAATTGTATGCAGAAAACTACACACTGTTGTTAAAGGAAATCAAAGAAAACCTAAATAAATGGAAGAATATTCCATGTTCATGGATATGTAGATTAAACTTCATTAAGATGTCTATCCTACCCAAACTGATTTACAGATTTAACACAATCTCAGTAAAAATTACCACAGCATTTTTTACCGAATTGGAAAAACTATGAAATTTGTTTGGAAGGGCAAGGGGCCCTGAAGAGCCAAAGATATACTGAAAAAGAAAATTGAAATTGGAGGACTCACACTACCTGACTTTAAAACATACTACAAAGCTACAGTGGTCAAAACTGCATGGTATGGCACAAGGATAGACATACTGACCAATGGAACCGAATTGAGAGTTCTGATACAGATTCTCACATATTCAGTCATCTGATATTCAACAAGGCCACCAAGCCCAATCAACTGGGAGAGAATGGTCTCTTCAACAAATGGTGCTTGGAGAACTGGATATCCATATCCAAAAGAATGAGAGAGGAACACCATCTCACACCTTATACAAAAATCAACTCAAGATGGATCAAAGATCTAAATATAAGAGCCAAAACCATAAAAACCTTGGAAGATAATGTAGGGAAGCATCTACAGGATCTTGTATTAGGAAATGGTTTCATGAACTTTATACCCAAAGCACAAGCAATGAAAGAAAAAATAGATAAATGGGACCTGCTCAAAATTCAAAACTTTTGTACCTCAAAAGAGTTTGTCAAGAAACTGAAAAGGCAGCCTACTCAATGGGAGGAAATATTTTATAAACATATATCTGATAGATAGAGGCCTAATATTCAACATATATTAAGAAATCCTACACCTCAAAAATAAAAAGACAAAGAACCCATTTTAAAAATGGGCAAGTGATTTGAATAGACACTTCTCCAAAGAATACAAATGGCTAAAAAGCACATGAAAAGATGCTCAACATCACTAGTTATTAGGAAAATGCAAATCAAAACCACAATGAGATATCATCTTACACCCTTTAGACTGGCAGCTATTAAAAAACAGAGGACTACAAGTGTTGGAGAGGATGTGGAGGAATGGGAACCCTCATCCACTGCTGGTGGGAATGTAGAATGGTGCAGCCATTGTGGAGAACAGTTTGGCGGTTCCTCGGGAAGCTAACTATAGAAGTGCCATATGATCCAGCAATTCCACTTCTGGCTATATACCCAGAAGAACTGAAATCAGGGAAATGAACAGTTATAGCACACCAATATTCATAGAAGCATTATTCACTCTTGCCAAAATTGGGAGCAACCCAAATGTCCATCAGTAGATGAATGGATAAACAAATTGTAGTACATACTTACACTGGAATATTACTCAGCTGTAAGAAGGAATGCAGTATAAGCATACAGGATAACATGGGTGAATCTTGAAGACCATATGTTGAGTGAAGCAAGCCAGGCACTTAAGGACAAATATTACATGACCTCACTGACATGAATTAATAAAATTGAACAGACTCACAGTACTTGAGTCTGGAAAATAGCTTTAGAGGAGACAGAAAGGGAAAGAAAGTTGTGCCCATCTCAGCAAACTTCTATGATAAGACGGAAGGGTGTAGATGTGCAGTGAATGAACATAACAGTGATGCAGTGATGCTATTGATCTGGGTGGTGCAGATCTCTGAGGGGGGTATGGTTGGGAGGGTGGGTTAGACTGTCCATGGAACTGGGGGGAGGGTTGGGGGAGGGAGCAGGTGAACTTTGGGGATTTGCACATATGTGGTTGAAACTGCAATGTTGGGAATATTGTTTTGGCAAATATGGCAGGGGAGGGTTACTGGTTTAAGGTATTGGATGTGGGAGCATGTGGGACAGGGTGCACCTAGGACAGGCTTCTAGGGAGTGTATAGCATTCATCTTGCCATAGTGTGTTGTATCAGGTGGTGGAGACTCACAGAATGAGTGGGAAGGTGTTTGACTCCCATCCTCGGAAGTCCTGCCATGTTCTCAAATAGAGGGAGTCTCTAGAGAGAATAGGCAGTGCCTAATAGGGGAGGATAAGCCAGTATGTCAAGTAACTATGAATCCAGTCCTTCAATGAGTTAATCTTGGTGGTTCCCATGGGTCCCAAAGGCAGAGGGAGGGAAGAATAGTATAGATGGAACATAGGATATTTTGGGGGTGATGGAATTGTTCTACATGATCTTGCAAGGATGGATACAGACCATGTCAAACTTCATCAAAATCTATAAAACTGTATAGTCCAAAAACTAAACCACAATCTTAACCAATGACCATGGCTAATAGCAATGCTTCAATATTTGTACATTAATTGTAACAAATGTACCATCCATATGTAAAATGTTTTTAATAAGGGAAAGGGGAAAAAAGGAGAGGATGTTGGGTATAAGGGAATCACCTATATTCTATACATGACTTTTCTGTAACCTAAAGCTTCTTTGAAGACAAAATGAAAAAAATAAGACACTGTGCGAATAAATGGAAGTAAATGTCACTGTACATACAAGACAACAGATCTTACAGTGGTGAAAGGCATAATGTCAAAATTTTTTTTAATTTTATATATTGTTTATTATTTTAACTTTTAAAATAATTTTGTATTTTATTTGCTAATTTTTAAACTATCATTATTATATCATTTTCCAATTAATTGTATTTGGTTATTTTTTTGGCTTCAATTCTGAAGACGTTTTGGATCACAGAAGGTTTACAATTGTGTCAGGAAAGGATCGCTTGTGCACAGTTTTAGAGATGGGAGATGCATGGGAGGAGGTTCACCTGGGGGCATACCTATAAGGTATATGAATGTGTTCAAGTGTTCATGGGACATTGTCATAGTGGGGGGAGATTCATACAATAACCAAAGGAATATCGAATTCCCATTCTGAAGAGCTCTGCCACATTCTCTAATGGGACAGTAAGAATCCCCTGAGTACAGGAACAGTGACTAGTGAAGGAGGATGGCCCATTGACAGGCCCTTGATTGTGATGACTGTACTTATGAAGCTTTACTTTTGAAAGTGAAACTTAGCATAGTAATATAGGGTGTTACCTCCTGAAAGCCTCCTTGTTGCTCAAATGTGACCTATCTCTAAGCCAATCTTGGCATATAAATGTATTACCTTCCCCACAGCAAGGGACATGACTCCCAGGGATGATCTTTTCTGGCACCAAGGGATTACTACCAAGCACCTACTAGCAATGCAACCTGTAAAAGACCTTGACCAAAAAGGGTAAAGGGTAAGACAAATGAGCTTATATGGCTAAGAGACATCAAAGTGTGTCAGGAGGTCATTTCAGAAGTTACACTTACGCACATCTCAGTAGGAACTCACTGATTATATTTACTGGCCAAAGTAAATATAATCTCAATTAACAGGGCTCCTGAGGTCTCTGGAGACATCCAGACACTATAGGCAGGGCAGACAGTTCAGGAGTTTTGTGCCCTGCCAGGGCCTTATGCTAATTTATGCTTCCCACGGTGATAGAGTTGGACTCAGTTGTGTTTTCCCTACACATGGCTCTTCTACCCCTCTATTTGAACCTATAGATAGTACTAGAGTTGATAGGTGTATGTTCAAGAGACTTAAATCTTTGGGCTGTCCATGTGCCAGTTGGGGCCTGAATCTCAAAGGAGTTGCAACACCTACTCTCCAGTTCATTGGACTCACCCAGGATAACTAACAAGAGATGATGATGGACAAAAACCATCCCAAAGAGCAAAGAGAGTCTGCAGCTGCAAGCAATAAAGTCCCACACTTGTGTCCCATGGGATCTAAGCCCCCTCTCAATTAGAGGTGGAGTGGACATCACTATCACAGAATCCTCAGGATTGGGGAATGGACAATGGACTAGAGTAAATTTACAGTTGTTCTACTGTAGACTTGTGATCCTAGCAATGGAGGAACTTTTATCACGGATATGGAGGCAGTGGCCACTGGAGGTTCTGAGGGGAGAAAGAGGGGAAAATAGGTGTAATTTGGGGGACCTTTTCAGGACTTTGGAATTATCCTGAATGACACTGCAATGACAGATACAGGCCATTGTATATCTTGTAATAACTTGCAAAAATGTGTGGGAAAAAGTGTAAACTACAATGTAAACTATAAGTCACGCTTAGTGGCAATGCTCCAAGAGGTGTTCAACAATTTTGGCAAAGGTACCACACTAATGAAAGATGTTGTTGATGTGGGAAAATGTTGGAGGGCTAGGGAGTGGTGCATATGGGAATCCCTTATATTTTTTATGTAACATTTATGTAATCTAAAGCTCCTTTAAAAATAAAATAAATAATTTTTAAAAAGACATAGGCTTGCAAAATGGATAAAAATATATGAGCCATCTCTATGCTGTCTACAAGAGACTCACATCAGACATAAAGACAAAAGCAGGTTGAAAATGAAAGGTTATAAAAAGATATTCCACACAAATTTTAATCAAAAAAGATCTCGCATAACGATACTAATATAAGACAAAATAGATTTTAAATGCAAAACTGTTATGAGATGAAGAAGGCCATTATATATTAATAAAAGGGGCAATTCACCAAAAAGAAATAACTATAATAAGTACTTGTGCACCTAACCTGCATGCCCCAAGACATATAAGGAACACACTGGCAAAACTGAAGGGAGAAATAGACATCTCTACAATAATAGTTGGAGACTTCAACACACCACTGTCAGCATTGGATAGAACATCCAGACAGAGGATGAATAAGGAAACAGGGGGCTTGAATAATATGATAAATGAGATAGACCTAACATACTTTTATAAAGAATTATACCCCAAAACAGCAGCATATACATTATTATCAAGTGTTCATGGATCCATCCAGGATTGATCACATATAGGGTCAGAAGAGGACTCAACAAATTTAAAAATATTGAAATTATGCAAAGCACGCTCTCTGATCATAATGGAATGAAGCTGGAAATCAATAATGGACTGAAAAAGAGAAAATTCAAAAATATGTGGAGATTAAACAACACACTAGAAAATAATCAGTGGGTCAAAGAAAAATGAAAATGAGAACACAACATATCAAAATCTATTGGATACAGCAAAGGCAGTGCTGAGAGGGAAATTTATAACCCTCAATGCTTACATAAAAATAGAAGCGCTAAAATTGAAGACCTAACTGCACCCCTGTAGAAACTAGAAAAAGAACAGCAAACTAATTGCAAACCAAACTGAAGGAAATAAATAATAAAGATCATAGCATAAATACATGAAATTTAAATGAGAAAAAAAAACTTTAGAGGGATTCAACAAAACCAAAGGTTGTTTCTTTAAGAAGTGAGAAGATCAGCACAATTGACAACCCCTTAGCTAGACTGACAAGAGAAAAAGAGAGAGAAGATGCAAATAAATAAAATAAAAAAGGAGAGAGGGTGCATCACCACTGACCCTGCAGAAATAATAGAGATAAGAAAATTTTATGAACAAATACACACCAAAGAGAATTCTATGAACAAATACATACCAACAAACTGGACAATGTAGATGAAATGAACAAATTCCTAGAAACACATGAACAACCTACACTGACTCTAGAGGAAATAGAAGATCTCAAAAAAACAATCACAAGCAAAGAGATTGAAACAGCCATCAAAAACCTCCCAAAACTGAAAAATCCAGGACCAGATGACTTCATAGGTGAACTCTACCTATCATTCAAAGATGATCAAATACCAAACTAGCTCAAGATCATCCAAAAAAATTGAAAAGGAAAGAGTGTTACCAAACTCATTCTATAAAGCCAACATCACTCTAATACCAAAGCCATATAAAGATACTATGAAAAAAAGAAAATTATAGAACAATTTCTCTAGTGAATATAGATGCAAAAATCCTCAACAAAGTACTTGCAAACCAAATCCAAGAGCAGATTAAAGGAATTATAAATCGTGATCAAGTGGGTTTTATCCCAGTTATGCAAGGGTGGTTCATCACAAGAAAATCAATTAGTGTAATAAATCCTACTAATAAATCAAAAAAGAAAATCACATGCTCCTCTTGATTGACACAGAAAAGGCATTTGACAGAATACAACATCCTTTCTTGATAAAAACATTCCAATAGATATGGATAGAAAGAAATTTCTCAACACAGTAAACTGCATATATGAAAAACATACTGCTAACATTGCTGTAACATTGTAACAAAGACTGAAAGCTTTCCTGCTGACATAGGAATAAGACAAGGAGGCTTACTCTCACCACTGTTATTCAATATGGTGCCAGAAGTTCTAGCTAGAGTAATTAAGCAAGAAAAAGAAATAAAAGGCACCCAAATTGGAAAGGAAGAAGTAAAATGTTCACTATTCACTGATATGATCCTATACCTAGAAAATACTGAAAAATCAACAACAAAGCTACTAGAACTAATAGACAAGTTCAGCAAAGAAGTGGGATACAAGATTAACATGCAAAAATCAGTATTATTTCTATACATTACAAATGAGCAATCTGAGAAGGAAGTCAGAAAATTTTCATTTATAATAGATACTAAAACAATCAAATATTTAGGAATAAACTTTACCAAGGCCATAAAGGACCTGTATTCAGAAAACTACAAAACAATGCTAAAAGAAACCAAAGAAGACCTAAATAAATGGAAGGACATTCCATGTTCAAGGATTGGGAAACTAAGTATCATTAAGATGTCAATTTGACCCAAATTGATTTACATAATCAACACAATCCCAATAAAAATCCCAACAGCCTTTTTTTTTTTTTGCAGAAATGGACAAGCCAATTATTTGGAAGGGTAAGGGGTCCCAAAAAGCTAAAACTGTCTTAAAAAAGAATAATGAAGTTGAAGGACTCTCACTCCCTGTATTTAAAGCATATTACTTAGCTTAGTGGTAAAAATAGCCTAATACTGGCATAAAGATAGACATATTGACCAATGGAATTAAAGTATGATTTCAGAAACAGACTGTCACATCTACAGCCAAGTGATTTTCAACAAGGTAGACAAATCTGCTCAGCTGGGTCAGAAAAGTCTATTCAACAAATGGTGCTAGGAGAACTGTATATCCATAGCTAAAAGAAAGAAAGAGAACCCTTATCTCACACACTATACAAAAATTAATTCAAGGACCTAAATATAAAAGCTAGAACCACAAAAATTCTGGAAGAAAATGTAGGGAAACATCTTCAAGATCTTAGGTGGTGGCTTCTTAACTCTTACACCCAAATCATGAGCAACAAAAGGAAAAATATATAAATGGGGCCTCCTCAAAATTAAACACATTTGTGCTTCAAATGACTTTGTTATGGAGGCGAAAATGTAGCCTACTCACTGGAAGAACTTTTTTGGAAACCACATATCCAATAGGGATTTGATCTCCATATTATATAAAGAGATCATACAATTCAATGACAAAAAGACAAGCAACACAATTAAATAATAGGTAAAATACTTAAACAGACATTTTACCCAAGAAATACAAATGGCCAAAACATACATGAAAAGATGCTCAGCATCACTAGCTATTAGGGAAATGCAGATCAAAACTACAATGAGATATAATTTCACACCTTACAGAAGAGCCATTACTTACAAAAAAATAGAAAATTACAAGCACTGGAGAGGATGCAGAGAAATCAGAACACTCCTTCACTGCTGGTGGGAATGTAAAATAGTACAACCTCTGTAGAGGACAGTTTGGCAGTTCCTCAGAAAGCTAAATATAGAACTGCCGTACGATCCAGCAATCCCACTACTAGAAATATATTCAGAAGTGAAAGCAAGGGTGGGAACAAATTGCACACCCATGTTCATAGAAGTGTTATTCACAATTGCTAAAAGTTGGAAACAACACAAGTGTCCATCAACAAATGAATGGATAAACATAATATGGTATATACATACAATGGAATAGTATTCAGCTGTAAGAAGAAATGAATATGCATATGACAACATGGATGAACCTTGACATTTTATTGAGTAAAATAAGCCAGACACAAAAGGACAAATATGGTATGGCCTCATCATCTTAACTAAACTTTACATTTTACAAGCTGCAATAATCAAATTGCTTTTTCCCCCCATCTACATAGATGGCATTTCATCTTCTCTTGAAAACCATCAAGGAATAAAGAGCAAATTCACCCTTACACTTGCAATAGGCATGGTGACCTCAGCTATCACTTTACAGGTTGTACCTGAGAGTGACTTTGTTTATTCCTCCCTAATATTTCCTGTTGTGTATGAAGTGACTCATTCAGGCTTTGGCATGCCCAAGTTCTTTTCCTGCCCCAAGGACTAGTAGAGGCTGGCTCCATCCTAGCTTCCTCATGGCCTCCTGTGCTGTCAGAATGTCAAGGCCAGCAGGGTTTCAGTATCGCTTAACCTTTATGGGCTATTGTTCCCACCAGCTGTTTTGTTGTTTTATGTCATCAGCTAAAGAACAGGTCAGATTTATGGCTAATCCAATGGCTCTAGGCCATAGTAGAGGGCGCTTTGAAGGAGAACGTCCCTTAGGAAGGCACAGAGCTCGTCATACTTTGCTGCCTACAAAACATTACAAACCCTGTGAAAATTAAAACCAAAGCAATACTGCTTACTGACTATCTGAGATTGATTCAAACAAAGAATATAAACATGGTTTAGAGTACTGGACACTAGAAATACGCTTGTGTTCTCTAAAATACAAACATGTCGAAGTTTCAAAGCAGAGAACAACTTTTCAGTTGTAATTTCTTCAATTGTATTAGTTGTTGTACTAAAGAGGTGATTGTCTTATCAAGTGAGTCTCTGCGTGCAGATGGATGGGGAGTCCCAATGAAGGTGCTGATGGGAGCAAAACCAAGGGAACCCTTAAGGGAAATGGTACTCCCACCTTGAGCTCCTTGAGCAAGCAGTGCAGAGGAAAAGAGAGGACAGGATGCTCTACAGAACCACCATCTCCATCTCAAGCATCTGGGGGTCCATTGTATACCAAGAAAATTGGGTCCCTGACCCATAAAAGGTCAAAATAGATGGAAGATGAAGAACCAGTGGGAAGAAATGCTACCCATGGGTTACTGATAGCTAGTATAAAACATATTTCTCACTAATTGATTTTTCTTCTTTTTTCTATGATTTGAAAACAATGCAAAGTGAGAGATAGTCCCACTATCTCTTAGCTGTTGATGAAGCATACTTTGCGCTGAATAGGAGTTTGAGCTGTAAGCAAAGTCCTTAAGAAGACTGCTGAGTGCCTTCATAACCTGACTCCCGCTCACAGCTTTAGTTCTCTTCCCACTCCTCCCATCCAGGCCCAGCCGATCGGAAGCACTTTCAAGCTAAGAAGCCCTGTGCTGGTGGTAGCTCACAGCAGCCGACCAGATGGCACCCCTGTCCTCACATAAAAGAGCGGGTTCCTAGCAGGGCAAGAAGAGCTTCATGTACACAAACACAGGGCACCTAACACAGCCTTGGAGCCAGAGAAGACTTTCCAGGGAAAATATCTAAGGCAACGTCTGAAGAATAATGAAGGCTTAGGCAAGTGAGGCTGTGTGGACACATATTTTTGGCAGAGGAAACGGCCTGTGCAAATGCGTGGAGGTCAGAAGTGCTCCACAAACATTACAAACAGTATTTCGTTTCAATGTGTCCACGGTGTCTAAGTGCCAACTGCTGTGGGTGAGTCGGAGATGAGTCCCTAACGTGAGGATTGTTTTTCCCCCAGGTTCTCCTAAATTTCACACGTTTACTCTGCCCAAAGCAGTTACAGGGAAATGAGACATCAGCCTGCAAAAATTAAGGCTGGAATATGCATTTATAAGTATACTTGTGAGTCACTTTCCCACAAGTACGGAATTCTTCTCTAAACGGTAATGCCTGACCCCATGCAGCTCTCTTAATTGTTTCATTTCGCTCCCTGTTCGGATCGCTCTGGCTCTTCACTAGACTGAAGGCCTGTGGTCTCTGTGAAAGGCAAGTCCTGAAAGCAAGCGTGGCTTCGAGCAGCTGTTTCTCTTCTGTAGCCCTTTGTATTTCACACAGTTCAACTTCATTGATTTCTCTGACGATATTCTCATTCAAAAACACAAGAGCAAAGCAGGAACAATGTCATCACCCAAGCATGCTAAAAGCATGACGCCTCCCCACCTCCGTATTGGCCTAACCCTTCTCATTTACCATCCCTGGCTTCATTCCCAAGTTCTTCCAGTCATTCCCTATGCTACTGGAAAACTATGTTGGATGAGAACTTGGCAAAATATGGCCCATCTTTAGCGAAAAATGCATGTGTAATGTACAAATGTGTTCAGAAAAGTAAGCAGAACTAATCTCAAATAGACCATGGTGGCACCACATCTGTTCTCCATAAATGTCACCTAAGGAGGAGAATGAGCTTGGAGTTGGCCCAGGGACTGTAGAAACTCTCATGTGTTCAATTTTTGGCATTGTCTCTCGACTTACAATTTGGCGCTTTACAAATATTTTACGCTTTCGGTATTCAGTTTTCTTCTTCTGTTGAGTGGGAATAATTGTTGCCTGGTCTCCAATGTTCCATTGTGTGTACTTCCTGATTTCTGTGTATAGTTTTCACGAATTTTGATAGGTGGTCACTTTAGATATGGATGGTGAAAAAATTAGGGCTTTTTATGGATTGTAAAACTACTGGCTAAAGTCAGAATATGAAATACAAATATTGTCCATGTAAGTCTATTTTGAATGTCAAGATCTGGTGCTGAAATATGTTCACATTTTTACTTATCACTCTTGGCATTTATTTTGCCCTCCAAAAGAAAAAAATACCATGGTATACAGCTAGAAAACTTGCTACAAAATATCAACTCCTTTCAATTTAATTTTTGAAATAAATTTCCTTTTCTAAGACTCCAAATAAAGACACAAAGACACATATCTAATAGTTTTAGTTCCAAAGGTAAATAAATCCTGATTATAACTACCTTGATTTGTTGCCTGACTGTTTAAATAAATGTCAAATTTTAATAAAAAATAAAACTCTCTGCCAATTCTTTTCTTCAGAAGAGCTCAAAGAAATCTATAAATACTGCTTCAACCATTTCTGGTTTTCTAATTTTAAATGACGCATCATGCAAGAGTTACAAACAATTGTTTCTTATAAAATTACTTCCCATACAAAGTTTAGTGTCAGCTATGACTTATCAGCTCTTATAAGTCATTTCCTATGATTTCTGAATCATTTGGAGAGTAGTTATGCATCTGTGTGTAACTGAATGACCTAAATTACTTTAACTTCTGATTCATCACTCCCCCATGCTATTTTTATATTTAGTTCCATTTTCTCTGCAAGTTTCAATGTCAACATAGAGCAGAGTTATGCATAAATAGTCTTCAACCTACACCTTAATTGTTTTCCTGAAACTCCTACTTTCTTTCCCAGAGAGAAGTTTGCATTTCTCCTCCTAAATTTCTATTACTTTTAAGTTCTAAGCCATATAGTTATATCAGGTAAATACAGAGGATCTTAAAGATGAAAGAAGCTTTCTCAAGGCTGACTAGTTCAACCTCCTAACTAATGCAGGAATATCTTCCTAAACTCCCTAACAGTTAATCCATACCCCGAACAGTTCCAGGGACAGGGAGCCCACTAATGCACAAAGAAGTCAATTTCTCATATAGCCAAATCAAGACTTTTTTTACTTGTTCTTCCCTACGCCAGAAATCAACAACCTTCTGCCAGATCTTTACATGACTTGTTCCCTAACTATATTCACATGTCTGCCTATAGATATTGAAGATAATATTGTGTCTTGGTATTAGGACATAGAATTGAGGAATTGGAAGGGAATCTAAACTGTTGCCATGTCCCCTTTTTAAGAAGTGTTATAATGTAAAAATGATTTATTAGGTCAGTATTACAACTCTTTGATGGAATAATATAAATTCAAAAATATTGTAGAAATAGCCACTATATTAAGTCTTTCTCAATAAATATTTTCCATTTTACCTGGGGAATTAACCTCTAACCCTTGGTTTCTTTATTGTAAGGAAGTAGACAAGATTATCTTCAAAGTCTCTGAGAGTTTTGAAAATTATCTTCCTAAACAACTTCCATGTAGTTAATGAGAGATACCTGTACAGGAACATGAGTCTTCTGCTGAGATTGGAGATGAGGTGATGGGACCGAAGACCTGAGGGACAGGAAAACTTTAAAACAGCCTTTTTCAGAACTGAGCCAGGGAACATTCAAGATAATAAAAATGAAGATGGTATGGAATTAGAGTAGGCTACCTTCTCAGAGGTTGAGGGATCTCTCTACTAATGTTCTAAGGACCAGGAGGAAGATGGGAGAAAGGATTTGTGAGTGAGCCACTTCCAAGACGGGTGGGGTGGAGGCCGCGAGACTGTAATTTAAACACGAGAGTGACCTCTGGCCATTGGGTACATCTTGAGAAAGAAATAGGTAGAGCCAGAAAAAGACTAAAGAACTGGGCAAACTGGGAGAAATGAGATGGATAGAGTAAAGGAATATGTGTTTTCAACAACAAAATACTTTGCAAGAAGTTCAAATAATCTCACAACGGTTTGCATTAATGGATGCATGTAATGTGTATTCTTTCCCCTTTCTTCTGCTCTTCTCCACTAAATCCTGGCTCTCAAAGTATCTTAAATACTTCCTGGACACGCTAATTATTTCTAAAATTTCACTCTTCTTCAAGGTATCAGCATTTTTATTCTACTTTTTAACAAATCTATATTTGGAAAATTCTCTTTATTTCCTATTCAGATATCAATAAAATGCCACCAGAATAATGAAAATTGGATTATGCAAACTAGTTCTATATATGTGCTGTGAATAATCCAGTCTGTTTTCAGTTTTTCTATATATCTCTCTTACCAAAGGAAGCATAGCTCATTTTCAATAATCCATGATAATGGAAGATGAGACTAGCATGGTTAAATTAGATCCACAAATCTCATTTTAGACAATAGTTTTAACGACCTCTTTGACAAATCATTTATCAGAGTTCCTACAAGTAGTAAAATTATGTGTATTTCAGTTGCATCTGCTAACCAAATTGACAGATAGCCAGGAATAGATGAAGGCTAAGTTTGGGTCATCTACCACAGAACCTGTCTCCAGTGAAAGCGTTCATTGGGTTTACCTGGGCCCGAGCTTCTTCCCTCTGTAAAAGCCCTAACCTCTTTCTTTACCCTTCAAATAAATCAGCTAGAAACATTAATTAAGCATTCTTTAGCACACTCAACAACTTGTTTTCACTTTCTTAATTTTCTCCTTAGATTATGTTCATCGTCTCTTCCTTTGGAAAACAGGTCCAGTGCTGGAGTCTCGAACTTACATTAGGAGAGCACCTTTTTGCCACATTTCTAAATCCCTTTATCATTATAACTTTCTTTCTTCCAAAACAAAGAGTGTTTTTCCAAAAACTAGGGTATGGCTCAGACACCTTTACCTTTCCTTCTTTACAAAGTTCCACATAAGAATCCTATCACCAAAATATTTACTAATTGCAGCAATTCTTTCCTCTTCAAGTTCACACTGAACCTTCTTCCTCTCTGCCAACAATATCTTTCACCAGATGAAAACATTGTTACCTGGAGGAAACTGGTTTCCTGTCTTTAATTTGCTGAGTCAAAAGTTGCCATTACTCTCCTGTGATCATCCAACCCTTTTTTTTCCCTTTTTTTTTTTTTGTACCATATCCTACAAATATTGCATTTCCTCATTCAGTTCTTTATGGTTTCCTCAGCCAAAAGGCAAAGTTCAACTGTCACATCATGGGTGCTTCTTTCTCTTTCCCACTGACAAATTATCAGATCAACGCCATTTTCCCACTGACTCTTTTACTGTTTTCTCCAGTATCTCTGGGAGCAAAATAAATAAGCATGATAATCCCACATTTCACAGTTAAGAAAACTTGAAGCTTGGCAAGATAGTTAAATTATCTGAGATTGTAAACTAGATAAGTGTTGATGTACTCTGTGGTGGTGATTCACGGCAGCTACTCATAAAAGTACTATTGAAGTATTGAAAACAAAAACTGTTGGATAATGCCTCATGAATCTATTTTACCAAGAATTTAGGTGAACACCTGGCTTATTTTCCACTGGTCCCTACCCATCTGAAACCAGAAGTTCATACACCTTTAGCCCCATCCCAGAGTCCAGGCCAGAACATGAAAAACCTAGAGGTAACATCCTGAACTGCCCAGTCCTCTCTCACCAAGAATTCCAGGAACCAGCCTTCCCAAAATCCTGGTGAAGGTCAATAATCAACCTCCTAAGAGCAGCTTGAGAGACATGTCTTTTCCATTATTTCATCCTCAACAGCTCTTCCTCTCCTTAATTTTCATTTTTCTCTTTTCCACTAAAAAATAAATTATAGTGAAGTCAGAAATAAAGTCCAATATTCTAGATATCTCTCAGATGGAGTGAGCCATGATTCTCCTTTTCAAAATTCCGGCGTAGGCAATGCCTTTTATTGCTGTTTTAGACGGTCAACTTCCTATCTCAATAAAATGATGAAGACGGCAGCCAGCAACATGTTTTCTTAAATAAGATTTAGTCTTGTATATTCTATCTGACACTTTCTTAAAACGTCCCAATTTTTAGGCTCCATCATAGAGCAAAATCAGTCCACAAAATTGAAAGTGTCACTGAAATGTTTGTATTTGTTTACCATTGCAGCATAACAACTTACCATAAACTTAGACGCTTAAAACAAGACAAATGTATTACCTCACACTTCCCACTGGTCAGGAGTCCAGCAGGTTTTATTGTGTCTGTGCTCAAGGTCTCATAAGACTGCAATCAAAGTGTCGGCCAGGGTTTCCGTTTCATCTGAGGCTCAGGAGAGGCTCTTTCCTAAGCTCCTTGGCTGTTGCCAGAAATCAGCTCCTTGGGCTTGTGAGACCAAGGTGCACACTTACTTTTGGGCTGTCATCTAGACCATTCTCAGGTACCAAAGGCCACCTACGGTTTCCTGCCATGTGTTCGTCTTTATATCATGGCAGTTTGCTTTTTAAAAACCAGCAGGGAAGCACCTCTTGCTTTGAATCTCTCCCTTCAACACAAATCTGCTGACACGAGTAATGAGAGTGCCTATCCCGTCATATTCACAGGTCCTGCCCACAGTCAAGCAGGGCGGATGTGCAGGGAATGGACACCAGGAGATGCGTGTCTCGGAGGCCATCTTAGAACGCCGCCTACCCCAACGCTTCGCTGCCAGAAGAGGCAAGTCGTCCATTTTGTCCAAGAGTATCACAGTGGACAATTTATTGGCTTAGGAAAACCACAAATGCAGCAATTGCCTTTGTAGATGGACATTTTCCAGAAATGGGATTCTAGTGGGATGTTCACATTGGCAGTGAGAGGAGTATAGGAATTGTTCACAGATCTAAATCTAACCCTATTTTAGAAGTTCACAAGAGAAAGAAAATTCAATAACCTATGAATTGGCACTAAGTATTTTAAGCCTAAAAAGGTAACTACCTTAATTAAAGCTTTTGAGAATGGGGGTTTCTTTTTTTTTTTTTAATCAATTTTATTGATACATATTAATAAAGCATAAATCCATCCAAAGTGTACAATCAATGGTATTTGCTATAATCACATAGTTGTGCATTCATCACTTCAATCATTATTATAGCATTTTCATTATTCCAATAATAATAATAAAAAAAAAAAAAAAAGTCATCACCTTTCAATCTCTGTTTCCCCTGTAGTACGTAGCTGCTATTCTGTTTCCAGCTCTCTAGTTTATTTGCATTCATATTTTGTAAAAAAACGATCTTATATAGGCAATATCACCCATATTTATATTTCACATGAGGTTTCACTATGTTATACAGTTCCATGTTACATTTTTTAGCTTTCCTTCTGGTAATATAGACTTTCCCTTGCAACCACTGTCATACCCATATAATAGCTCTGTTAGTTATAAACAGCATGATGCGCTCTCACCATTCCTATTCATTTCCAAAGATTTACAAAAAACCTTTTTACCAGTTCTGCACAGATTAACACTCAGCTTTCCATTCTCTACCCTTAGAGAATATGGGTTTCTTTCTACTGTAATTCTAAGATTTGGGGAGAAGATTCAGAATATGTACCTCCAAATAGTCTAGTACTTTTAAGCTACTTGGTATTTGAATTATGAATACTTTACCAAAAAACCCTCTCCATTAAAATTTTAGGCTAAGTCTGAGATATTATGGTGTTTAAAAGAAACCAAAATGACAATAGTCTTCTCATTAGTATTCTAAAAGTGCAGGCTTGCGAAGCTCGCAACTGCTTAGTCCATGATTTCACACAGAGAAAGACTGATGAAAATATGCCGGAGAACGTTAGCTAAATTGCAATGCTAACTTAACATCATGTAAAATGTAGCGCTTTCCCTGTATAATTATTTTTAAATATTGAACAAAACTGTTTCACAAACTCTTCCAGATGGTAAAGCCTTTTCTTTCTACTATATCTGTGTTCTGGGCTTTAAGTATGTATGGTTTTGATGGTGCCAGTAAGTCAATTAAAGCAGAGAACTGACATCACTTCCCTAGGTTATGAGGTTGTGTGTACAGTTATATGGCGATCAGCTTTCCCCTGGGTACCAACCCCAAGTATTTCCTACCAACTGCTGAATGCATGCCTGCCTCTACCTACAGAGGGGACGTGGTAGGAAGAGGGTGATTCAGTACAAATCCACCGCGTGCTACCAAGAAATGTCAACACATCTTCTCAATAGACACCAGAGCAGTAGTTTCAAGATTGAAAATGAAGACATCACATTCATATTCAAACCTTGAATCAAATGCTGCCAATTCTTTTCATTAGTGTTTTGTAGTTTGTGCAATTGGTGCCAAGTCAGTTATAACTGAGACTTCTGGCAGTTTTTCTCTTCCTCTGCTTAGGTTTTGGAAGCTCTCTTCCTGCCATGGGATCTATCACTGTCAAACATTTCATTCCGTAAAGGTCTGTGGGGACTCATGAGCCAGAGACAGTGTAGGCCGCAGCTCCGAGAGCTAGACTTGTTGGCACTGTTCTTGGCTCTTCAGGAACTTGTCAAAGTGTCCCGCCTTCTCCAGCAGCAACCAAGTGTGTCCAGGCCTCCCGAAGTTCTGTGCAGCTGGCCTCTGCCCCTGCTCTGGGATTAGTGTTCTTTGATGTCTGTGGCTCTTTGGTTGGCTGCAGATCAGAAAATGACTTTAGAATGGATCTTTGATTTGGGTTCTATGCTAATTCTGAGTATTATGCCTTTTATTTCATACCTGTATAAATCACAGATTCTAAATCTTTGTCTTTAGGAATTTGTGAAACACATTCGATTTCTAAAATTTTTTATGTAGGGAGGGAAGTTGGTAATTTATCTTTATAATCTCAGAGGGACAAGGCAGAGGAACATGGAAAATAACATAAGCATATTCATCTATGCAGAAAAGTATTCTGAAGACTGTACAAGAAGCTGTCAACACTTGTTGCCTTTAGAGAGAAAGACCAGAGGCTTGAGGGTGGAAGAAAAGACTTATCATGTATAGTCTTGTCCTATTTGCGTGTTTTTCCATGCATTCATTTTATAAATATTTATGCACTTACTTTTTCAATTAAAAATCAAATTGGAACTAAAAAAAAAAAGAATGTTCAAAAGGAGCCCAGTTTTGCTGGTATATTGAAGAAGCAGGGAGACAAGATTGCTGATGTGAATCCACATCGTCAGAGATAAAGTGATTGTCTTAGTGTCCTAGAGTTACCGTAGCAAAGAACCACCGACTGGATGGCTTCATACAACAGAGATTGATAGTCTCACAGGTATAGAGCACAGAAGTCCAAAATCTGTAGGGGAGGAGCCTTCCTTGCGTCTTGCTAGCTTCTGGTAGTTTCCCAGCAGGCGTTGGTCTTCAGTCTCTGCCTCGGTTGTCCCATGATGTGCTCCTCTTCTTCTGAGGACACCAGTCATGTAGTATTAAGGTCCACCCCAATCCAGTTTTGCCTTAGTTTATCTAAGCACATCTTCAAAGACTTTATTTCCAAATAAGGTCACATACTAGAGGTACTAGGGGTTAAGAATTCAACCTATCTTTTCAGGGAACATAATTCAGCCCATCACAGTGGCAGACTACCTCCCCTTCAGCAGCAAGTTGTAGTTCTTCCTCATTCAAATAAAATATTGCAAACCACTCTTCTAGGTGCTATGAAGATTCAAAGAAAATACATCACACTGCTTCTCTTTTTCCCCCAAACAAGACCTGGCAGACATGTGAACCAGAGTCAAAACTCAAGTGGTTGATAGTTAAGTGCCAGAGCCTCTCTTTTGACACTAAAGGCAAAATTGTTGAAATTATGCATTAATTCACAAATAGTTAAAAATGAAAGCAAACCCATTCTTCCAACCCCAGCCCCAAACTGCCCTAGGTAGGTGTAACCGTTGGGGAATTTGATGTAATTATGAATTCCAAAAATATAATTGGATCATGCTTGTAAACTGATCTGTTAATCTGGGCATGATTAGGTTAGGATTAGGGCGTTGAGCCCCACCCCTTGGTGGGTGGGGAATTGAATATTAAAGGCAAGGCAAAGGACAGTTGAGGAAGTCTTTTGCGAAGCAGTTTTGATGTTGGAAAGAAGGCCCCAGGGGAAGAGAAGCAAGCCGTTCGCCTGATCGTCTGCAGCTGACCTCGTGGAGGAAACAGGAGCTAAGCCCGGAGAGAAACGCAGCCCCGGGAAGAGAGGAACCCCAGAAGCCTGAACCCTGGCAAATGCCGGCAGCTGTCTTGCTCTAACACATGGCAATGGACTGTGGTGAGAGAAGAAACTTAATGCTTTATGGCCTGGTATCTGTGGACTTATACCCCAAATAAATACCCTTTATAAAGACCAACCCATTTTTGGTATTTCACATTAGTACGCCTTTGGCTGACTAATACAGTAGGCAAAGCTCTCTTGTGCCAATTCCAGCTCCCATGTTATCATGGGTTCTCAACCAGGGGGCATTTCACCCCTGGGGGACAGGCAGCA
Source organism: Tolypeutes matacus (assembly GCA_026826555.1). NCBI lineage: Eukaryota > Metazoa > Chordata > Mammalia > Cingulata > Chlamyphoridae > Tolypeutes > Tolypeutes matacus. Next base: position 1,039,397 of record JAKSZT010054342.1, on the reverse strand, counting down.
GTGTCTGGAGACATTTTCATCATCATAAAAGGGGAAAGTGCTCCTGGCATTTGGTAGACAGAGCTAAAGTGTGCTAAATATTCCACAATTCACAGTAGACTCCCTCGCCCAAAGAATCATCCAGCCCAAGATGTCAAGTGTTGGTTGATCAACATGTTTCTGATATTAGACGAAATTTTTCTTTGTATGTAATATGTCATTTTCATTCAACAAATATTTGCGGGCATACCATATTTCATGTGCACATAAAAGGACGATTATTTAAATATATGTTATTTCAGTGTCATGACAAGCAAGTGCAATGTGGCACACCATTAGCTCTAAAAAGTCACACTTCTGTAAGTGTCATGCCCCACTTTGCTTACTGTCACCCCATTTAGGTGACTATGGGAGATCCATTGTTCTGTCCAGTATTGCAATCTTCTTAAAGCAATATGACACTCCTCTTGTGCTGTGCCGTCTAGATCACTACCAAGAAATTAGCACATGTCTGAAAAAAGCAACTGCTCAAAAGCTGGTTTTGGATTCTCTGTTATTGTAAACTTTGTGGGAGGTGACCTGGGCTGAGAGAAAAGAAATCAACAGCCAAGCTGGTGTCATGTTCTGATGCCACAAAACTCCGCACACGTGCTCTGTGGTTCCTCCCTTGGTCTTCCGTGTGGTCTTCTTAGTATAGTACATCTCTTTTCCTATCCCATAAAGGGATTAAAAGCTCTTTTCTTCCATGTGAAATATCCCTAAATCCCTTTGTTCAACTGTCAAAAAAGTAAAATACTGTATTTTTCTGAAAGGCTGTATAATGTGTTAATAGCTTTATTTTTCCTTTGATGACTTTCAATTCGAATCCCAAATAGAGATGGCTGCTGAAAAGATGTCTTGTGGTTGCATGTTAATGCCTGAGGGTCTTTGTCCACTTTAACCATTGTATATTTGAACATGATAGGCAGGTCTTCTTAGAAAAAGCAGAAGAGCAGGTTTTAAATGCCCCGTAGATCAGAGTGAGATACATTGATAGCTTTGCTCCATGCATATTAGCATTTGCTCATTTATTCACCATACCTTAGAAGAGTTTAATATTGTATTTGACTGGGAGGAATCTATCTGATCAATTCATGCTGCTGAGCTATTCAGATGAAAGGGGACCGTTTTATTTCCACATAAATGCTTTAGAGCCATTGACCTGATTAACAAAAACTGTAAATTGACAGGTCTAAACTATAAAACCTTATAGATGAATGGTGAATGGTTTGTTGGAAACAAAATAGTTGTGTGCATTTAAACATATAATTGGGGAATAAGTATTTCCTACATTATATAAAACAACAAAAACTGTTTTCTAAACTTAGAAAAATTACAACCTCTTGTCACCTTTTACTCTGAATATTATGCCACATGAAGAGCCTAAAGGGAATGAAGAAAGATTTCAACCCCCAGAGGTAGGAGGCCCAATCTTTCTGTTGTATGTGTTTATGAAGGTTCTGCTGCAGCCTTGGAATGCTGTAAATAAAGGAAAAGACAAAACGCATACCTCCACCTAGAAAAAAGTATGAGCATCTATTGTTTATTTGTTTGGGCGTCTCCTGGGAGCATGAGCTCCTTAAGATTTTCTGTCAAACTATCATTCTTGCTTTCAAAAAATAGGGTTTCCTCAGAGAAAATAAGTAAATCCTTTCGCCAGAGGAGAGTCAGGAATAAGCTGATGGATGACAGAGATGCGTGGCGTATGAAAGTTTTCATGCAAACGCTGCCAGAATAAATTAGGTGTGGTTAGTAATCGAGAAACAGCAGTAGCACGAGACAGAGCTATTTGCAGGCTTAGAGCTCAGAAGTAGATGAGAGAACAAAAAGACAACAGTGTGCAGTGTAAAGTGTGGAAGAAAAAGAAAGGTGCCGAGATTTTCTTGTAGTACAGGTCACAGCACATACAGGGACTTTAAGGGAAAGTTTCAAAGAAAAACAGTCAACTAGAAATAAAAATACCAGACAAAGGCATAGTGAATGTACAAGGATTCATGGCAAAGGCAGCAAAGCCTTGTTAAAGCAACAGCAGAAACGCTTTAACTTCTAAAGGAGTCTGAGAGTGCCCTCTCACACACTGAACACATCGATAACAAAGATGCACAGGCCACAAGAGCAGCCTGGAAATATCGGCATAGCTAAGGGCTTGATCCCGTCAGTAATGAGAAGCAGAAAGCTACTGTAAATTCTCTGATGAGCAGAGATCAATGACTTAAAACTAAACTGACAGCTTGAAAATATGCTGCTAACTTATTTTTATATTTAAATGAAAATCTTGGTTATTCTGATTATTGTCAAATTATCCCTTTTAATTAAAGCTATCACCTAAAAGTCTCTAATCAATTTAGCATCTAAATTAGAAGAACTGGAGTAGACCGCATTGACTAAATGATACCAGTGTTTTACTGGGCTACCTTTTTTTTTCTGGCTCAAACAATGGGAATTTACTAGCTTACAGTCTAAGACCAGGAAAATGTCCAAATACAGGCATCATCAAGGCAATGCTTTCTTCCCAAAGGCAAGCTGCTGGCAGACCTTAGGCTTCCACCTGTTCCTATTAGAGATGAAAAGACAAGGACTAAACAAGCAACACCTTCAAATGGATGGTTCTAAGAGAGCATTTTATTTCCACTTGATAACCTCTCCTGTGGAAGACAGTATACTCCAAGCATTCAGAGAGATGGAGCCGATCAGCTTTTTCTTACTTTACCCTGCTCCAGATTTTCCTTGTCTTGTCTGTTGAGAGTCAAGCACTGCTCATTGGTAGCTGATGACCTGTGTATTAATTGGGGCACAACACAGAGAGAAAATGGGAAAACCCCATACTGGGTTCTTCACGGCCAGTGGACACATTCTTGACCACATATTTTTACTCCTTCAGGGCTGGTTTTATAGCACATATTTATTCTTTCACTCCTCTAATATTCATTGAGTGAAAACCTACGATCTGTCAGGCACTGAGCAGTTTTTCCTGCCTACCTGAGATCTGGGCTCACATTCCAACTGCAGTTCTTCCATGTTCCCAAAACTAGGCTAGAATAATCTAAATGGTGTTAAAATTAAAGGTGAGAGTAATCACATCTACATGGGAAGTCAAGGAAGGCAGGTGGGAGAACTAGTGCTGAAATTGAATGGAAGTGCTTTAAATGCAGAGACGTGAAGGAGACTAATTCCTGCCTATTACATGTAGAAAGAATATAGTAATCAGAAGAGCAGAGCTCAGAAAGCAAGCATTTATTTATTTATTTTATTTATTTATTTTTTTTTTTTTTATTGTAGGTAAAGCAAGCATTTAGATAACAGCCATTCAAGGTTGCCTAGAAAACAGCTAGTGCAGTGAAAGCAGTAGAGCTGTCAAGGTGAGTAGAGACAAACCAGGGTCAAGCCCTACCCTCAGTGGAATTTGAATTATGTTTAGCTGACAATGAAGAGCCACTGGAGGCTCCTGAGCAAAGGAGTGAATTTAATAGGATACATTTTTAACATCTTTTGAATGGAGTTGCAAGGACAGTGGCAAGTATGAAATTCAGATAGTAGAATATTCTAACGTTCTAGGTGTAAAGTTTTATTGGAAATGAGAAAGAAAACAAATAAAGGTGGCTGGACAATGAGCTCATTACTCTTTGTATCCATGATACCTAGCACATTATAAAAAACCAAAAAGGTTTTTTGTTGCTCAAGTGAGAGACTGTTGTCAAGAACTCAGGACTGCATAAATGCTAGGTATGAAAAAGAAGACAGAGTCCAAGCTTTTTAAAAAGGATTTGATCAAGATCGAATAATAATTAATCAGAAATCTAGGAGATGGTTCAAGAAGACACACAGAACAATGAAAGTCGGAGGGCACTCAACTCAAGATATCACTGCATGATGAATCCAAGGCTGGTAAATGGCCAGTGGATTTTACAAGAAGGCAATTTGTGACAATGAAGAGAAATCACGGGGTGGCAGAAACAGGGACAAAGTGAGTCTTAAATCCTATTTTAAGAAATTTGAAAGGGAAAGGAAAAAGAGAAGCTCTTTAGTAAGAGGTAAATAATGAATTAAAAGGGGCTCTGTCTTTCAAAAGGAACACCTGAGAGAGTTTTAGGTGAAGGGAGTAAACCTAGTTTAGGGACAATGGAGGCAACAGCAAGAGAGCAATTAACTAGAAAAAATTCAACAAAGAATAGTTGTTAAGCACCATTATGAACCAAAAATTATGCCAAGCAATGGAGAGATAAAGATAAAAATAAGCAGTTTCTGCCCCCACAGAATTTGTAGTCACATTGAGAATCAGATAGGACTAACAATTATAACGCAATGCAATATGGCTTTTTATTTTTATATTTATTTTATTTTTTATTTTTTATTTATAAAGAAGCTTTAGATTATATAAATGTTACATCAAAAATATAGGGGATTGGGAAGAGGATGTGGCACAAGTGATTGGGCTCCCGCCTACCACATAGGAGGTCCAGGGTCCGATTCCCGGGGCCTCCTAGTGAAAAGCAAGCTGGCCCACGCAGAGTGCTGGCCCATGCAGGAGTGCTGGCCTGCGTGGAGAGCTGGTGCAGCAAGATGACGCAACAAAAAGGGACACAGAAGAGAGTAAATGAGAGATGCAGCAAATCAGGGAGCTGAGGTGGCGCAAGAAATTGAGCAGCCTCTCTCCACTCCAGAAGGTCCCAGGATTGGTTCCAGGTGCCGCATAAAGAGAAGACAAGCAGACATAGAAGAACACACAGAGAGCAGAGAGTGAGCACAAAACAATGGGGAGGGAGGAAGTTCTTCCAAAGCTAGAGGAATAGTAAGTCTATTTTAGTCCATAGCTGCATTCCCCTCTTATGTGTGTTCATTCCTCACTCTTTGAGGATTTGGGGATGGTGAAACCCACTCTTCATCTGATTTAGAGGGGGCTTAGATCCCATGGGGCAGATGGATGGAACTGTCTTGCTTGCAGTTGTAGATACTCTCTGGTTTTGGGGATGGGCATTACCCATCATCATCCTTTTGTTAGTTGTCCTGGGTGAGTCCAGTGAACTGGAGAGTAGGTGCTGTAACTCTGCTGAGATTTAGGCCTGAACAGGCATATTAACAGAACAAAGATTTAAATCTTGGTATATATATTTAATTAATATCGTGCTAATTATAAGTTCAAATAAAAGTGGTAGAAGAGCCATGTGTAGGGAAATTATAAATGAGTCTAACTCTATTACATTGGGGAACACATATGTCAAAGTAAGGCCAACTGACAGGGGGCTGAATTCCTGAGATTGTCTTCCCAGCCTATATTATCTAGATGTCTCTAGAGCCCTCAGGAGCCCTGCTGTTTGAGACACTGTTTACTGTGGCAGTCAAAGAGATCCTACTGAGACGTGCATAAGCCTAACCTCTGGAATGACCTACCGACTCACTCTGAAATCTTAGACATGAAAACTCATTTGTATTTATTAGTTTCCCCTTTTGGTCAAAGTCTTTTTCCAAATGCATCACTGGTCAAGATTTGGTAATAATCCTTCAGTGCCAGGCTCATCCCCAGGAGTCCTGTCCCATGTGGGTGGGGAAGGTTGATAAGCTGAGTCTGACTTAGAGAGAGGCCACATTTGAGCAACAGGGAGGCTTTCAGGAGGTAACTCTCAGGCAACATACAGGACTAGGCTGAGTTTCAGCTTCACAGGAAAAGGCTCATGTGCACAGCCATGCAAATCGAAGGCCTGGCTTAATGGTCCGTCCTCCTTCTCTAGGCACTGCCCATGCACTCGGGGGATTCTCGCCACTCTGTCAGAGGGTGTAACAGGACGTCCAAGGATGGGAATTCAGTTTGCTTTCAGTTAGTGTGGGGGTCTCCACCCACCAAGACAATGCCCCATACCATATGCCATAAAGGCATGCCCCAGGTGCACCACTCCCTACAAATCCCCCCAGTACTGACACCCTGCACCAGTGATCCTCCCCTGCCACAGGTGTGGCCCTTCTGTTATCCACAACCTCCCCAAAAACAAAGCCATTTTTTCCATTGTGTCTATCATTCATCCCATAAGATCTGTTATCTTTTATGCACAATGACAATTTCTTCCTTATGTTCCCCAGCGTCTTATTTTTTTCACTTTATCTTAAAAGAAGTTTTAGGTTACAGAAAAGTCACATAGAAAATGTAGGGATTCTCATATACCCAACCCTTTCACCCTCTCCCCTCTCCCTTATTAATAACATTTTACACATGTATAGTACATTTGTTACGACTGATGTACAAATATTGAAGCATTGCTACTAACCATGGTCAATGGTTTACATTATGGTTTACATTTTGCACTTTACACTTTTATAGGTTTTGACAACATTTAAAATAGTCTGTATTGTAAGATCATGCAGAACACTTCCATGCCCTAAAAATTCCCGATGTTCCATTGATTCTTTGCTATTCTATTCTTCCTTCCCCCTTCCCTAGGAATTTATGGTAACCACTAAGGTTCAATTTTTTTTAAATAAGGTTCATAGTTACATTCAATATTATTGAAAGATTGACATACTGGTCTGTTTTCTTTTATTAGGCACTACATATGTTCTTGAGAGATTCTTCTCCCTCTAACTGAGAACATAGCAGGACTCCCCAGGGTGGGAGTTTAATATTTCCTTGTTTATTGTCTGGGTTTCCACCCACTGAGATAATACACTATGACAAGATGAACATTTTCATGTTCCATATTCCACAGAAGCATGCCCCAGGTGCACCCTATGCCATACATCCCCCAACACCCTACACCCTGCACCAATAACCCTCCCCTGCCATATTTGCCAAAAGAATATTCCCACCATTGTAGTTTTAACCACAGACCTGAAAATCCCAAGAGTTCACCTGTTCCTTCCTCCAACCATCCCCACAGTTACACTGATAGTCCAATCCAACCTGCCCACCCTATTCTCCCTCACAGTCCTGCTCTATCAAACACCATGGAACCCAATCCCATCACTGCACCACCATCACCCCTATCCACTGCCCAGCCACCCCTTCCACCTTATCACAGACTTTGCCCATATTGAGCATCAGCTCACCACCCTCTACTCCCTTTCTGTCTGCTCTACTTCCTTCTTGTCTTCTAGACTCTAGCTCTCTGAGTCTGCTCAATTTGCTTAAGTCATATCAGTGAGATCATGTAATATTTGTCCTTCAGTGACTGGCTTAATTCACTTCATAAGGTCTTCAAGATTCATCCATGTTGTCCCATGTGTCAATACTGCATTCCTTCTTAGAGCTGAGTAATATTCCATTGTATGTGTATACCACAATTTGCTTATCCATTCATCTGTTGATGGACACTTGGGAATAGTGAATAATACCACTATGAACATTGGTGTGGATATATCTGTTAGTTTTCCCTGATTTCAATTCTTCTGGGTGTACACCCAGCAGTGGAATTGCTGGATCATATGGAACTATTTAGTTCCCACCAACTGTCCTCCACAATAGCTGCACCATTCTACATTCCCACCAGCAGTGAATGAGTGTTCCCTTTCCTTCACATCCCCTCCAACACTTGTGGTCCTCTGTTTTTTTAATAGTCACCAGTCTAATAGTAGTAAGATGATATCTCATTGTAGTTTTGATTTGCATTTCCCTAATTGCCAGTAACGTTGAGCATCTTTTCATGTGCTTTATAGGCCTTTGCAGTTCCTCTTCGGAGAAGTGTCTATTCAAATATCTTGCCCATTTTTTTAATGGATTGTTTGTCTTTTTTTATTGAGATGTAGGATTTCTTTTTATATGCTAGATTTTAGGCCCTTTTCAGATAAATGGTTAACAAATATTTTCTCCCATTGAGTAAGCTGTTTTATCACTTTCTTGACAAACTCCTTTGAAGTGCAAAAGTTTTTAATTTTGAGGAAGTCCCATTTACCTATATTATCTTACATCGCTCGCACTTTGGATATAAAGTTTATGAAACCAGTTTCCTACTACGAAATCTCGCAAATGCTTCCTTATATTATCTTCTAGGAGCTTTAAGGCCTTATCTTGTATGTGGAAGACAGTACATATGAAATCAAACAGATAGGTAAAAAGATAGGAAAAATTCAACAAGGACTAGGGATTTGAACGACAACACAAAACACACAAACATATGTATTATAGGTATCCCAGAGGGAGAAGGGAAGGGAAAAGGGAGGAAATAATGCTTGAAAACTTTCCAACCCTATTGAAGGAGAAGTATGTACATGTCTAGGAAGTTCAGTGCACCCCAAACAGTTTAAATCCCAGCAAGTCTTCTCCAAGACATATACTCATCAAACTGTCCAATGCTCAAGACAGAGAGAAAATACTGAAGGCAGCAATAGAAAAAAGAACCATCACATACAAGGGAAGCACAACAAGATTAAGTGCTATTTCTCATCTGAAAGCATGGAGGCAAGAAGGCAGTGGTATGACATAGTTAAGGTACTAAAAGAAAAAAACTTCCAGCCAATAATTCTCTATTCAGCAAAGTTGGCATTCAAAAATGAAGGAGAGTTCAAAATATTCACAGATAAACAGAAATTAAAAGAGTATGCCAATAAAAAAAACTGCCCTTCAAGAAATACTAAAGGGAGTTCTGTAGCTTGAAAGGAAAAAACAGGAGAGAGAGAGAGTTGGAGGAGAGTGTAAGAACAACTAAAAAGACAAGAAGAAAATAAAAACAACATAAGACCTACATAAACCCAAAGAAAATACAGCTAATGTAACTAATTCCTTGAGAGTAATAACACTGAATGTTAATGGATTAAACTCACCAGTCAAGAGACACAAACTGGCAGAATGGATAAAGAAATATGACTCATCAATATGCTGTCTATAAGAAACCCACCTTCGACCCATGGATTCAAGAAGGCTGAAAGTGAATGGCTGGAAAACAATCATACAAGCAAACAATAACCAAAAACAGGCAGGAGTACCTATATTAATATCGGACAAAATAGACTTTAAATGCAAAACTGTTGTAAGAGACAAAGATGGACACTATATATTAGTGAAAGGGGAAATCTTTCAAGAAGAAAAAACAATCATAAATGTTTATGCACCTAACCAGGGCACCTCAAAATACATGAGGCAAACAGTGGAAAAGCTAAGTGGAGAAATAGATGCCTCTACAATAACAGTGGGAGACGTTAATACACCATTATCACCATTAGACAGAACATCTCGCAGAGAATCGATAAAGTAACAAAGACCTTGAATAATACATTAGAGAATCTGGACCTAATAGACATATACAGAACACTAGACCCAAATACAGCAGGATATACATTCTTCTCAAGTGCACATGGATCATTCTCCAAGATAAACCACATGCTAGGCCACAGAGAAATTCTCAATGAACTCAGAAAGACTGAAATTATACAAAGTAATTTCTCTGACCACAATGCAAAGAAGCTGGAAATCAGTAAGGGTCAGAGAATCAGACTAGGCACAAAGATATGGAAGTTAAACAACACACTCTTAGACAAACAGTGGGTCAAGGAGGAAAGTTCAAAAGAAATCAGTAACTACCTTGAAACTAATGAAAATGACAACACAACATATCAAAATCTATGGGATACAGCAAAAGCTGTAGAGAGGAAAATTCATAGCCATAAACGCATATAACAAAAAAGAAGAAAGAGCTTAAATCGAAGACCTAACCACACACCTGGAGGAATTAGAAAAAGAACAACAGCCTAAGCCCGAAGGAAGTAGAAAGAAGGAAATAACAAAGATTAGAGCAAAACTAAATGAAATAGAAAATAAGAAAGCACTAGAAAAAAATAAACAAAACCAAAGCTGGTTCTTCAAGAAGATCAATAAAATTGACAAACCCTTAGCTAGACTAACAAAGAAAAAAAGAGAAAAGATGCAAATACACTAAATAAGAAATGAGGAAAGGGATATCACCACTAACCCAAAAGAAATAAAGAGTATCATAAGAGGATACTTTGAAAAATTATATGCCAATAAGAAGGATAATTTAGAGGAAACAGACAAATTCCTAGAAACACACAAGCAACCTACGTTGATGAAAGAAGAAACTGATGAACTCTACAGACCAATCACAAGAAATAGAATCAGTCTTCAAAAACCTCCCAACAAAGAAAAGCCCAGAACCAGATGGCTTCACAGGTGAATTAGACCAAACATTCTGGAAAGAACAAACACCAATCCTCCTTAAACTCTACCAAAAAAATAGAAGTAGAAGGAACATTGCTTAACTCATGCTATGATGCCAAAATTACCCTAATACCAAAGCCAAACAAAGACACTACAAGAAAGGAAAATTACAGACCAATCTCTCTAAAAAAATCTAGATGCTAAAATCCTCAACAAAATACTTGCTACTCAAATTCAACAACAATCAAATGAATTATATGCCATGACCAAGTGGGTTTCATCCCGGGTATGCAAGAATGGTTCGACATAAGAAAATCAATCAATGTAATACACCACATAAACAGATCAAAAGGAAAAAATCACATGATCATCTCTATAGTCGTAGAAAAAACATTTGACAAAATACAGCACCCTTTCCTGATAAAAAACACTGCAAAAGATAGGAATAGAATGAAACTTTCTGAACATGATAAAGGGTATATATAAAAAACCCACAACTAACATATTCAATGGTGAAATCCTAAAAGCCTTCCCTCTAAGACTGAGAACAAGACAAGGAGCCCGCTTTCACTGCTCCTATTTAACATTGTCTTAGAAGTACTTGCTCAAGCACAGAAGCAAGGAAAAGATATCAAAGGCATCCAAATTGTAAAGGAAGAAGTAAAATTTTCACTATTTGCAGACAACATGATCCTATACATAGAAAGCCCTAAGAAACCTACAACAAAGCTTCTAGAACTTATAAATGAGTTCAGTAAAGTCACAGGTTTTAAGATCAATGCACAAAAACCAGTCACATTTCTGTACACCAATAATGAGCAATCAGAGGAGGAAATCAAGAAAAAACACCATTTACAAAAGTAACGAAGAATCAAATACCTAGGAATAAATTTAACTAAAGATGTAAAGGACTTAAATACAGAAAACTATACAACACTGTTAAAGGAAATCAAAGAAGACAAATAAGTGGAAGAATATTCCCTGTTCATGGATAGGAAGACTAAAGATCATTAAGGTGCTTATCCTACCCAAACTAATCAACAGATTTAATGCAATCCCAATAAAAATCAACACAGCATTTTTTAATGAATTGGAAAAACTAACTAAGAAATTTATTTGGAAGGACAAGAGGCCCCAAATAGCCAAAGACATATTGAAAAAGAAAAATGAAATTGGAGGAATCACACTACCTGACTTTAAAACATACTACAAAGGTACAGTGGTCAAAACTGCATGGCAACATTTATGTAAGCAAATGCACATATATGCATATACATTTATATATCATTTTACAAATATTCGTTTGTATTGTGAAAATTTTGATTTTTACCCACAATAAAAAAAGAACAATTCCTAAAGAAAAAACAAATAAAATGCATGAACTTAATTGTAAAAAAAAAAAAAAAAAAAAAAAACCTGCATGATATTGGCACAAGGATAGACATACTGACCAATGGAAACAAATTGAGAATTCTGATATAGATCCTCGCATATACAGTCATCTGATATTCGACAAGTCCACCAAGTCCACAACCGGGAGAGAAGGACTCTTCAACAAACGGTGCTTGGAAAACTGGATATCCATATCCAGAAGAATAAGAGAGGAACTCTATCTCACATCTTATACAAAAATCAACTCAAGATGGATCAAGGATCTAAATATAAGAGCCAAGACCATAAAGACCTTGGAATATAATGTAGGGAAGCATCTATAGGACCTTGCAATAGGAAATGGCTTCATGAACTTCACACCAAAGCACAAGCAGCAAAAGAAAAAATAGAAAAATAGGACCTCCTCAAAATTAAAACCTATGGCACCTCAAAGGCATTTGTCAAGAAAGTGAAAAGACAGCCTACCCAATGGGAGAAAATATTTGGTAACCATGTATCTGATAGGAGTTTAATATCCAGCATATATAAAGAAATCCTATATCTCAAAAATAAAAAGATGAACAACCCATTTAATAAATGGGCAAGTGATTTGAACAGACACTTCTCCAAAGAAGAAATACAAATGGCTAAAAAGCACATGAAAATATGCTCAACATCACTAGCTATTAGGGAAATGCAAATCAAAACTACATTGAGATACCATCTTACACCCATCAGACTGGCAGTCATTAAAAAAACAGAGGACTAAAGTGTTGGAGAGGATGTGGAGGAATGGGAACCCTCATTTACTGTGGGTGGGAATGTAGAATGGTCCCGCCATTGTGGAGGACAGTCTGGCGGTTCCTCAAAAAACTAACTATAGATCTGCCATATGACCCAGCAATTCTACTGCTGGGTATATACCCAGAAGAACTGAAAGCAAGGACACAAACAGATATATGCACACCAATGCTCATAGTGGCATTATTCCTTATTACCAAAAGTTGGGATCAACCCAAATGCCCATCAACAGATGAATGGATAAACAAAATGTGGTCTATACATACAATGGAATATTACTCAGCTGTAAGAAGGAATATAGTACTAACGCACGGGATAACATGGATGAATCTTGAAGACCTTATGTTGAGTGAAGCAAGCCAGGCATGAAGAAACAAATATTACATGACCTCTCTGACATGAATTAAGCAAATTGAACCCACTCAGAGAACTAGAGACTGGAAGATAAGTTTACAGGAAACAGAAAGGGAAAAGAAGTTTGAGAGCCAATGCCCATACAGGTGAAATCTATGATAAGGTAGAAGTGAGTAGTTATGCAGTGAAGGAATATGACATAGTGTAGGGATACTATTAGGTTGGGTGGTACAAACTTGACAGGGGGTAGGGTGGGAAGGATAGGTTGGACAGTTCATCGAACTTGAGGGAGGGTTAAGGGAGGGATCAGGTGAACACTGAGGCTTGGTGGGTAAGTGGGAGAAACTATAATGTTCAGAAAACTCATTTGGCAATATGACAAGGAAGGGTTACTGGTTTAGGGTGTTGGATTGGGGGTCATTTGGGACAGGGCACACCTGGGGCATTCTTCTAGAAAATGTGTGAGTGATCATTTTGTCATAGTGTGCTGTATCAGTGGGGGGAGACTCATATAATGAGTGGGAAGGTGTTGAACCCCCATGATGGGGAGACCCAATATGTTCTCAAACACAGGATAGAGTGTCTCTCAAGAGCATGGGCAGTTTCTAATAGGGGAGGACAGACGAGTGTGTCAAGCCCTCAGCATTGTAGCAAATATCTATGAATCTGTCCTTCAAGGAGTGAAGCCTGTGGTTGCTGTGGGCCCTGAGGGGAGGGGGAGGGAGGAATAGACTAGATGGAGGAGTGGAAGAGGGGTTATTTAGGGGGCAGTGGAGGTGTTCTACATAATCTTGCAGTGATAGATGCAGGCCATGTTAAATATCATCAAAAATTTATAAAAGTGTATGGTCCAAAATGTAAACCATGGTGTAAACCATTGACTATGGTTAGTAGCTAAGTTTCAATATTTGTACATCAGTTATAACAAATGTACCATCCACATGTATAAAGGTTATTAATAGGGAGGGGGGGGAAACGGGGAGGATGTTGGTTGTATGAGAGTTTCCTATATTTTGTACGTAACTTCACTGTGACCTAAAACTTCTTTGAAGACAAAATAAAAAAAGAGTGAGACACTGGGGAAGAGGTGGAAGAAAATGCCACTGTACATAAGGACAGCAGATATTACAGTGATGAAAGGCAAAATGTCAAAAAAAAAATTTTTTTTTTATTTTTCATTTTTTTAATACCCCAATTTCTTTTAATTTATTTTAGTTTTTCTAAATTATTATGTATTTTGTTTCTTATGTTTAAACCTAACATTATTATTTCATTTTCTTATTAATCCAATTTGGTGGTATTCTTGGCTTCATGTTTGAAGAGGTTTTGGATCGTAGAAGGGTTATAACTATGGCAGGGGAGGATCATTGGTGTGGGGTGTCAGTGATAGGGGATATATGGGAGGAGGTTCACCTGGACATACATATAAGGAATATAAATATGTTCAAATGTTCATGGGGCACTGCCACAGTGGGTAGAGATTCCCACAACCACTGAAATATTATTGAATCCCCATCCTGGAGAGCTCTGTCACATTCTCTGATGTAACGGCAACAATCCCCCAAGTACAGGGCCAATGACTAGTGAAAAAGGATGGCCCATTGATGGGCCCTTAATATTGATGACTATGCTTGTGAGCCTTTTGCTTTTGAATTTGCAACATAGCCTAGTGTTGTAGGGTGCCTAAGAGTTACCTCCTGAAAGCCTCCTTGTTGCTAAAATGTGGCCTCTCTCTAAGCCAAACTCAGCATATAAATACATTACCTTCCTCCCAGCAAGGGACATAACTCCCGAGGATGAGCCTCCCTGGCACCGAGGGATTACTACCAAGCACTGGTTGATGGTACAACTGGAAAAAGACCTTAAATAAAAGGGGGGAAAAGTAAAGACAAATGAGTTTATATGGCTAAGAGACTTCAAAGTGAGTCAGAAGGTCATCATAGAGGTAACACTTATTCATGTCTTAGCAGGATCTCATAGATGGCCAAAGTAGAAACTACCCCAAACAGTGGGGTTCCTGAGGGCTCTGGAGACAACCAGATCCTACAGTCATGGCAGATAACTCCAGAGTTTGGCATCTTACCAGTGGGCTCTACTTTGGAGATTGTGCTTCCGAGTGTGACAGCACTGGACTCAGATGTGACTTCTCTACATATGCTTCTTCTATCCCTTTTATGTGAACCCATAGTTGGTGCTGGAGTTAGTAGGTGTACTTTCAAGAGACTTGACTCTCTGGGCTGTCCATGTGCCAGCTGGGCCTTGAGCCTCAGTGGAGTTGCAAGACTTACTCTCCAGTTCTTTGGACTCATCCAGGACAACTAACAAAGAGGTGAAGATGGACAACCACCACACCAAGGAACCAAGAGAGTCTATACAACTGCATGCAAGTGAGTCCCATCCATCAGCCATATGAGATCGAAGTCCCCTCTCAACTAGAAGTGGAAGGGGCATCACCATCCCAGAATCCTCAGGATTTGGGCATAAAATATGGACTAGAGAGGAGCTTCTGGTATTCTACTATAAACTTACTGTGATTCTAGCAATGGGAGAAATTATATTATTGATGTGGAGACAGTGGCCACTGGGGGTGCTGAAGTCAGGGAAAGGGAAAAACAGGTGTAATATGGGGCCATTTTCAGGACTGGAATTGACCTGAATGACATTGTGATGACAAATACAGGCCATTATATTTCCTGCCATAACCTACAGAATTGAGTGGAGGAAAGTATAAACTGCAATATAAACTATAATCCATGCTTAGTGGCAATGCTCCAAAATGTGCTCATCAATTGCAATTAATGTATCACACTAATGAAAGAAGTTGTTAATGTGGAGAAAAGTGGGAGGTCTGGGGAATGGGGCATATGGGAATCCCTTATATTTTTTTATGTAACATTTTATGTAATCTAAGTATCTTTTAAAAAATAAATAAAAAATACATTTTTAAAAATCAGTTGACTATATATGTGAGGTTCTATTGGTCAGTATGTCTATCTTTGTGCCAATACCATTACAGTTTGACCACTGTATCTTTGTAGAATGCTTTAAATTTAGGTAGTGTGATTCCTCTAACTTCACTCTTCTTTTTCAATATGTTTTTGGCTATTCTGGACCCCTTGCCCTTCCATATAAATTTCATGATTAGCTTTTTGTAAAAAATGATATGATTTTTATTGGGATTGCATTCAATCTATAAATCAGTTTGGGTATGAAAGAAATCTTAATGAATTTTCATCTTCCAGTCCATGGACATGGAATATTCTTCTTTAAATAATCACAAAAAAAAACTGGCAGTTCCACTTCCTCAGTATTCTGGAAGCCAGATTAGAGTAACAGGATGAATGACAATTTTTTTTTAATGCAGCATTAAAAGGTAGGAAAAGCTCCTGGAAATCTTGCTGCCTCTTTCCTACTCCCTCCACAGAATGAGGAAGAGTAGCCTGCTCTCTCATCGTGAGTATCTGGCCCTGTTTCAGAAGAGGAAGAGTAACCTCTCTGTGCATATTGGAGTGCCTGTATGTCAATGCCAATATATCAGGTGGCAGCCTGAAGGAATGACCAGGAACGCATCTCTGGCTCACCATCCCAAAACTAGCCCTGCAGGCAGAAGCTTACACACTTTGAAAGCCAAAAGAGAAGCAATCAAATCTAAGTGGACTGGGCAAAGGATTACTGACTTCAAGAAATACAATAAAGAACCCAGGGGTAGGGGAACCTATTTAAAAGGGAGAAGAGGAGGCATTCTGATCCATACATATGGGGGAGTTTCTAAGACTAGAAGCATATGTCAAGGAAAATATGCATGCTCAGAAGAGACAGAGAGAGCGCCATGATTCAATCTTGAGTTATTCTTCTTGGTAGGAGGACTAAATTCAAAGGACAGTACCAGTCAACACAGAGCCAATTTAAAAGAACTATGAAAGTATTTTTTTTGCTTTGGACTATTTGTTTTTGTTACCTCTGATACTCAAGGAAATATCTGTCATTTCACTAGCTGGGGGGAAACAGCTACGGAACAGACAAATCAAGGACTAAATTCCAGAGTTAACATTAAAAGCTTAAAATGTATAGTGTGAAACAAAATATTACAAAACAAAGAAAAAGCGTATCAGGACCCATGCAAAGAAACAAGATAAAACTTTAGAAACCATCAACAAAGACCAGATTTTGGACACATCTTAAAAAGTCTTTTAAAAGATCTACAATATGATGAAAAAGTAAGTGAAAATCAGAGAAAGAACTAAAGGATATAAATGAACAAAATGAGAATATGTATAGAGAAAGAGAAATTACAAAAGGAACCAAACAGAAATACTGGGTTTAAAAACCACAATAACTAAAATAAGAAATTCCTTTAAGAGTTTCAAAAGCAGATTGGAGCTGGCCCAAGAAAGAATTAGTGAATGTGAGAAAAGACAATTGAAATGATTTAGGAAGAGGAACATAGGAAAAAGAATGAAAAAGTAAACACAGCCTAATAGACCTGTGAGACAACATCATGTAAAACAATGTATGCATTATGGGAGTCCCAGAAGAAGAAAGAGAGAAAGGGGCAAAAAGAATATTCAAGGAAAGAATGGCAGAAAATTTCCCGAATTTAATGCAAAAAAATATATGTATACACATTTCAGAAGCCCAACTAACCCCAAATAGGAAAAGAAACACTTGAAGAGAACCATGCCCAGACATGGTATTGTAAAATTATCAAATGCCAAAGACTATGAAGTAATTCTGAAAGCAGTGGGAGAAAAGCAACATGTTATGTACAAGGGAGCCTGAATAAGATGAAGTGCCAAATTCTCATCAGATACCATGAAGGCCAGAAGGCAGTAGTAAAAAGTACTTAAAGTGTTGAAAGAAAATAATTGCCAACCAAGAATTTTATATCTGGTGAGAATGTCTTTCAAAAATAAGGTAGATATTAGAACATTCTCAATTAAACAAAACCTGAGGGAATTTGTCATCCCTAGACCTGCTCTGCAAGCAGTGCTAAAGGAAGTTCTTCAGACTGAAAGGAAAGACCACTCAGCAGTAGACTGAAGTGATCTAGGAAGTAAAAATCTCTGGTAAAGGTAACCACATGGTTAATTATAAATGCCACTGCTATGACATTGAATTTTTGTTTTGTAACTATAATTTTTAATTCTTGCAAGTTCTAAAAGGCGAGGCATTAAAAAGTAATGAAAATCTATAGCTTTGTATATACAGTATACAAATATATAATTTATTACATCTACTACAAAAAGGAGGAGGCAGAGGGGCATAGGAACATCATGTGTGTGTGTGCCGTTCAAGATAAGTAGGTATCAAATCAAACATGATTATAGATTTAGGATGTGAAATCTTTGTGGCTCCATGATGACCACAAAGAAAATATCTAAAAAATATATACAGAAGGACATAAGAAGGTACCCAAAACAGTTAACGACATAAAACAAAATACTATGAAACTAGGCATAAAGAATTAATGAGCTAAAAAGGTATATAGCTTACAAAGACGAAATAGCAAACTGGCAAAAAGTCTTGCATTATTATTAGTTAAATGTAATGGATTAAACTATCTAGTCAAAAGGTAGAGATTGGCAGAATAAATTTTAAACGCATGACCCAATTATATTTGGTTTACATGGGATTAACCTTTAATTCAAAAAAACAAATAGTTTGAAAGGGAAAGAAGGAAAATATATTCCATGCAAATAGTAACAAAAGAGAGCTGAAGAGCTATACTAGCATCAGATAAAATAAACTTTAAGTCAAAATTGTTACAAGGAACAAAGAAGGTCACTATATCTTGATAAAGGGGTCAATTAAACAAGAAGACATAGCAATTATAAAGATATATGCACCAACAGTAGAGACCCAAAATATATTAAGTGAGGGGTCGGATGTGGCTCAACTGGTTGGGCGTCCGTCTCCCATATGGAGGGACCCGGGTTCGATCCCCGGGACCTCCCGGTAAAAAAAAAAAAAAAAAAAAAAAAACATATTAAGTGAATATTGACAGATTTAAGGGAGAAAATTACACCTTTATATTAATAATAGGAGACTCAGTACAACACTTTCAATAATGGACAGATCATCTAGACAGAAGATCAGTAAGAAAATAGAAGACTTAAACAATACCCTAAACCAACTAGTCCTGACAGACTTATATAAAAAGCTTCACCCAGCAAGAACAAAGCACACATTCTCTTCTAGGGCATATGGGTCATTCTCCAGAATATGCCATATGTTAGGAAAGAAAATGGCTCAATAAATTTAAAATTTTGAAATCATACAATATATTTTCTCTGACCACAGTGGAATAAAGGTAAAAAATACATAGCAAAGGGAAAACTGGAAAATTCACAAATATATGGAATTAAAAAAAAAAAAAAACACACACACAACAAATGTGTCACAGAAGAAATCATAACAGAAATTAGAAAATATCTTGAAGTGAGTAAAAATGATAACACAACATACCAAAACTTATAGGATATAGCAAAGGCAGTGATGAGAGGGATATTTATACTTCTAAATGGTTACAATAAAAATGAATAAAGAACTCAAATCAGAAAATTAACTACAGACCTGGGGGAACCTGAAAAAGAAGAGCAAACTTAATTCTAAGTGAGCAGAAAGAAGGAAATAACAAAGATTAGAGCAGAGATAAATGAAATGTAGGGGAAAAAACAATTGAGAGAATCAAATTAGACTAAAAGTTTCATTTTGTAAAGGTCAATAAAATCAAAAAACTTTTAGATAGACTGACAAAGAGAAAAGGAAATAAGTGGGGGAACATTACTAATGATCCCACAGAAATAAAAATGATTGTGAGAATAATATGAATAATTGTATGCCAACAAATTAGATAACCTAGATGAAATGTACAAATTCTTTGAAATATACAAACTACCTGCAATGACCCAATAAGAAACAGAGGAGCTCAACAGACCAATAAAAGATAAAGAAATTGACTCAGTAATCAAACCACTCCAAAGAAAAGCCTAGCACAAAATGGCTTCACTGGTTAAATTTACCAAACATTCCAAGAGATTTTCTGAAGAAACTGTAAAGGAAGAAATACCATCTAACTCATTCTATGAGGACAGAATAATCTAAACAGCAAAATCAGATAAAAATACCACAAGAAAATAAATTACAGACTAATATCCCTATAAATATAAGTAAGAAAAGCGCAACAAAACACTAGAAAACCAAATACAACATTTGAAAAATTATACGCCATGATCAAGTGGGATAAATCCTAGATAGGCAAGCATGGTTTCAACATAAGAAATTCAATTACTATAATACACCACATTAATATAACAAAGGAAAAAAACACATAATTATCTCAATTGATGCAGAAAAGGTATTGACAAAATCCAGTACTTCTTCTTCATTAAAACAAACTGAAAACTAGAAATGAAATGAAACTTCCTCAAAATGATAAAAGGTATATGTTAAAAGACTTCAGCTAAAATCATACTCAGTGGTGAAAGACCGGATGCTTTCCATCTAAGATCAGGAACAAGACAAGGCCATCGCTGTCACCACTGTTATTCAACATTGTACTGGATGTTCTGGACAGAAGAATCAGACAAGAAAAAGAAATAAATGGCATAAAAATTGGAAAGGAAGAAAGAAAATAGCATGATCATATAGAGAAAATTCTGAAAAATCCACAAAAAATGTACAAGAACCTATAAATGAATTAGCAAAGTAAAAAGTTAGAAAATTAACATGCAAAAACCAGTGTTGTTTCTATACAATACTTATGAACAAAATGAAGAGGAAAGCAAGAAAAGTATTCCATTTACAATTTCAACAAAAAGAATCAAATATCTAGGTATAAATTTAACCAAGGATGCAAAGTACCTGTATACAGAAAACTACAAATCATTGCTGAAAGAAACTTAAAAAGACCTAAACAAATGGAAGGACATTCCATGTTCATGGATTGGAAGAATGTCAAGATGTCAATTCTATCCAAAGTGATTAACAAATTCAAAGCCATCTCAATTAAATTCCAAGTCTTCTTTGCAGAAATGAAAAAGCCTATCATCAAATTCATATGGAAGTATAAGGGGTACCAAATAGCCAAAAACATCTTGAAAATTAAGAATGAAATTGAAAGACTCACACTTCCAATTTTTAAACTAATTACAAGTTTAGTGTAATTAAATCAGTGTGCTACTGGCATGAGGACAGATATATAGACCAATGGAATCAAATTCAGAGTTCAGAAGTAACCCTTACATCTATGGCCAATTGAATTTTAGAAGGGTATAAAGTCCACTCAATAGGGAAAGAATAGTCTTTTCAACAAATGGTGCTGAGAAAACTAAATATCCATATGTAAAAGATACCTCACTCCATATATAAAAATTAAATCAAAATGGAACACAGACCTAAATATATGTACAAAAACTATAAAAATCCCAAAAGAAAACATAGGATTATATGTTCAGTACCTTGTGTTAGGTAATGGTTTCTTAGACTTTTTACCAAAAGCACAAGCAACAAAAGAAAGAGTAGATAAATGGGACCTCACCAAAATTAAAAGCTTTTGTGCATCAAAGGACTTTATCATGATAATAAAAAGACAACCTATAGAATGGGAGGAAATATTTGGAAACCACATAGATAGGGGTTTAGTCAGAATATATAAAGAAATTTTACAATTCAACCACCAAAATGACAAGCAACCCAATTTCAAAATGGGCAAAAGACTTAAATTAACATTTTTCCAAAGAAATTACACAAATGGCCAATAAGCACATTGAAAGATGCTCAATATCATTAGCCTTTGGAGAAGAAGCACAATTCAGAACCACAATGAGATACCATTTCACACCACTATAATGGTCACTATTTTTTAAAAAGGAAAGTAACAAATATCTGAGAGTATGTGGAGAAATAAGAAACTTGCTCAATATTGGTGAGAATGTAAAATGGTACAGCCACTGTGGATATCAAATTTGGTGGTTCCTCTGAAAGCTAAGTATAGAATTATCATATGACCAGTAATCCCAATAGTAGGTATTTACCCAAAAGAATTGAAAGCAGGGACTTGAACAGACATGTGCACACTAATGTTCCTAGCAATGTGTTCACAATTACCTAAAGATGGAAGCAACCTAAGTGTCCATTATCAAATGAATGGATAAACACATATAGTATATAGATACAATGAAATATTATTCAACCACAAAAAGGAACGAAGTTCTGATATGTACAACAACATGGATGAAACTTGAAGACATCATGCTGAATGAAAGAAGCCAGACATAAAAAGACAAACATTGTATGGCCACACTTACATGAAGTAATTAAAATATGAAAATTCATAGAATCAGAAACTAGAATCCAGGCCACCAAAGCCTGGGTAGGGCAGGAAACAGGGAGCTAATCTTTTACCGGTATTTTCTGTTTGGTGTGATGGAAACGTTTTGGTGATGGATGGTTGTGATGCTGGCATATTTTGAATGTAATTAATACCACTGAATTGGGTATTTGAAAGTGGATGAAATGGGAAATTTTAGGTTATATATATGTTACCAGAACAAAAATTAGAAAACATAGAACTGTACAACACAAAGCATGAACCCTAATGTAAACTATGGTCTATACTAGATAATATAATTATAGTAATATTATTTTAACTATTATAACAAAATTATCAACTAAAGCAAAATCTTAATAACATGGAAATCTGCATGTAGGAGGGGTATGTAGGAACTCTGTGCTTTCTGCTTGATTTTTCTGTAAACCTTCAAGTGCTCTAACAAAAAAGAATGAAAAAAAATTTTGAAATAAGTGTATTAGTTAGAGTTCTCTAGAGAAACAGAATCGAAAGGAGGTGTATTAGTCAGCCAAAGCTGTTCTATGCAAAATACCAGAAATCTGTTGGTTTTTATAAAGGGTATTTATTTGCAGTAGAAGCTTATAGTTACCAGGCCATAAAGCATAAGTTTCTTCCTTCACCAAAGTCTGTTGCCACATGTTGGAGCAAGACAGCTGCCCACGTTTGCCATGATTCAGTCTTCTTGGGTTCCTCTCTTCCCAGGGCTCTGTTTATCTCCGGGCCCAGTTCCTCTGTTTCCTCCACAACGTCAGCTGTAGACTATGAGGCTCTCTAGGCTTTGTCTCTCTCCACAAGGCCAGCTGTGAACTGGCAGGTGAAGGACTCGTCTCTTTTCCCAGGGCCTTCTCTCCTTCCTCATAAGAACTCTGGCATCAAAAAACTCCAACTCTGTCCTTTGCCATGTCTTTTATCTTTGAGACCACACCTACCAAGGGGTGGGGCTCAACGCCCTACTGATGTGGCCAAATCAATGCCCTAAACATAACTTAATCATACCCAGATGAACAGACCAGTTTACAAGCATAATCCAATATCTATTTTTGGAATTCATAACTATATCAAACTGCCAAACTGCTACAGGAGTTATCAATAAATAGCATGAGATTTTATAAAATTCTCTCATGTGACCTTGGGGATGCACAAATCCAAATTCCACAGGCAGGCTGAAAGCCAAGGGCTCTGATCAAGGTCCTTGATGAGTTCCTGGGAGATGATGGCTGTCTGAAGTAGAGCTGGAAATTCTCTCTGAATGCAGAAAACACTTTCCCTTTTAAGATATTCAGCTGATTGGATAAAATCTCTCTCATTGTTGACGGCAACATCCTTGGTTGATTGTAGATATAATCAGCCATCTATACAATCAACTCATTGATGATCAAAGTCCATAAATGTCCTCGTATTACAATTAGTCCAGGGCTTGCTTGACCAAACAGCTAGACACCATTACCTGGCCGAGTTGACACATTAGCCTGACCATCACAGCCCACCCCTTGTCAACTTGGCAGCCATACATATCATATTAAATCATACTTGGCCTCTAAGCAAAAACAATAACAGACATACATATATATATATATTTCCACATAACAATATTTAACTGTCCTGCGTACAACCAGAAATCCACTAATTCCTGGCAGAATAGGGTGCTAGTCCTTGGGTAATGTTCACTCTTAAACTTGACATCCTTAAATATTATGACATGAAACTAACACAACTTATGTCATATGTTAAGGAAAAGGTTGGGGAAGAAAACAAAGATATTCATTTTATGTACATATACAATCATACTCATAACAAAACAAGGAAGACATATTTATCACCACTACATTCCTCATTTCTGTAACTGGTCACGTGGTCGAAGTTCATATTTATCACTACCTTCTTCCACCACCTATTCCATGTTCCCATTACCCTCAGCAAGCACTTCAGCTGGCCATGGTTCTTTGCCTGGTGGGGTGACCCAAACTTTCATTCCTGAAGATTCTGGGCCATTGTTAGTCCTGCTTGGATTGAGTTGTTGCAATTTTCCCTTGACTTTAATAACAGGTCATGATAGTACTAAGAGACACCCTACAGGATGTCCTGTATTCCAAGCAAACTTTTCTTTACCCCCATTATGTAAGTACAGTCCTATTTCCTCTTGATTGGCAGGATCGATCACCCCAGCCAGTACAGTAATTCCCTTCTTTGCCTACTGATTCAGAGGCACAAGGAGCCCTAAGTGGACAGGTGGCAGTCTTAACTTCCAGTTCAATGGAATCATGTTGTGTTCCCTGGTGGCAGCACTCCTCCTTTAGGAACCAAGACCTATAGACCAGCAGAGCTTAAGGTTGAGGGACAGGAAGCAAAAATTTTCCTAGTGGGTCACTAGGACTAATAGTGAGTGGTGCACTCCCATTTCCACCCCTTGATTCCTGGGCCCATGAATCCTGCTTATGGGAGAAACAGCACCATAGAGAAGACGCTGATTCAGAGCATACACAGCCTCCTGGAGAACATTGCCCCAGCCCTGCAAGGTATTGCCACCTAGTTGGCACCGTAATTGGGTCTTCAAAAGGCCATTCCACCGTTCTATTAATCCAGCTGCTTCAGGGTGATGGGGAACATGGTAAGACCAGTGAATTCCATGGGCATGTGCCCATTCCCGCACATCATTTGCTGTGAAATGGGTTCCTTGATCAGAAGCAATGCTATGTGGAATGCCATGGTGGTAGATAAGACATTCAGTAAGTCCACAGATGATAGTTTTGGAAGAAGCACTGCATGCAGGGAAAGCAAGCCCATATCCAGACTATGTGTCTATTCCAGTTAAAACAAATTGCTGCTCCTTCCATGGTGGAAGTGACTCGATGTAGTCAACCTGCCACCAGGTAGCAGGCTGGTCACCTCGAGGAATGGTGCCATATCTGGGGCTGAGTGTGGGTGTCTGCTGCTGGCAGATTGGGCACTCAACAGTGGCTGTAGCCAGGTCAGCCTTGGTGAGGGGAAGTCCATGTTGCTGAGCCCATGCATAACCTCTATCCCTACCTCCATGGCCACTTTGTTCATGAGCTCATTGGGCAGTGACAGGAGTGGCTGGGGAAAGAGGCTGAGCATTAGCCACAGAGCAGGTCATCTCATCCACTTGATTATTAAACTCTTCCTCTGCTGAAGTCACCCTCTGGTGAGCATTCACATGGGACACATATTTTCATGCTTTTTGACCACTGAGAAAGGTCTATCCACATACCTTTTCCCCAGACCTCCTTGTCACCAATTTTCCAATCATGTTCCTTCCAAGTCCTTGACCATCCAGCCAAACCATTGGCAACAGCCCATGAATCAGTGCACAAATGCACCTCTGGCTACCTTTTCTTCCAAGCAAAATGTACAGCCAGGTACACTGTATGAAATTCTGCCCACTGGGAGGATTTGCCCTCACCACTATCCTTCAGGGACATCCCAGAAAGGGGCTGCAGTGCTACAGCTGTGCACTTTTGGGTGATACCTGTATATCGTGCAGAACCATCTGTAAAAAAAAACTCAAGTTTTCTCTTTCTCCGTCAACTGATTGTAAGGGACTCCCCAAGAGGCCATAAAACTGTGAGCTGGGAAAGAGAAGGTAAGATGGTAGGGGTGATGACCTTGTACATGGGCATTTGGGCCACTTCCTTATGTAACTTACTTGTGCCTTCAGGACCTGCTCGAGCCCTATCTCGTATATACCACTTCCACTTTATTGTGGAGTGCTGCTGTGCACGCCCAACTTTGTGGTTTGGTGGGTCAGACAATCCCCAGCACATGAAAGGCAGCTCAGGTCTCATGGTAACTTGGTGGCCCATGATTAAGCATTCAGTCTCTACTAAGGCCCAGTAGCAGGCTGTGGCAGTTTGATATTATTTATGAATTCCAAAAAGTGATATTGATTTTGTTTGTAAACCAGTCTGTTCCTCTGGGCCTGATACCCATTTGATTCTATTAAATTCAGAGGTTTCACTTTTACTTTATTAAGTCAAGATTAGGGCTTTGATTCAACCACGTCATTAGGACGACTCAGTTTGAGTCCCTGCCCCTTTTGTGGGATATATAAATGAACAGTCACTCAAGGAGACTACAGAAGGAAATACACGAGAAAAGAGAGACCGACATGGCAGAGGCCCCCGCAAGAGAGTTGAGCCATTCACCTGATAGTTTACAGCTGACCTTGTGACAAGAACAAGGTCACAAGCCTAGAAAGAAACAAGCCCCAGGAAGAGAGACAAGCTCTATGCCAGCCTACAGCTGGGATTGGAAGAAGCTGGACCCACAGAGCCTTAAGAGGGAGAGGAAGGCTGAACCCTCGCAGACATCGCCCGCCATCTTGCTTCAACATGTGGCAACAGACTTTGGGTGAGGAAGTATCTCTTATGGTACCTTGAGTTGGACTCTTTAGGGCCCTGTAACGGTAAGCTTTTACCCCAAATAAATGCCCTTTATAAAAGCCAA
The DNA here is from genome assembly GCA_026826555.1 of Tolypeutes matacus. Lineage (NCBI taxonomy): Eukaryota > Metazoa > Chordata > Mammalia > Cingulata > Chlamyphoridae > Tolypeutes > Tolypeutes matacus. Next base: position 1,012,941 of record JAKSZT010054342.1, on the reverse strand, counting down.
CAGATTTCTAGTACTTTGCATGAGCACCCCTTCGGTTGACTAATACACAGGCCAAAAGCTGTTTTTCAAAAGGAGAGTAGTTATCTGCAGAGGATGGCAGGGCTTTGCTCCAAAATCCTAAGGGTCTGTGTTGTGATTCTCCTATAGGGCCTGCCAAAGGCTCCAGACGGCATCCCTATTTGCCACTGAAACTTCCAGCACCATTGGATCTGCTGGATCGTATGGCCCAAGTGGCAGTGCAGCTTGCACAGCAGCCCGGACCTGTCACAAATTTATAATTTAAATTAATGTTATAGAAGCAGAAAGTTTTAAAGTCAGTAACTTATTTTCCAATCTTAAGGAACTAGGGGAAGAAATAGCAAATTAAGCACTTATTAAGTAGGAAAAAAGTAAATGTTAAAAAGAAAAAATCTCTGAAATAGAAAATAGGAGAACAATAGCAAAAATCACTGAATCCATAAATTTTTTTCTTTGAGAAGATCAATAAAATTGGTTAATCACTAGTCAAACTGACCAGGAAAAAGTGATAAAATATACATTACCAATATCAGAAATGCAAAAAGAAATATGACTAAAGAACCTGCAGAGATTATTTAAATAAATGTATGCCAATTAACTCAACAACTTAGAAAAAACTGACAAACTCCATAAAAGATATAAACTATCAAATCACCCCCAAGAAATAAAACTTGAATAATCTCATATATATTAAAGAAATTGAATTTACAATTTAAAACTTCTCCAACAATAAAATTCCAGTAGAAGATGGCTTCAAGGGTGAAGCCTACCAAACATCTAAGAATGAAATAATACCAATTCTTTACAAAATCTCCCAAAAATAAAAGAGGAAAGAATCCTTCCCATTTAACTCCATGAGAACACCATTACTCAAGTATCAAAACGAGAAGAACACCTTAAAAGAAAAGAAAACTACAGATCAAAATCTTTCACGACCTCCAACTCCCAAAGAAGCCCCTGTATTTCAACTGCTCATCCCCTCCCTACCCAAAAACTGTCAAGTGGCTACTGGCTCCACCTCATTGTTATAATTTCTTGCATTGCAAGAATCACCATATGTAAGCAAGAGAATACCATCAAGTCCACTCTAGTCTACAGACACATTCTTTACTAAATTTTATCAGGTTAAATCCAGCAATATATAAAAATATTACTATGATCAAACAGGACTTATCCCAGAACTCAAGGTTAACATTAAAAAATCAATCAGTGTAATTTGCTATATTAACAAACTGAAAAAGAAAACTACGTGACTATTTCAATGGATGCAGAAAAAGTTGCTGACAAAATTCAGCATCCATTTATGATTTCAAAAAAGCTCTCAGTAAACTAAGAGCTGAATGAAACTTCTTTACTGATAAAGGGCATCTACTAAAAAATCTACAGCTACATAAAATCTACATAACTAATGATGAAAGACTGAATATTTTCCCCCTAAGATTGGGAACAAGGAAAGAAAGTTTGCCCTCACCATTTTTATAATCATTGTTGTGAAGTGCAATAACACAAGAATAAAAGACATGCAAATTGGAAAGAGAAAGTAAACTGTATTTATTTGTACAAGGCATGATCATTTACATATTCTACTAAAAAAATATTGGTACTAATTAATGAGTTATTAAGTTTCAGGATATAAGCCAATATACAAAAATCAGTTATGCTTCTATATACAAGTAATAAAAATAAAAAAAATTAAGTATCATTTATTATAGCTATACCATCAAAAATATCAAATTTTCAGAAATAAATTTGAAAAAGATGTATAAGACATGTTTGTAGATTGAACAATATAAAATATTACTGAAAGACACTTAAAGACCTAATTAAATGGTAGGCTATATCATGCTGATAGATTGGAAAACTTGGTCTTTTTAAGATGTCAGTTCTCCCAATTTATAGATTTAATGCAATCCCAATCAAAATTTACAAAGCCTATTTGTAAAAGTTGACCAGCTGATTACTTAATTTTATAAGGAAATGCAATTATCTATTAACTTAGTTTGTTAAAAGCTTCTGTGAGCAATATACAAGAAATGGGTTGGCTTTTATAAATTAGAATTTATTATGTCTAAAGCTTACAGTTTTGAGGCTATGAAAATGTCCAGATCAAGGCATCATCAGAGATGCTATCTCACCGAAGATTGGCTGCTGGCGATCCTAGACTCCTGCCACATTACAAGACACAACAGTGGTTCTCCCAGTCTGGGTCTCTGCCTCCTCCTCCTCCTCCTCCTGGCCAGCCTCCTCCCTGAGCTCAGCTGTGGGTGATCAGGCTCGTCTCTCCCTTGTCCTCTGGGCCTTGTCTCTTCCAGCCTCTTGGGGTTTCTCTGCTTTCAGTCCTCCATTTATAAAGGACTACAGCAAGAAGACCAAGCCCCACCCTGGGTCATGCCCCACTGAAGCAATCCATCAAAGGACCCCTCTCCCCCAGCTGAATCCACTCAGTCAAAGGTCCCCCACCCACAGGAAGGGAATAGCTGCAAGAATATGATCCTTCCTCGAGCCCACAAAAAGCTTCAGACTGTCACAACTATAATAACTAAAACTATCTTGATAAAGAAGAACAAAGCTGTAGGACATAATACCGCATAATTTCAAGTCTTCTTATAGTGCTGCAGTGATTATTGGTATTGCCATAAACATAGACATATAGGTCAGTGAAACAGACTAGAGTGGGAACTGGCAACCTTTTCTGTAAAGGAGCGGATGGTAAGTATATTAGGCTTTGTAGACTAAGAGACCATATACTCTGCTTTTTTCTCATGAAAGTAGCCATAAGTAACATGTAAAAAATGTTATAGAATTATCATAGCTGTACAATGCAAGCAGGGGGCCAGATCTGGCCTGTCGGAAATACTTTGTTGATCTCTGGACTAGAGAGTTCAAAAATAGACTTACAAGTATATTGCTAATTTGTTCTCTATGAAGGAACCAATTTAATGGAGAAAAGGAAAATATTTTAAATGTTATTCAAAAAATAAATTATCCATATGAAGAAATGAGCCATGATGCTTATCTCATACCGTATGTAGCAGTTTGATAGTGTTTATGAATTCCAAAAATAGAATTATATTTGTAAACTGGTCTGTCCCTCTGGGCATATTAGATTATATTTGATTCAGAGGTTTCAGTTTTACTTGATTAAATAATGATTAAGGCTTTGATTGGTCCTCATCAGTAGGATGTTGCATCCCCGTCCCCTTGGTGGGCAGGGACTCACAGAGAAACCGCACTGCAGAGAAGGAAGTTTGGTGTTTTTGAGCTGGAGCTCTGGAAGTAAGCACACAGCTGAGCCTGGAGAGAATCGAGCCCTGGGAAGACAGGATCCCAGGAAGACTGAACTCTTGGTAGACATCAGCAGCCATCTTGCCCCAACACATGGCAACAGACTTTGGTGAGGGAAGTAATTTATGTTTTATGGCCTGGTAACTGTAAGCTTCTACCCCAAATAAATACTCTATAAAATCCAACAGATTTCTGGCATTTTACATTAGCACCCCTTCTGGCTGAGTAATACACTGTATGTTAAAAATAACTTGAAATAGATCATAGACCTAAATGTAAAAGCAAGAATTATAAAATTTCTAGAAGTAAACATTGGAGTGCCCTAGTATCCTTAGATTAGCCAAAGATGACATAGATAGTATACCAAAAGCATGAAATATAGTAGCAAGTATTGATGAGTTAGACTCCATCAAAATTTATAAATTTTGTTCCTCAAAAGAATTAAGGAAATAAAAAGGCAACACACACTAGGAGAAAATATTTGATAAGCATATATCCAACAATGGAATTGTATCCAAAATACATAACTCATAATTCTATAAGAAGAAGACCAATAACACAATTAAAAAATGGGCAAACAACTTGACTGGACATTTGACCAAAGAAGATATACAAATGGCAAAGAAGTACATGAAAAGATACTGAATATTAATTGTGGTATGTTGAATTATGCACCCTCCAACAAAAACATGTTCTTAATCTTAATCCCATTCATTAGGGTGTGAACCCATTGTAAATAGAAACTTTTGAAGATAATATTTTTAACTGACATGGGGTCAAATGAATCAGCACAGAGGAACAAGAATTGATGATTTTGAAAATTCTCAGCCATATTCAGATAGCATGCTCGGAGACTAGGGCCAGAAGAAGCTCTGTCGGGGCCCTCCTTGAACTTCCAGGAAGCAAGCTTCTAGAGAACAGGGCACCACAAGAGGGTTTAACTAACAACCCTTTGCTAAAGAGGGTGTGGCTGAACATGGAGACAATCAGCCATTTCAAAAGAAGTCAGGATTGGAAAAGCAATTATCCAGGAAGGATGTGTGAAAAACCCTTTTGTCTGATGGTTTGGATCCCATTGAACTGCATGCAAAGCCAGCAATTTTTCTGCAATATTTGTATGTGCAGAACCATTGCCATCCTAGAATGAAGGGACAGAGAAGGAATGAATTGAAGGAAGAATGACTTCAAGGGCATAAACATGGAAGCAGAGGTCAGGACCAAAAAGATCTCCTTGGACCAAGAGAGGGGGCAAACACATGTATGTGGAAATGGCAAGTATGCTCCTTTGTTTGGAGGGTCAGGTTAATGCCCCTATGTGGGGGAGAGTTTCCCTCCACTCCAAAGCTCAGAAAGAGTAGGGTCTGTGCCTAGGTGTTTAAGGAGAGCTCGGTTCCCATTCTAATCCTTGGAGAGGTAGAGTCTACACCCCAGGTTTCAGGCAGATTAAGATCACCACTCCAGAGCTCACAAAGGTGGGGCCTAGACTTGAGAATTCTGGGGGAGCATGGTTTTTGCACAAGCATTTAAAAAGAATGAGACTGTCATTCCAGCAGGACCAGAGGACAAAGCATCAATTCTCAGATGTATTCAGATCTTGAATTCTGAAGGAGTTTGCCCTGCTGACCTTTGGACTTGCCTGAGACCCATGACCCCTTCTGGAATGGCAATGTCTAGCCTATGCTTGACCCATCAATGTACTTTAGAAGCAGATCATTTGTTTTCTAGGTTTTACAAGAGAAGACTGAGATGAGTTGTTTCCCCAGGATGGATCACACCCATAACTGATTTTGATGAGTCTTTGTACATAATATTGTTACTAAAATGACGTAAGGTTTTTGGGATGTTGTGATGAAATGAATGAATTTTGCATATGGGAAGAACATGTCTTTTGGAGGTCCAGAGCAGCCTATGGTAGGTTGAATTACATACCCCAGAGAAAAATATGTTCTTAATCTTAATCCCACTCCTGTGAGTCTAAACCCATTGTAAATAGGGCCTTTTGAATCAGGATGGGTCTTAATCCTAAAATGGAAGTCTTATGAAAAAGAAAAGCCATGGGGTATGCAAGAGGCCAGAAGTCAGTGGAAACATATAAGAGAAAGGACGAGACATTATCATGTGATGGTAAAACCAAGGAACCAAAGGATTGTGAGCCCACCACAATGCAACCAACCTGAGAAGAAGCAAACCGTGAGATAATTAATTCCTTTTGATAACCAACCCTGTGGTATTTATAACAGCAGCCTGGAAACCAAGATGTGAGTCATTAAAAATGCAAATTAAAAACCACAACAAAATACCACTACATACCCACAAGAGCAGCTAAAATTTAACACTGAGCATTCCAAGTGTGGTTAGGATGTGGAACAACTGGAACTCTTACCATTGCTGGTGGGAATGTAAAACAATCCAACCACTTTGGAAAATGGTTAGGTTTTTTTAAAAGTTATACATATTTGAGAATATTTTCATTGTCCTGATTTTGTGATAATCAGGGTAGGCTAAACATTTGCTATATTAGAAATCATGCATGTGTCCCCAGACCTAGTTTTTCTCCCTAGGTCTGGTTTTTAGAATGCTGGTGATAAACTAAGCCTCATTTATTATATGACCATCCTGTATGGGAAAAGATTGTAACTCTAGAAACCTTTGATCAAACTTAAGAGATATAGTAGTGGGGCAGGATGTGGCTCAAATGGTTGGGCATCCATCTCCCATATGGAGGGACCTGGGTTCAATGCCCGGGACCTGCCGGTAAAAATTTAAAAAAGAAAAATATAGAAGGCGGGACCAGGCCCCATGTGCAGGTGTGCCGTCAGGCCCCACGAGAGGGTGAGCCCCCCAGGCCCCGTGCGCAGGTGCACCGCCAGGTCCCACTAGCCACGCAGCAAGATGATGATGTAGAAGGAGAGTGACACAAGGGAGGGCCAAGATGAGATGCGCCGAAAAATCAGGAACTAAGGTGGCGCAGGTGGTAGGGTGCCTCTCTCCCACATCGGAGTTTCCGAGGATCAATTCCCAGTGAAGACAGGAGGAGAAGGATGAGAAGAGAAGGCAGGAAACAGACACAAAGAGTTGTCCAGCGAATGGACACAGAAGCAGCAAAAATGGGGCCAGGGGGTGGTAAGAATGGATAAAAGTAAATAAATAAATAAATCCTTTTTAAAAAAAAGTATAGGGGAGTAAGATACGGACTATAGTTAGTAGTAATACTTTGACGATGCCCTTTCATAGTTTGTTAACAAATTTTTCACAACAATGAAAAGTATTTGTGGAGGGGTGATGTGTGGGAGCCCCGTATGATGTTATGCATGTTTGTTTTGTGGGTTCACAATGTTTACTGAACATTTATAGTTTATGTATGTTCATGTATGAATGATATACTCCAATAAATTGTTTTTTTTTTAAAGTTACACAAATGCCTACCACATGAACCAACCATTCTTTTATGTGTTTACTCAGGAGAAATGAGATGACATGTTCACACAAAGATTTGGACATATTGTAGTCCCAAACTGCAAACAACCCAAATGTCCAGCAGCAGGTAAATGGCTAAACAAATTGTGTATATCAATACAATGAAATATTACACAAAAATAACAAGGACAAACTATCAATGCAAGTAAAATGGATAAATCGCAAAATCATTATGGTAGTGAAAAAATCAAATAGAAAAGAATATTGCATGAGTGCATGTAAATGAAATTCTATAGTAAATTAATCTATAGTGATGGAAAAAGAGGATTAGTACTTGCCTGACAATCAGAGTGGAGGGAGGAATGAATTATAAAGGAGCAGGAGAATGCTTTTTTTTTTTTTTTTTTAAATGTATAAATTTAATGCAATTCCAATTAGAATACAAAAGGTTTCTTGTAATTGAGAAAACTATCTTCATTTACATGGAAAAAATTAACAGGAATGAGCCAATAGAATTGAAATACAGCAAGACACTTGCCTTATTATGAATACTAAAATACAGTAAAGCTAGTTAGAAAATTAATGTTGCTAATATGATGTTAGCACATGAACAGAAAAATAGATTAGGGAAGCAAGAGAATTCAGAAACAGATCTTGGTATGTTATATATGAATATAAAAATTCATAATTAAGCAAATATAGGAGGAAATGAAGTTTATACTCATCAGACTAGTATGATTTTAAGTAGTAAGTCTTGGTATAAACATGGCAATGTTTCAGCTAAGAGTAAAGGATTAAGAGCAAACCTTTCACAATGACCCATGCCTGAGATGATGACCTTGGAGTTGTCTTCCTACAGCACCATTTCCTTGAACTATAACGTTGTAAGCACATTTGTGGCCTACACCAGGAATATGAGAGCAGTGAGTTGGTATGTAGACACTGAGAGCCCATGTAGGACATTGTAGGTCTTGGTACTTAGATAGGCAGTGGCTTCCCTGTGCTAAAGTGGACATCAGCTACATCTTTTACAAATGAGTTGTCCTCTATTTGATGGTGGTCCTAGAAGACAGTTGGATTTGGAATAATCTATAACTATAACTGTTTTAAGATTTGGGGCAATTATTGCAAGATATCCTGGATGAGAATGTTAATGCTTCTCAGTGTTGAAGTAAACCATACCCATTTTGATTTCTTCTCCCACAGGACATGAGGCTTCTGTAAGCTGTGCTAGGTTCTGAATGTGGAATTCAGGAGAATGTTTTTGAGGGTGATAGAGACTGTGTTACCTTGATTGTGTGATGGTTCCATGAGTGTACACATACGTCTTACCTGATTGTGGAGGGCAGCCCCTAGATGGCCGTCAGTGATGCCCACCTCGTTGCGTTCATGGCATTTTATAATCCCCTCCCCTTAAGTGTGGACAGCATTTGGTGAATCATCTGTCATGAATAAATGTGATAGAGGCGATGGGATGTCACTTCCAAGATTAGGTTACAAAAGCAACTGTGGTTTCAGTCTTTTTTTCCTTGTAAAGAAGCACAGTTTATTTAGAGTGTTTGTTGAATACCATTTAGTATGTTTATTAAATATTTGTTAGATTTAACACTCCCCTTCCCCTTTCTCCCCATCTCCTGGTAACTTCAAATCTACTTTCTCTACACATTTGCTATTCTACTCTTCTCTTATAATACATTTCCTTATATGCCTTACCTATTTCACTGAGCATAATGTTTTCAAGGTTCTTTCACATTACATGTTTCTTACAGGTGAATAATATTCCATTGTGTCTTATGTAGCACATTTTGTTGATGCATTTATTTCTTGATGGAAATTGGGTTGTTTCCACCTTTTGGCTATAAACATTGGTGTACAAGTATCTGTTTGAGACCCTGTTTTCACTTTTTTGTATATTCCTAAGAGTGGAATTGTTTGATCATATGCAATTCTATATTTAACTTTCTGAGGAACTGCTTCCCAAAGTGCTGCACCACTTTAAATTCCCACCAACAATGCACTAGAGCTCCAATTTTTCTGCATCCTTTCTGTGATCTCAGTCTTGGCTTCTCTCTCTCTCTCTCTCTCTCTCTCTCTCTCTCTCCCTCCCTCCCTCCCTCCCTCCCTCCCTCCCTCCCTCCCTCTCTCAAATCTTACTCTGGGAGAAGCAAGATGCCATGGAGAGGCTCATGTGATAAGGAGGGACTGGGGTCTCCAGCCCACCCAGCGTTGGTGAAGATATGAGGCCCATCAACTGCCTCCCATGAGTGAGCTTGGAAGGGGAACCTCCCTCATTGGCACATGGGGATATCTGTAGCTCTGGCCAGCACCTTGACTTCAGCCATGCGAGAGATCCTGAAACAGGACCCATCTGAGCCATTTCCAGATCCTGATCTACTATGAACACCATGATCACTATGAAGCAATGACTCTTTGCTATTTTAAGACACTAAGTTTTGGGGTAATTTCTTATGAAACAATTGATAACTAACACACTCATCAAATTTTAGATTTTAAATATATGTGCAGTTTATTGATCAATTAAACTTCAATAAAGTTGAAAAGAAAGAAAAAATAAGAAAGGAAGAGCAGAGGAAGAGAGGAAGAGGAGAATGTAGGACAGAAGAAAGAAACCAAGAGGCTGGGTAGTAAGAATAATCATTTATGATGATAAAATCTTCAAGACCTTGGCAAAAGTAAAGATGGAAAGGGAAAGTATCATATGGGTGCTATGATGGTTAGGCTAATGTGTCAACTCGGTCAGGTAATGGTGCCCAGGTGCTTGGTCAAGCAAGCACTGGACTAATTGTCATACAAGGGCATTTCATGGAAGTTAATCATCCATGAGTTGGCTGCATAGATGGCTGGTTACATCTACAATCAACTAAGGAGACTGCTGTCAGCAGCGAGTGACGGCTCATCCGATCAATTGAAGGCCTTAAAAGGGGAAGTGATTTCTGCATTCAAAGAGAAAATTCCCAACTCTACTTTAGACAGCCAGCATCTCCTGGGAACTCATTTGTGCCTCCCCACGGTAGCATGAGAGAATTTTATAAAATATCATACTATTTATAGATATCTCATTTCGGTTCTGTTTCTCTAGAGAACCCTGACCAATACAATTACCTTTTGGAAAGTATCTTGATAAAAATGTCATTGTTCAATTTATTGGAAGGGGAAATAGAAGTTTATGCAGTTGAAATACTTGAGTCTTAAAGAGGAGTGGTTTAAAACTAGTCAATTGTAATGGCATAGAAACAACACTGGGCAGCTAAGAAAATGGCTACTCCTACTCTCTGACTCAAAATAAATTAGAAATAGGTATATGAGCAGCTTCTAGAGCAGCTTCATGTGGAAGCCCAAGGCAAGCATCGGTTAAGACAAGGAGGTATACACCATATTGTCCAAAAATACTCAAAGGTAAAAAGGAACATGGTGGCAGAATACCAATAGAAAGGTGTATTTAGGGGCAGAATCACCCAGTAATGCATGAGTTTGATTACAGGAAGGACTGTTAACTAAAGAAGCTTGAACTTGGAACAATGACAAAGAAAGACAGGATGAAAGAAAAACGTTAACTTGTTCAAATTTTCCAATTGACCATAGGCAAAGGCTGTTTCTCTTAAAGGTAAAGGTGGAGGAGATAATACTAGAAACGGGAAAGAGTAGCCTTTTCCTCTAAAACAGGAATGTATTATAGGTCAGAATGGATTTATATACAAAGACATTTTGAAGCATTGAGAGAGAACTGAAGAGAAGTGGAAATTCAGAGGCTGTCACCTGAGAAACTTAATCTCCTAAATCAGTGTACTCAGAGCACACACCACGGTGTGGCATATCCTTTTGATTGTCCACTCAAAGCCTGTGCTCTGCTCCCGCATTACAAGCAGAATACCAAATTACAGCTCCACTGCAGGTAATCTTATCCCTTGACCACAGATAAATCCAAGTTAGTCTAAACCAATTGTGGTTATCCCATTATCTTGTGAATGGCCAGTTTAGGCAATGGTATCAAATCCAGTTTGAGATTAAAACAGACATAAGTGGAATCTGTGGAAAAAGGACTGTTCTGAAAAAGGTTCTCTCATTCTTAAACTAAGGCAGAAGAAATTAACATTATCTGTTTTTCTGTTCAATCTTGTTCTCTCAGGACACAATGCCTGGAACAAGGACATTTCATGACATTGGAGAGGATAATTTAAGGACTCAACATACTGGATGTGGTAGAATGGAAGACTAGAAAGATCATGGATGCTTGAGCTTTGACTGAAATAAGCCAGAACAAAAGGACACATATTGCATGATCTCACTGATTTGAAACAATTAGAATAAGAAACTCACAACGTCACAATCTAGAATAAAGATGACCATGGACTAGGGTGTGGATAGGAAATGGTAAGTTAAGGCCTAAAATATACAGAGTTCCTATTTGGAATTATGGAAATGGATGGTGGTGATGGCAGCACGACAATGGGAATACAATCAACAGCACTGAATTCTATGTATGACTGTGACCAAAAGGAGAAATGTTAGGTAGCATCAATGGCAGAAGAATAAAACTTCTAGAACAATCCATCGAAGGGCACTGCACAAGCAGCGAACACCAAGCTAGACCATGAACCGTAGTCCGCACAACTATAAAAATGTGCTGTCATCAATTGTGACAAATGCCCCACCAACACAAGGTGTTAGTAATAGAATGGTATGTGGAGTCTTGTATTTTATGCATAATTGTTTTGTGAACCCACAACTTCTCTAATAAAGAAAAAAGAACATGGATTTTTTATGACATTGTTGAAACAAGGAATTGACTAAACCCGGAACCATCTACCACTCAATATCTTGTTAGTGAGTTTGTTTTTCGCTTGCTTTTTAATTTACAGCTAAAGACATCCAAACTGGTTTACAAAACATTCTAACTGTATAGTTGTTAAAAAGTATTATATGAAAAACGCCCCATGGTCAAAAGAGTTTGGAATATCAGCCATAATATAGCCTTATACCAGTTAGAAATTTTTTGTTGGCAAATGACAGCCTTAAAACTGAAATCTTTTGTTGGAAAATGACAGCCTCACAACTAGAGGTGCTAGAAAAAGAAGAGCAAACTAAATCCAAAGCAAGCAGAAGAAAAGAAATAAAGATTAGAAGAGACACAAATGAAATAAAGAATAAAAAAATAGAATCAATGAAACCAAAAGTTGGTTCTTTGAAAAGATCAACAAAACTTTAGCTATAATTATAAAGAAAAAAAAAGAAATAAGATGCAAACAATCAAAATTTGAAATGAAAGGTGGAATATTTTTAACTGACCCCACAGAAATAAAAAGGAATATAATAGGATGCTATGAACAATTGTATACCAACAAATGAAAAAATCTAGATGAAATAGACAAATTCCTAGATATATACAAACTATCTAACTGACTCAAGAAAAGACAGAGTATCTTCACAGGACAATAACAAGTAAAGAGATTGAATCAGTAATCAAAAACATCCCAACAACAACAAAAACAGGACCAGAATGTTTCGCAAGTGAATTTTACCAAACTTCCTAAGAATTAACACCAAACCTGTTCAAAATCTTCCAAAAAGTTAGAGATGGAAGCACTCCCTAACTTATTCTGTGAGGCCAATATTACCCTCGTGCCAAAGCCAGATACAGATAGCACAAGAAAAGAAAACTACAGCCCTTATCCCCTATGAAAATAAACTCAAAATCCTCAACAAAATACTAAAAACCGATTCCAACAGCATATTCGAAGAATTATCTACCATGGTCAAGTGGTATTCATCCAAGGTAGGCAAGGGGAAAAGGGACATGCTGAGTGGTGTTCCAGGAACAGTAAGATAACCCATGTGTTAGAATGCAGCGAATAAGGCAAACTTCAGTCATTGTAAGATAAAAAGTCACAGCAAGGGAAGTGGGTGTGGCTCAAGCAGTTGGGCACCCACCTACCACATGGGAGGTACCGGGTTCAGTCCCTGTGCCTCCTAAAGAAGACAAGCAAGACAGCGAGATGACATGACGGGCTGGTGCGGTGAGCTGACGCAACAAGATGATGCAACCAGATCATGCAACAAGGAAACACAATGAGGAGACACAACGAAAGACACAACAAGCAGAGTGGATGTAGCTCAAGCGATTGGGCACCTTCCTCCCACATCAGAGGTCCCAGGTTAGGTTCCCGGTTCTTCCTAAAAAGATGAGCAAACACAGAGAGCACACAACAAACAGACACAGAGAGCAGACAGCAAGTGCAAAACAACAATGGGGGGAAGAAATAAATAAACATAAAATAAATCTTTTTTAAAAACTCATGACAATAGAGGCTGTAGATCATGTAAGATCTTGCCAGTCTAAGGACATTGGGTATTTTTTTCTAATTTTTTTTTTTATTAGGTAAGTTGTAGGTTTACTGAAAAATCATGTGGAAAGTACAGAGGTGCCATAAATAACCCCTTCACACACACAGTTTTCCCTGTGATTAGCACTTTGAATTACTATGGTAATTTGGTACTACGGCATTGATGAAACAATATTATTATATTTATACTATTAACTACAGTCCATTGCTTACATTAGGGTTCACTGTTTGTGTTCTGCAGTACTATGGCTAAAAAAAATTTTTATTCTGATGACATATCTACAACCTAAATTTTCCCATTTTAACCACTTTCAAATATACCACTCAGTGCATGAATTGTGTTCACAATATTGTGCTACCATTGCCATAATTCATGACCAAAACTTTCTATCACCCCACACACAAACTCGGTACAAATTAATCATCAATTCCCCATTCCTATCCCCAACCCAGCCTCTGGTAGCCTATATTCTAGTCTCTGACTCTGAAATTGCTTGTTCTAATTATTTCATATAAGTAAGCTAATACAATATTTCTCCTTTTGTGTCAGGCTTATTTCACTCAGCCTTATGTCTTCAAGGTTCATCCATGTCGTCTCATGTATCAGAACTTCATTCTTTTTACAGCTGAATACTATCCTATTGCATATATATATACCACATTTTATTTATCTGTTCATCAGTTGATGGCCACTTGGATTGATTCCATCTTTTGGCAATTTTGAATAATGCTGCTATGAAGATAGGTATGTAAACGTATGCTCAAGTCCCTGGTTTTAATTCTTTGGGGCATATATCTAGATGTGGGATTTCTTGGTCATGTGGTAATTCTATACTGAACTTTCTGAGGAACTGCCAAACTGTCTCCACAGTGACTGCACCATTTTACACCACAGAGTACTATGGTTCCTGTTTTTCCACATCCTCTCCAACATTTGTTATTTTTTTAACAGTAGCCATTCTTGTGGGTGTGAAATGGTATCTCATGATGTTTTTGATTTGCATTTCTCTAATGGCTAACTTTGTTGAGCATCTTTTCATGTTCCTATTGGCCAATTGTACGTTTTCTTTGGAGAAATGTCTGTTCAACTCTATTGTTCCTTTTTAAATTGTGTTGTTTTTCTTTTTGTTGTTGTTGAGTTGTAGGATTTATTTATATATCCTGGATATTAAACTTTATAAGATTTGTTGATTCCTAATATTTTCTCCTAATGTATAGGATATCTTTTTACTTTCACGATGAAGTTCTTTGATGTAAGAATGTTTTTAATTTAATTAAATTTTCATTCAAGTCCTATATTTCCTCATTGATCTTCTGTCTAGATGTTCTGTTCATTATTAAAGTCTACTATTAATGTAGAACCAACAATTTCTCTCTTCAAATATGTCAATATATGCTTCCTATAATTTGAGTCTCTGCTTTAGGTGCATATGTATTGTAACTTTCATGTCTTCTTGTTGAATTGACCACTTTATTGGTATTTAATGACCTTCTTTGTCCCTCATAACATTTTTTCACTTACACTCTATTTTACCTGATATTAGTATAGGTACTCCAGCTCTCTTCTGTTGACTACTTGCACAGTATAATTTTCCATCCTTTCATTTTCAATCTACTTGTGTGTTTTAATGTAAATCTCTTGTAAACAGCATTTGATTAAGCCATGCTTCTTCTTCTATTCTGCCAATCTCTGTCTTTTGACTGAAGAAATTAATCCATTTACATTTAAAGTAACTACTGGTAATACAGAACTTTCTTATGCCATTTTGCTATTTAGTCTTGGTAATTCTTATACCTTTCTTTGGACCACAGTTCTTCCATTAATGCCTACTTTCATATTTACTTAATTTTTTTGTATTGTACCATATTGAGTCCCTTCTCATTTATTTCTAGATATATTTTTTATGTATTTTCTTTGTGGTTACCATGAGATTAAAATTTAACATCCTCAATCTCTAACAATCATAGTTGGTTAGATAGATACCAACTTGACTTCAACAGTATACACATACACTGTTCCTATACCCTTTTGTCCCCACAACTTTTTTGCACTTATTAAAAATTGTATCTTGTACATTGTATTTCAAAACCATAGATTTATCATTACTTTTTTTGCATTTGCATCTTAGCACCTGCAAAATGTGAAAAATGAAGTTGCATACCAAAAATATAATATAACAGTGCTGGCATTTATAATTACCTATTTGGTTATCTTTGATGGAGGTCTTTATTTCTTTATGCCTCTAAACCACTTTCTAGTGTCTTTTCCTTTCATTCTGAAGAACTCCATTTAGCATTGCTTGGAGGGCAGGTCTGGTGGTGATGAATTCTTTTGGCTTTTGTTTTTCTGGGAATGTCTTAATCTCTCCCTCATTTGTGAAAGTCTTGCTAGATATATCTTGGTAGACAATTGTTTTCTTTTAGCACTGTAAGTATTCCATCCCACTGCCTTCTTGCCTCCATGGTTTCTGATAAGATGTTGGCACTTAGTCTAATTGGGACTCTCTCATACCTAACAGGTTTCTTTCTCTTTCAGGTCTCAGAACTCTTTCCTCGTTCTTTGCATTTGACAGTTTGATCAGTATGTGGTGGGGCATTTTTCTATTCATGTTTATCCTGTTTGGTGTTCTCTAGGCTTCTTGTATGTATATATTCAAGTCTTTTGCTAAGTTTGGGGGTTTTCTGCATTATTTTTTAATATTCCTTCCTTCCCTTCATCTCCATCTTCTCCTTCTGGGACTAGGAATGTTCTTAAATGCCACTATTTAGAATTATAACCTCCTTTCCCTTCTAATACTTTCCCTTCCTCTTTTTCTTCATAATCAACTCTGCCAACTCTAGTCATTTTTCTGGACTCATCCCTCTGTGATTTCTTCAGCTCTTGTGTGTGTGTTTGTGTGTGTGTGTGTGTGTGTGTGTGTGTGAGTGATCTACTGGCAGAACATAGTGAACTTGGTTCTCTAATCTGAGTGCAAGTCGTGTGGAGTGAAAGAGTTATGTCTGCTTCTCAGGGTTTTCTAGTCAATGATAAAGTCTGACATTCTAAGTATTTTATTTTGTATATTTCATTAATAATAATTGTTACCACTATTTTTGCAGATGAGAACACCTCATGGTGACTTTGAGTTACTTGCCTAACTAAGGTCATTCGGTCAGTAGAAAAGGCTGAGCCAGAATTTGAGCCCAGGGTTTTCTGACTTCAAAGCTATACAATAATCACTGTCCTAGGCGGCACTGTCTTAAACCTTTGTTAATTATGTAATATATAACTTCCATTGAAAGGCACTTTTTTTTGCAATGTAGTAATTTCTTGAAAGTTGTCTTTTGCTTAAGATTGTTTCAGTACATACTATGTCCTTTTTGTGCTTGTTTCATAGTTTATAATTATTTTAAATTCCAACCAGAAATTCATCCATTCTGTACAGAACATCAGTTCATACCTTCAGTACCAGAAATGTTTATTTACTCTGACAGCATGCTTCACTCTTCTTCTCTGCCTATTGCACTTATAATTGCCACTCTGTTCATTTAGGCTGAAACACATCTTTCCCTGTTAAATAATGCCAAATAACAGACACAGACTTACACCACATGAAAATAAACTGTGCTTCACATCCTCATAAATTTCTCCAGAATTTATTTGGAAAATAGCTGATGATATCAAAAGATATTTCCCCAAAATATGCCAACCCCCTCATGCGCTTTCATTCTTCCTCAGATTGATGACACTCATTTGTGCTTCGGAGCAGAGAGGGGGCAACAGACAATCTTGCTGACACCTCATCTGTGATGAGCTGCAAACACCGTGGGCAGCACAAAGCCAGTTCTGTCTCTTTCCATCAAATCCTTTCCTTCTCTGTTTTGCACTTGGCACCTGTTCCTCAAAAGTTGGCTAACACTGAGGTACTCATGAATACCACTGGCTGGACAAATACCTTCCATTATATGGAAAAAGAAAACATTTGAACTAATGTGGATTCCTGTGGTCTGGAATAGATAACAGGCATTTTGTAGGTACTCCATTCCCCATATCAGCTTTGAGAGAGAAGCGACTGCCTACATTCTTTGCACCATGGACTGCAAAAGCCTGAAAATTTGCTATAATCTCCCATTCTTTGATTTTTAGCACTGAACTCTTTGTGGACTTATTTGAAATGTAAATATTTCTGAGAGAAGCAAATTATTGTCAGTAACACTTTGCTGCTGACTTGCTTATAAAGTGTCCTCATGGGACAGGAAATAGAGGCTGCATTAGGAATGGGAGAGAGGTTCCTGATAGAAAAGGGTAGAAGGGATGTGCCAGAAATGGGAAACAGGGCATCAGAAAATAGATCTTGTCTTCCTCCAAGCTCCACCACTGATCAAGGGAGAAGGGAAGGGCAAGGGAGGAACGGAGGAGGGAAGGAGTGAAGATCCAATACGGTTTAAACTTAGTCCAACTTAATACTTTTATTGGACACTTCGGTAGTGCTCATTGCCTCTTAGGAAAACCCATGCACCCACAAACTGTCAAGTAGCTGGGGTTTGCTTGTGTGCATGTCAGGTGTGTCGCTCGCATGCACTCGTGGTGGCAGCAGGGATCAGAGATTCTGGGCATTCGTGCACCCTGACCTCAAAGGTCTCCGCAGCAATGCTGTGGCACCGTGCCAGCCTCTAGCCACTCTTTTCACTCCTGGAATACTCCTGAAGAGCTTCTGCAATGGGTCAGCCTCACCGGGGACCCCTGATTCACTGGGCTGCTCAAAGGCTGTCTGGGATTTGCATTCAGACAGGCTGGGGCAGTTCAGCTTGCAGCCCCCACTCACTCCCTCACCTAGATGCTGCTTTCCAGCAACGCCGCCCCGCAACTGCTGGAGGCCCATCCACGCCACTCAGGGCCCAGGCTGTAGATGGACACCCCACAGGATGCGCTTCCTTTCCCAGAGTCCTGATGTAAGATGGCAGTGGCAGCACCTGTTCACTGGAGCTTCTCACACCTGCGTAACAGTATATATGGGTGGGAAAATCAGCACACACAAGCCTAAAACCATGCATACTTCCCTCCTCTCCTCTGCACCCCTACCTGCATTTTCACCACACACCATGGCTAGAAGGTATGGATTTTCACCTCTACTGTATTCCCTTCTTCCTGAATCCAACCTTCTCTACACCTTTGGAGAACTCTATGAGGGAATTTCTTCAAGGTTTGAATGCTGATACTCTAAAAGGGGAAAATAAAGAAATTCAAAAGAACTTCTCAAGAAATAATCTGAAATTGTCCTACTGTATAATGCTATTTCACATGTCAAAAGTTTAATATTTTTTTTTAAATTTAATGTATCATGTTTTTCTATTTGCATTCCTGAAGTGATAAATCCTAATTTCCTCTCAAGTGAATTGATATCTTATGTCAACAAGGGGAAAAATCATATACTGAGAATGGAAAGAGTCAAGTACATTAATAATTTTCAAAAGTATTTCAAATGTAAATAAAATTTCAGAAATAAAGCAAAAATGAACTAATAATGACTGCCACCTTAATGAATATATCCTCTTATCTAATATAGTTTATATTATTATATTCATATATTCAACAAGTCAATATTACTTTTATGTTCCATATTCAACAAGTTTTTCTAGTAATACCTTGAATCCAAAATTTCTTTTGAAATTTGTCCTGACCCTTGCTTAACCACTCCTCAAAAAAATATTTATTTATTTATTTCCCCTCACCTTGTTGTTTGTGCTCACCATCTGCTCTCTATGTCCATTCATTATGTACTCGTCTTCTCTTTAGGAGGCACAAGGAACCGAACCTGGGACTTCCCATGTGGGAGAGAGGCGCCCAATCGCTTGAGCCACTTCTGCTCCCTGTGCAGAAGTGTCTCGTTGTATTTCCTGTTTGTGTCTCCTTGTGTGTCATCTTGTTGCATCAGCTCACTGTGCCAGCCCATCGTGCCAGCCCCTCGCGCCAGCTCACTATCTTGCCTGTCTTCTCCAGGAGGCACCAGGAACTGAACCTAGGACCTCCCATGAGGTAGGCAGGAGCTCAGTCGCTTGAGCCACATCCGCCTCCCCCTTCCTTAACCATTATGTCCGTTTAAAAATATTATTCATCTGCCACCACTGCCTCACCCTCCCATTTTACGTCACAGCACCTGAAAAGTGGCATAAGTTGTAAGAGTGCCATTCCCAGCTCACCTGTTCTCAGGACTGAGCTGCTTTGCAGAAACACTAGCTACCTGCCCAGAGACCTACGGGGCAGCCTGCAGGTTTCGCACTTCTCCAGTGTGCAAAGGACAAATAAATGCCCTGAACTCTGGAAACTTAATCGGGTGCCCAGACATCAAGGGAGTCGATGCAAACGGTTTTCTGGCAGTCGCACAAGCCTGGCCACTCCCCATGGAGCTCTGGAAAAGACTTCACCCCCCACCTCAACCTCTCTCTGCCCAGCCCCTGCCCGCTCTTTACTCTCGCTGAAATTGTCTAAGGATTCAAGAGCAGTGGCTATAAGGAGAAAAGATCCTATCTAAATAGTCACCTTGTTTTTTCTATTTCCTTCTTCCAAGTACATTGGAAAGGACAGGATTTCACACAGGAAACGCTCAATGATAATTTTTGGAGGAAACCTGCTGACTTTGTAAGAGACAGTTGGCCAAGATTCAGGTTCAGAAATACCCCGGGAAGTAAAAGGCTCCTAGAATTACAGGGATGAGTTTTCTGCCAGCAGTGGAGCCCTCTGTAAAGGACAAGAGATAATTGTGCTTACAGAAGGAAAATGGAAACATCAGCACGGCTGCAAGCAGCTCAGGGCACGGGCACAGGTGTGCCAAAAAGTACCTGAAGTGTCCTTTGCAGCGGGTGGAGGGAACCCAGGCCATCGGATTGCACGGTAACAATAAGAGAGCAGAAAGAGAAGGGGGGCGGTGGGCAAGGAAGGGAAAGGAGGAGCGAGCACGCAGGCAAACGCAAAGGGTTAGTAACCATCCAAGAAGAAATTCAGCAAAGCAAGATCCAGATTCTATGGTCGTGAGGACACTTCTCCGAGAGGCCATCTGGAAGAATCTAGAAGAAAATCCTCTATTAAAGGACTTTTGAGAGTCTTCTTGCAGTAGTCATTGACATTATTGATAATTGTAAGCTGCTGAGCCCACAGAGGAGAATCGTCACTTCTTTTGTTCCCTAAGTAGTACAGAGGATACTCATTTATTTCCTCCTAAAGGACCTTGAAGAGAAATGTGCTTTTTTTCTGTTAAACTCACTGAAGAACAAGTTCCAACTGGGTAATATTAGAACATATGGAAGGACATATGTTCAGATTACTGGTCTTTTAAGGCCAGAAGGTAGCTTAAAAGTTCTTATGGGTTAAGAAACAAAGGTTAAATGACAATCCAATGTTTTATCTATTCGATAGAGAGATGAAATATTAGTACCCAAATTTTGTGCGCTGTGCTTAAGGGCCATTTCTAGGCATTTTATCTAGGGGCAAATAGAAAAAAGCCCATTATCTTCTCAGCCCCATCTCCACAAGGTGCCAGGCCCTGGGCTAAGGATGGAGGTCATCAGGCTGACTCCTTGGAGAAATCATGAGTGCATGAAACAGGCGCTTATGAATAGCCAAGAGCTGTGAAAACACATGCACAGGAGAACACGTCACTGGGCACCTGTTCTTGAGGGTCTGGAGGGCGATTACAAAGGAAAACAATCATAAAGGCAAAGCGGGTCCCGAGGAAGAGAAATGCAGTACAACAGGAAGAGACTTTGGTCCACAACCTACCAGAAAGGGTTTTTGCCTCATCACCTCTCCAGAGAAGGCTGAGCAGGAGAAGGGGGAGTGGTCTTCGCCTCTGGAATGCCCTGTCTGGACCTGGCAGACCCGCGACCCAGCATTTAAACCAGGTACCGAGCCCAGGCTTGATCCTGACAGGTGCATGTCCAGAAAGGCAACGTGAGAGCCTGTTCACTTCCGTGACTCTTTCGCTCCTGCAGACTTGGGGTGTAAAATCACTGCTCCCACTAACTCGCTCTTTGCCAGGAGAATGATGGTGGTAACTGCTGGTCGCATAACCAGGATGTGATCTCAGAAGCTTATGAAAAATCCCAGAGGGTCTCTAAAACCCTCCCTGACCCATTAGAGAGCTTCGTTTTTAATAATTCTATCGCAGGGCATTTAAATGTTTGCTAAGTGATCGAGTCTTGGGCCTACTCTGTGTCAGTAGAGACTGGGGCAGATGGACTTAAATAACGAGGAAATGTTCCCTGGTCCTTCTGAAGACGTGTCAAGAGCCTTAGATACATGCTGTGATTGAGGCAGAATAACCAGAACAGAAATGCCACCGAGCCTGAGGCTGCTGGACTTCTGTACCACAGTGTGAAAGGCAAGGAAATCCATTCTCTGCACAGTACAGATAGGTGTGTCGGTGTGGTCAAGTTCTACCTGACCAGCTAGGGCTGGGGGCAGAACTGGAATGAAACAATGATGTGATCCAGGAAGTAGCAGAGCCGATGCTTTCTGCATGGAGGGTGGGCGGGAGAGGACACTGGTTTTCATATCGTCGTTTCAGGAATCTGCTGTGAAACACCACCTGGTGATTTCACGTCGGGAATTCCCGCTAATACACAGCCCTCCCCTCAACAGTGCAGAGGCATTCATCATTTAAGGAAAGGACTCAGCGCAGAACCAGATGGGAAAACGCTCGTCTGGAGATTTCCAAGGCCAGCCCTAAAAGGCCAGCTCAGAGGCAAGGCTTTCACTTAGCACAGCCATGCCTGGGAGCCTAAGCCCGGGGCTGGAGCCCAGAGACGACAGAAGCTAGCCGAGGCGCGGGGAAGGCAAAGAGCACTCTACTGCCCTACTGGGAAGAGGCAAAGCCCTTCCTGCAGGAAGAGCTGCGCCACCGTGCAGGGCCTGTCCGGTCCTCCTGCTTGGAGCTGAGGCTTCAGAGGGAGGAGGGGAGCCCCTCTCTGCTTATGAGCCTGAGAGGAGACTGCCTCGCACAGAGCCCACCACGGCAGAGGCAGGTTCGGAAAAGGGAGGGTGGGGTGACCTGAAAAAACAACTAAAGCAACGTGAGTGCTCCTCAGTTTAGCCGACAGAGCAGGGTGCCTGACAGGAGGCACAGGGTTCTGTGGCCTTGTCCTTACCTCTAGAAAGGACATTCCTTCCCTCTTTGCCTCTGGGCCATCCTAGGTGACCATGATGGTGGGGGGTGGGAGTGGGGGGCTCAGGGACAGGCACGTCCGTGGGAAGATCTTCCCAGGCCCATCACTCTCAGGCTTACACGGGACCTTCAGCATTTGGCATAGCTGCCTTCACGGGCTCTTCATAGTCAGAAACGACCTGTCTTGGTAAAGGTGCACGTGGCCCAGGAACACTGTTTGTGTGTGGAGCTGTTGCTTTTGGATTCTGTTGCCTGGTCCTAAACGATGCCATAGTTTCGATGGCAAGCCAGAGCTCCTAATAAAAGCAGACTGCTCCGCTGTGTTTATTTGGGAAACCAGAGTGGTGGAGCCCACGTAAAGCGGGTGAGCAAGCAGTTTCCAGCTCTGATTTTATTACCACGGCCATCAGCACTTTTTTCACCACATTCCTGAAAACCTGGACTGAATGCTGATGCTGGTGCTCCCTGCATCAGCAGCATCTAATGGGCATGGCCTAAATCTGGAAGGTATGAGAAATTTCAGGATTTGCAGACATTTGCATCAAAGATCTACAGAGACACAGGGTGCCGTAAATTTCAAAGCCTGCAGAGCCACCTGTGCTTGTTGTGGGAGGCAAGAGCCTGCTGTGGTGTTCTGGACTTGCCTGTCGAAAAGCAATTAAGGAGAGATATACCAGCTTGAAGTTTCCAACCGAGAACAGCAGAAGAGCCCGCAGACAGACGGCCCGGGTGTCGCGCCCTAAAGAGCAGGACAAGCAGTTCAGGAGACTCTTACCTCACCGAGCATAATTCAGAGCTGTGTCTTCACTAAGTGGAAAGACTTAGGCAGGTTTGCCCTAGCACTCAGCTCAATGCAAGATGTCTAGACCTTGCTCTGAAGCCTTGAATTGAAGCTGCAGGGTTCTTAGAAACGGATTTTTCCCAAAAGTCGGAATAGGGGCATCTGACTGATTTCTCCTTTTTTCCCAGCATAAAGATCCTGGGAATCTAGTTCATGAGTGGTGTTTTTGCTGGCGCCCCCAGCCGTCAATGGCAGTAAAGACGAGACTCGCAGAGCATGCAGCCCAAGCTCGAAGGTGCGCGATTCCCAGCCTCCTCCCACTGGCACTGTGGGGCACAATGTAGACTGCATGTGTTAATAAGCCCATCAGAGAGGGACAGAGGTTTAAAGGCTTAATTTAATTATTTAAGGCAAAAGTAAGACCCAGAGCTCAGTGTGTCGGTATCTTAGTCGTAACTCACACTGCTTGTACAAAATGCAGTGGGAATACCAGGGCTATACAATAAATTTGATCTTTGTAGGTAGCCAGATTGGATTTTTTTCACTTAATTAATCTATTTCACACTCTTCAGCTCAAATTAATTGAGCATTAAAGGTTATGTCTACACATGACATACCACTATACTTACCAGACCTTAACAATAAAATATAATAAAATAATTTTTAAAACTGAAGCACAGGAAATTGACTGATTCAAGATCTTGAGGTATAGCCCTACTGCCCTATGAGCTCGTTCTCCATGCTGAGATCTTGAGGTAAACAACTTTCTTTTCTTTCTTTATACATTGAAGCTCCGAGTGCCGACAATATGCAGGTCACAGGATGGACCCTGACTATACTTTATGCTGATCACGTGATCGTCTCTTGTCTTAGCCTCTGCCACCATGTGCTTCTATTGGTAATTCTCTTTCCTCCTTCTCTGAATGTTGTTTCTCCAGAAGCCAGTTCCTGAACTACACTTCCTGGATTCAAATCCTGGATCTACCCCTTACTTGTGTTTTTATTTCCCTATCTATAGCTCATGCTTGTTGTAAGGATTAAAGAAACCAATGCTCATAAGAGATTTAGAGCCATGCCTGGCAGATGCTAAGGGCAAAATTTGTGTTAGTGTTTTCCATCATCATCTTCCTCATCATCATCATTATCGTATGGCTCTTCTGTCTTCCTCTGCCTTCCCCTAAAAGTTGGCTATTAGGGGAAACACTTACTCTGGTCTCCTGTTTCCATGTGAAGGAACTTCGCCTACAGCAAGACTTGAGGAAGTTTCTCTCCAGCCCCTCGTCACTCATCTCCTTGGGAAGAGCAGGGGCATATTCGAAAGGTGAGGATGGGAAAGGGACCCTCTTTTTTCTAATCTGCCTGCATGGAAACAACCTGTAATCCGATCCACTCTCCCTTCCAAAGCCAGGTGAAGGTAAGTATTCCAGCTACTGGGTGAAGTGTTACTAGGTCTTTTGGCCTCAGAAGTAGAGCCATGTTCTCTAATCAGCTTTATCAGTAATAAAAGTGATGTTTCAGTCTCCATCTGCTTCACCCTTATGTCTACCTCACACTGGCACCAAATTCTGGAGGACAGAAGAATGGTATGCACTGATTTTCTAAAGCCCTAGCGTTAGCATGCACCCAAAGTCTATCCTTTCTCCTGCACGCTCAGTCCAACCCCTAAGTTCCGTGTCCCCTCTAATGACTCACCTGTCTCCCACTTTGGCCAGATCTGCCCTCGCGCTTTAAACACTGTCTAAAACGGAATTCACATCTCTGGCCCCACCATGGTCTTCCTTGTTCCCAACCTTACTGTCTCTGCATTCACCTTGTTTCCCAAGCTGAAACCCACAAGTTCTTACCATACATGTTCAATCCATGACCAAATTAAGCTCATTCTTGCTCTTTTCCTAACCCACATCTATTCTGTCCTCCCTCCTTTCCCTTCTGTGCCCTTATTTCAGCCTCTCCTCATAGCTCCTCCTTACTAATCTCCCACACATGGACCCTGCCACCAATCTTTCCTCCCCTTTCACTCTTCACCTGCTATTAAGATGACCTCTCTAAAACAATAGAAAGTGAGTGTCAGGAGAGCGGATGTGCCTCAGTGGTTGAGCACCTGCTTCTCATTTACAAGGTCCTGAGTTCAATCCCCAGTATGTCCTAAAAAAAAAAAAAATCAGTGTCACATCCCCTCTGGGTAAAATCTGAACTCCCAGACTGACAGCATCCAATATTTGGCCCCTGCCTAACTCTCCAGCCTGATGTGCCCCGTGTCTTAGCCATACTGTGCCCTTCGAGGATGCTGAGGTTTGTTCACATGACTTATTTGGAGGTTTAAACTGAAAAATTCTACACGCAGCAAGATAAAATTAATTTTATCATCACAGAAAACTACCTAATATTAATAAAGATCTTTGAAATAGATATTTAAACTACAATATTTCAAAGGTAACGACTGTCAAACAAGTAAGCCTCACATCACATCAATGCTAACTTCTCTAGTGTCAGGGAAAAGAAATCCAGCAAATCACTTCTCAAAACTCATGCCACCCCGTGCTCAACTCGGCACCCCCCAGGCTCAGCTCAGTCTCTCAGTTCCCAGCATTACATAGTCTGGCCTCTTAAGTTTCTGCTCTTGAGTTCGGCTTTACTTCCTAACTTCTTCCATTCCCTTCCGTTCCCTACAATAACTCCCATGGCACAGTTTAATTGCTCTATTAGGACACCTAATTCACCCTCTTGTAACTGCCTCTGTATCGTAATTGTCTGAATTCTCCCTCCAGACTCATTTAAGTCAGATACCATGTCTTGCTGACCAGTGAATCTCCTACACTTATAGGACACATAGTAGGTGTTCAATAACTACTTGTTAAATAAAGTGCTTGCCTTCTACTACACAATGTGACAATAAAAGAAAGAAAAATGAGAGAAAGTAGAGGGACACAAAACAAAGTAAAAGGTACTGACTTTAAGAAGCTTACAGTATATATTGGAGAACAAAAGTAAATGAGAAAATAAATGGGAAAGACCAGTTGTTCTAGCAGTTTTCATTATTCGTGGAATAATAAATATCAACAATAATTTGTCAAAATGCATTTTAATGCAGTAAAAAATTCTAAAGAATCACATTTATTGATAACAAGAAATTCAAAGGAAAGTCAATAATCGTGTGTTTAGCAGTTCCTTTCAGAACTGTTTATTGCCTTTAGTGACTCAGAAGTAGGCAAAACGGACCTGGAAGAGGACAAGCTTGACAAAGCCAGTTTTATGTGCATTGGGTTTACATTTCATTTTCTTGGACAATAGCTGTTAATTTTTTCTGTGCTCTTAAAAATTCACCATTACAAATACCTATAAATAATGTCACCGTGCCTTGGAAAATGGATTGTGAAACACGTCATCTTGAAGCTAGTCATAGATCATGCTGCTGCCACTGATTCCAGGCTTCGGTTCTTAGCAGCTTGAGAAGCTGTGCCTGTGAGTCTACCCTGGTTTAGTACATCACCAGGGCAATGTCACTGCTTTGACTAACACTAAAAAAGTCAGTTCTGAGTCATTCCGCTTATTGAACAGAACATTGTGTGCATTTTCCACCAAAACTTAATCACTCATATTTTTAATCATTGCCTTGTTAGAACGCACTTGCCAAACCGTTCTAGGAAGAACAGCAAACCGACTGTCCTACCAGTCAGCTGGCTGATAAAGCTCAGCCGGTAAACTGCCGCGCTGACTGCTTGCTGCAGGAGCCTTACAGTCCGAGGTTCCCGAGTCCTGAGATACTGCAAACGTCCTACAGGCACCTTCACAGCCAACTCCCCAAGGGCCATTGGACACATTTTCTGACCCCTGGCTTCTAAAAGAGCTGTTGGAATGGGGCCATCGTTGTAAAGCTGTTTTGTCTGATGACAGCATGGCAGCACTGAGCTGGTGGTGAGCCAGGAGGTGACTGTGGCCTGGACTTGCAGCCCACCCATCAAATTAATTTAGCATGCTCAACGTGAATGTCGAGGTTTTAAGAGCACCAAACCCAACCAACACAGGCAATGAAGTCCAGACAACAGCTAAACATGCAGACAGATAATATTTTCTTACTAAGCATGTCTCCAACTTGAGAGGTTTGCCTTTGGATTCTCTATTTTTTCAAAGCTTTAAGTCAAAGCAACATATCTTCCATGAAGACTAAGGTACTACTACAAATCAAATTACAAATTTACTACCCATGGCACGATAGTAAAGCAAAAAGAAAATGGGAAGATTCTGAATATTTAACAGATTAACACAATCTATACATTTAAAATGCACATCTAAAGCTGAAGACAATAATTCCCTTGGAGGAAATTATTACAAAGTCAGTTAGGTGGAGTCATTTATAACAGGCAGATCCTTTGCTGATTAGAAACTCAACATTCTCAAATAGGGTCCAAAAAAGTCCACTAGCTATGTTGACCAACTGTACCAGGCTGCGGGTGGGGAATGTGTAAGTGTGACTTGGACTTGGTCGGAGTGTTCTTTGCTAAAATCAACTGCCACATGCACACACACTTAAGTCTTGTTTTGGTACTAACCTGATGTCCATCTGCTGGGGATCTATTGGAGAAATGTATCATTTTTAATTCTTTTATTTGTTACATCCCATTGGATGGGAAACCTTTGTTAAATTGAAATCCTCTCTTCAAAGGAATGCATCATGTACAGGCTTCAGTGTATTTCCTACCTATCTCCCCGACCCCCAAACACAAGCTTTCAGGGTCTTAGAACCAAAATTCAGTCAATCTATAAGAAGAATCCCAAATTTTTAAAAAATACATTGAGTCCTTTTTCCTTTAACATAGTTATAAATTGGCATTACAAAATGAAATGTCTATTTCATTAATATCTAACTTCTCAATTGGAAATAAAGCACTTTCCTACCAGTGGCATATCTATAATTGCTTATAATTTGATATATTGTGTCCTTCTTCTATTACCATCAGCTCAGAAAGTGTCAAGAACTTGTTTTAAATGTCTTTGTATTCCTTATATATATAATAAAAATCTTTAAAGCAATAAATGAATATTGTTGATTGGAGAGAAATATACAGCTGCAATGGGTTTTAGTCAGAGCTCAGAGTTGGAAATAGGCTCTCCAACTAGAAAGGACAGGAGAGCTTTGAGAATAACATAGCTTTGCACCTTCATTTTGTACCACGGCAGAAAAAGAACATTAATTTTAATCCAAAATGGTAACCATAACTATTCAATCATTTTAACACAAGACCCAAAAGCAAAACTGAAAAGATTTAAAATGGGGCCTAAGATACCTGGCCTGTCATACAAACACTATTAAAATAAGATCATAAAAGTAAGAAGTTTGGACATCTATGCTACCTAAGCAAAGCTTTGTGCTTATGCCAAAAAAATTTCATTATGCTCCCAACTGATGCATCCTAGGGCTGTGTGTGTGTGTGTGTGTGTGTGTGTGTGGTTAGCATTCCTACTTTAAATGTATACATATGCTTTATGAAGACACAGGGATCACTATTAAGCTTGTATTAAAAATAGTTTAGAAATGATCAAAACCCACTTTCATAGAGTGCTCACTGTATGATAGGTACCAATCTAAAACTTTTTGTATTTTAACTCAGTGTAATACAACAACCCTTTTAGATGAAGAAAGAGAAATACAGGAGATCAGGTAACTTGCCCAAGCCACACAGCTGATGAGTAGCAAGCTAGCGATCTAACCCAGCCGGTCGTACTCCAGGGCTGCAACTTAGCCACTACACGGAAATGCCCTGAAACAGAAAGATGTGATTTTAGGGATGGGGAAACTAACCTCTTTATCCAAATTATTAGATGATAATTTCACAATATTCTAATCGATGATCAGATGGATTATGTGATGTTTAATAAATGAGGGGAGATATGGGAGAAAATATTTTAAATGGGCTCAAAAGTTTCAATTTAGTAATGTAAACCATTTATCAGAAAAGAACCAATTTGGGAATAAATTTCTTATATTATTGTTTTTTATATTTAATATTTAGCAGAGTAACACGTCTATCGTTCAAGCAATGTTATAACAAAACAAGACAGTTCTCAGAGCTGCTTTCTCCTTCCCCTCCTCTAAGTCCACTCTCCCAGGCAACCACTGTCAAATCATGTAATTGCTTTACTTTGTTGTTATTTTTATATCTCTAAATAATATGTTTCCAATGCTATATTATTATTTTTCCTATTGCAGACACCACTACTGATGAAGCCAGGCTGCCATAGTTTGTGACCTTACAGCATTGCTATCGAGAAGTCCAATGCCATTCTGATTCCTTGTCAATAAGTAAATATTTTGCAATTCCCAGGTTTGTGCTTCATTGTCTTCTCCTATTTGGAGTAAAAAGCCACAACAGCTTTCCACATATTCCTTCCTAATGTTTTAATAGTAGTTTCGTACCTTCTCTCTTACTGCTAAACAAACTCTTCTTTGTTAAAATCTACATTATATCTCTCTTTTGTCCTGGAGGCATCTTTTCTGTGAAACAGATGCATGAGGACTCATTCTAGTGGCATGTTGCTCAAACTATGAGGAAAATGTACTGGCTCTAGCACTAAACACCTCAGATGCAGTTTTCTCTTCAGGTGAGTCTAGAGCCAGTGATGCAAAGCAGGTCAGCGAGGACAAGTTTTCTTGGTCTCTTCACTCTTTTTCTGCCATGGCACATCATTGTCATGTTTTCCGCAATGCTTTGCCCTGAGCTCTCAGCTGGGCCTCCAGGCCCTGAACTAACATCCTGAAATCAAACTGCCCTAGAAAATTGACCTTTTCAGCAAACATCTCCTTGCATCTCCAGCTCTGATTGGGTTATGTGCATCCCTAAACCAATAAAACACTGTGGCCAAGGACCATGGCAATGCTGATTGACTGGAGCTGGTAAGAACCCACGTGAGCCTGGAAATGGTGGGAGAGTGTCACACAGACCACAGAGCTGAAAATGAGGTAGATGGTTCCACAACAGAAATTCAAAATACTATTAGGAAGGGGAATGCTGGCAAGCAAAGACAGTGACAAATGTCTCCTGAAGTCTGAGTTAAAATCCACTCATTTCACTTGGATACTTGATATATCAAAATGATACAGGCCTTCTCAGGGTATCTCCTCGATGTCATCTTTAATAAATCTGAATATGAACAGAACCCTAAAAAGCAGGGGACATGGCAAATCTGAACTGAAGTAGCTAATTTAAAATACCACCTGATCACTTGTTTTTTGTGTGTATCAGGATCCAAATTTAGAACACAATTTAAAAATTATGTACCCATTAAGTATGAAGTTTCTAAATTCAAAGGGATGAGATAAAGTAGATTGCATTTTCCTTCACATATAACCCTCGTCTCAAATCTGTCTCGTCCATCTTTCCAAGCAGCACTTATCAACTTCTTTCACACATTTCCAGAATGGATGTCAATGGGAAAGTCTTTGTTAGCTCCTGGCCTTTAGAAGTTTACTCCAAATTGAGTTTCATTTTAAAAAGGATTGTTTACACACTAATGTTCATAGTGTCATTATTCACAATTTCTAAAAGATGGAAGCAACCCAGTGTCCATCAATAGATGACAAACAAACTATATATATATAAATACGATGGAATATTATTCAGGTATAAAAGGAATAAAGTTCTGATATATGTGACAACATGGATGAACCTTGAAGACATCAAGTTGAGTGAAATAATCTAGACACAGAAGGATGACTATTGTGTGAGCTCACTGATAGGAAGTATTCGAATATGAAAATTCATAGGCAGAGACTAGAATACAGGGCAGCGGGCGAGGGTGGGTGGGAAATGGAGAGTTAACGCTTACACGGCACAGACTTGTGTGGTGTGATGGAAAAGTTTGGTGATGATGACAGCATTGTGACTGTAACTCATACACTGAATCATATATTAAAGCATGGCTAAAAGGGGAAATTTTAGGTTGAAATGAGTTATTAGAATAATTTTTTTTAAAAAACAGTGAACCCTAATGTAAACCACGGACTATAGTTAATGTACAATTACGATAATATTGTTTATCAAGCCTAACAAAGGTGCCACTCTAACACAAAGTGTTAATAATGGGGACATATTCTATGCATGATTTTTATGTAAACGTACAACTTCTCTAATAAAAAAATTATTAAGAAAGAGATTGTTTCATTCATAAAGAATTTGAAACGCTGAGATACTGTGTCCAAGATTGGATATTAATTAGAAGACATTCTTGGGAAAATAACTAAAACATTGATCATTCCTTCCTTGGAGTTGCAAGAGCAAGGCACAGAGCGGAAAAAAAATGAACGAGACAGGAAAAGAATCTTGATTTTAAATATATGTCAAAATTGCAAATAATGACTAATTAAACGAGGCACCAACGCTGCTGTCAGGGTCAGGCCAGAGTCGCATCTATTCCACTTGCCGTGTGCTGGACTGTGAGCCGGGTCAGAGTGAACAGAGAAGGCAGGACTGGGGATCTCGCACAGCAAGGGGGCCGCCGCTTCCCCCCACCTCCACCGTCGCCCCCTCGTCTCCCCTGGGCCGTGGTGGGAGCTGACTGGTCTCCTGGCTTGGCCCTTGACCGCCGCAGCCTAATCTCAGCAGAGCGGGAGCAGAGGCCTGACGGAAGTGAGCCCGATCAGGGCTCTCCTCCCACGCCACTCAGAGCAGGCCCAAAGCCCCCTCACGACCTGCAAGCTCCGGGGCCGTGTGGGCCTCTCTGAGCGCATCTCCAGCTGCCTTTCCCCTTCTTCGCTCCATCCAACCACACTGGCCTCCTCGCTGTTTCTTGACTCTGACACACAAGCCCATTTCACAGCTTTTACCATGTAAGTGATGGTGCCTTACTTTATAGCTGATTCCAAGACTGAGGAATAAGCCAGTGGAGAAAACATTATAACATCAGCGCCTGAGGTAGGGTAGGTATGCAGACAGCCACTGATCTAGGACAATGCAATTCTTTACATTAAAATGACTTTTTACCTTTGTTTCCAAACTAAATAAAGGACATGGAACTAGATTTTAAAATGTAAAAATATAAATAGGCTTTCTTTTTTAATAGTCTGTTTTTATTTAAGTTTTAAACCCCACGTGTCTTCAACGGTACTAGGGTTTGGGGGTGAGAAAGATATATATGTATACTGCCAAAATACTTCTATATTGTATAAAGAAGTTCCAAAAATTAAAGAAAGCTTATAATACTATTGTAATTGATTTGGCAAGCAGTACTAAACAGACACGCACACACACATACTCAACTAAATCAGCTTACAGAACAAACAGTGCAAATTAGGACAACTAAGGACAGAAGTCTATTTGAAGGAATCAGAAAGAACAGATATTCTTAAGCACTCTAAGTTGTTATAGAATCCATGGAACATGATTTTCTGATAAAGGGGAAACCGGAGAAATGGTCGTTATTTTAATTTTCATACATTTGCAATGCCTCAGTCTAATCTATTATCAATCATCATTTACCTTTCCTCTGGTTTATTTCACTAGTCTAAGAACAGTGCTGTGTCTCGCCTTCTTTTCTTAAGGTCAGAAAGGACAGTGAGCACGCTGGCTTCAGGGCAGCTGCATCTTAGCTGGGTGATGAGAATTCCCTGCATCAGCAGGCTTTTCTGCTTCAGCTGCTCGGAGACCCAAGCAATGGCAAAAGCAGTTCTATTTATTTTCCCTGACTAAAAATAGGATTTTGCTCTTGGCTCTCATTTTCTTTCAGTCTCTACCAGGGGGATTCGTTCTGCAGGTCCGACACTGCCCACCCTGTGGTTCAAACCATCCCTGTGGAGCCTAACGTGCGCCTCCTTTCCAGAGCATCAACGTCAGCGCCTGTCTCTTCTCCACTCAGCTTCTGCCCCAAATCATGTGCGGGAGCTCCGTTAGGAGCTGTGCCGCCCACTCCCACTCCTCTCCCGGAGTTACAGCGCTGTTTGTTCAGAGGGGCGTCCCGCGAGCTGAGCGCGGGGCTGGGGCCTCCGCCAGGGCCCCTCCTCAGGACCTGCTGGACCAGGGGCCCCCTCTCCTCAGGACCTGCTGGACCAGGGGGCCCCCCTCCTCAGGACCTGCTGGACCAGGGCCCCCCCCTCCTCAGGACCTGCTGGCCCAGGGGGCCCCCCTCCTCAGGACCTGCTGGCCCAGGGCCCCCCCCTCCTCAGGACCTGCTGGCCCAGGGCCCCCCCACCCTCCTCAGGACCTGCTGGTCCAGGGGCCCCCTCCTCAGGACCTGCTGACCCAAGGGCCCCCTCCTCAGGACCTGCTGGCCCAGGGGGCCCCCCTCCTCAGGACCTGCTGGTCCTCTGAGGGACCCCAGTAACCCAAACCTCTCCCTGTGTCCTATCTCAGGCCCAGCCCAGCAGCACTGCTGGGGCCCCCCTGCCCTCCCGCTTCTCTCCTCTTTATCCTGTAACGTGAACTAGCTCGCAAGTATTTGGTAAAGTGGGGGATGACGGGAGCTTAACGTGGGCGTTGTGATGACTTCTATGCATTTTTCCCTAGAACGGATAAGCTTCAGTCGGAAAGGAAAAAACCTTTAGCTCCACCAACTCCCATGCAAAGCCCTTTAAAGCTGTACTCCATGAAAATTAAAAATGAGTAATGACATGCAGAGTTGCCTCCCAGAGACGCTCAGCGCAGTTTGTCCTGCACGCTGGTGGGAGTTGCACGCCTCCCGGGCCACCTTCATGGCAGCCCTCCTGCCTCCCACCCGACCTCCAGCCTCACCTCAGCACCCGCAGCCAGTTTTCACACTCCACCAAAGTCGGCATTTTCACTACCTCTGAGGCACCTCCAGCCGCACTAAAACGCCTGCCTGGTCTGTTTAGTATTATCTGAAACATCAATTTGTTTAGTTAATTCCGTGGTTAAGAAAATTGAACGGGACTTCAGGTTATTGTTGTCTTTCAGTTCCAGACTCACCTGTATGCGTGTCCTGTTGCTGCATAACAAATCACCCCAGCCCTACGGCTTAAGGCACGGCTTTTCGGCTGCGTGCTTTCCGCGTGCAGGGAGTCTGGATCCTCTGCTCGCAAGGTGGCAGTCAAGGTGGCAGTGGTGCTGCAGTCCTCTTCCAAGGTTATCCAGCTTGTTTTGGCAGAAGGCAGTTTCTTGCGGTTGTAACACTGAGCTCCTTGTTTTCTTGCTAACTGTTGGCCAGGACCATGCTCAGCTTCTAGAAGCTTCCAGCCTTTCCAGTTCCTTGCTGCATGGCCCTTAGGCACTCAGTACATGGAAGTTTGTTTCCTCCAAGCAGCAGGACAGTGCCTCTCTGACTTGCAACCCCCCTCCAGTGTGCTGTAGCCGCATCTTACAGAGTCGCAACATGATGATGGTAATAACTGGCCCATCGCCATTTCCATGTAACATAACCGAATCGAGGGAGCAACCATCCCATCCTATTCACAGACTCTACCTGCACTCGAGGGTAGGAGTTATACCTAATGAGTCAGAGCTGTCTTAGAATTCTGCTTACCGCCTGCCTTTCTGATTTCTGCCTTGTGATGTTGGACCTGAAACTCTGCAAACCACATTTCCCCTTTGCCAGTTGGCTCCTGTTAGGTTCTGCCAATAACAGGCACTAAAGGGATATTGAAGAAGAGAAGTGCTTAATCCTGTTACTTGCGGTTCCTGTCAGCATTGCCCCGGCACCAACACGTCATCCTGGTAGCAGCTTGGTTCTAGTCTCCAGCTGTCTCCACAGTCCCCAGAAACACCCTACCAGCCCCTCAGACGCCTACTGGGCGACCATCACAACCACAGGTTTGGGCACTAGCTTCATTTCTTCCCTTCTAGCTTCTTTCCTTTGGATGGGAGTGACATCTTTCTGTTATTTTATGTGACCTCAGATTTCCTTTTCTCCTTTGTCAGTTCTCCAATACCTGTGTTTTCCCATTTCTACTAGCTTTTTAAACTTCATTAAGTGACTTGTTTTTATTCTCTCTGTTTAATATTAGCAAATTGAATCCAACAACATATTAAAAGAATTGTACATCACAACCAAGTGGGATTTATTCCAGGTATGCAACCCACATTCAAGGGCCTGGGAACTAAAGCAAGTGTCTGAAAATGTGTAGTCATTTTCATCTGCCAGTGTCTGCTTTCTGGCTACACATTATTAGCATTCCTCTCACATACCAAAGATACTTAGCCTATGCCAATGCCCCAAATGTCTCGTCCCAATAGGACACTAGCTCAAAGTCCAAGACCTCGTCATTTAAATAGGGTCCAGGGGAAGAGAAGTCTCCTCAGATTCAGTTTCCCAAGTATGGTTCCCCTCCCTAAGACCTATAAACTAAAGGGACAAGTTGTTCATCTCCTCCCAATATACACTCAACATGCTCTGGTGAGGCAGATAGGAGAACCACAATGAATTACCTTTCAAAAAGGGGAAAAATAAAAGACCCAGAGTAGTCTCTGGTCCATAGCACTTCTAAAATTAAATATGTTGCCAGGTCCCAATCCAATACTCCTTGGAAATGATTCTCCAGATCACTTGGTTCTGCCCTCTAAGCAGAAACTCTAAGAGAAACTGCTCTGTCTTCTGAGTCATCCCTTTTCCATAAGAAATCATTTCAGTTTGCAGCTCAATTGCCTTCTCAGCCTACTTTTTGTCCATAAAAGCTTGTGGAACCAAAGGCCTCCTTTCATTTTGTATTGTCTCTCTCCATTTCAGTCTTAGGTGTTAGAGCTTCATCAATACAATCCTTATTAAAAACTTTGTGGAATTTCTATGAACTTCACTGGGGTTCACTCTTTTAGATAAAAGTCACACCCACAATTCTTAGTAATTCATGCTAATCTCGACCTTGAGCCCTGTGTGAGACTGCTTTGGAAAACAACATCATTAAGATTTTTGAAGTCTTGTGAGGCCCACCCCAAAATCCTTACATTCTAAACAGTTCCTTCTTTGATTTATCTTCCTTTCCTTTTATTTTATCACGTGCAAATAAAAAGCAAGTTGGCATTTTCTATATTCTTCATGGAAATCTTTCCAGCAAGATCTAGAACATCATTGTTTACCCTTTCTTTTTCCCATGATACAGTCCTTTAACCATAGATTTAAAGTTTTTCTACCTTTTACTCACCACCCTGTTGAAAAAGCAATGTTTTAAGTTATTGTATGGCAGTGCCCCTTCCCATTGCCAACTTATGTTCAAGATACTTATTGCTACATAGAGTACCACAAAATTTAGTGGCTTAAAAAACAACCACTTTATTACATCTCATGTTTTTATAAGTCAGGAATTCCGACAGCATTCATCTGGAGGATTCTTCTGCTCCACATGGCACTGACGTGAGTCATTTAGTAGTATTTAGTTGGTGGTACCACTCGGAGCTGAAGGGTATTAATGACTTCACTCACTCAGCAGGAATGACTGAAAGGCTTGGCTCACCTGGGCCCCATTCTTTCTCCATGAGGTCCGATAGAAGAGCGGGATTTTTACATGCTGTCTCAAAGTTCCAAGAGACCAAGGAGCAATTTTCCAGTCTTTTAAAATGTGAATCCCAGAACTGGCAGTGTCACTTCTATTGCACTGTGTTGGTCAAAGCAGTTACAGCTCAAGCCTTGTTCGAGGGTAGATGAAATAGAGCCCACCTCTTTATCAGAATGTCAAAGAATTTGCAGCCATTGTGTATCAGCTATACTAGAATAGAAGAACAGTTTCCTAAACCAACAAAAACAGCTACAAGAATCCTGGAATCCATGGTGAAATGTTGGAAACATTTTCTTTAAGAGCCAGAAAAGATAAGGATTTCATCTCTCACCCTCCTTTTCATCGTTTTACTGGAGTCTTAACCAATAAGACAAGAAAAAGAAATTAAAAGTCTAAAGTTGTGAACAAAGAAGTAATACTGTCTTTATTTGCAAATGATATGGATAACATCCAAATAATATTTAATAATTTATTAGAATTTTAAGAGAGATTAGCAATATTTCAAGATACAAAGTCAACATTGAAAAGTCAATTGATTTTAATACACTATTAACAATTGATTAGAAAATATAATTTGAAAAAGTAGGAAAAATATTAGGTACCTTAGAATAAATCTAACAAACATGCAAACATCTGTTATTTGTTAAAAATTGGAAAACTCTACTGACAGACATTAATAAAAACCTAAATAAATAGGAAAAATACAATGTTCCTGAATAAGAACATTCAGGAACACTGTATTCAGGAATACATTCATATTCTAATGAAGTAAGTTTTACCTAAACCTATCAGTAAATTTAGTGTAAAACTAATTGAAATTTCAACAGGATTTTTCATGGAATTCGGCAAGCTGACTCTAAAATTTACCTCAAGGAATAAAGGACCAGGATGAGCAAAAATACTCCAAAAAGAACAAGATATTGAGCTTTATTGTAAAACTGTAATAATTAAGATAGGGAAAGGATGGGCAAACTGACCAAATGAAAGAAATATAGAACGCAGAAACAGACACACATATAGAAGTAAACTAAATTTATCAAAGAGCAGACATTGAAGATTGGTGCAAAAAATAATGGACCATTCAACACAGATTCTAGATTAATTGGTTATCATGTGGAAAATATGAAATTTGGCATAAGCTTCCCAAAATAAACAAAAATCTGCTTGAGATAGATTAAAATCTTTTGTTTGAAAGGCAAAACTACAAAACTTCTACAAAGAAATACAGGAAACTGTAGTACCTTAGGATAGCAAAAGATTTCTTATACAAGACAATAAAAAAAAAAGGTTAGCCATAAAGGAAAAGTTTAATAAATTTAACCACATTAAAATTAAGAACTTCTATTAATCATTAATATCATAAACAACTTGAAAAACACACCACAAATTAGGCGATAACAATTGAAACATAAGTAGCCCAGCAAGGATTAATATCCAGAATCTGTACACAGCTCCCATGAGTCCAACTCACAGTCAAGCAAATGAAAGTGAAAGCAAAGATGGCATTTCACATCCGCATGACCAGTAAAACCACCCTAAGTGTTGGCAAGGATGCAGAGCAACTCTCATCCACTCTGGTGGGGAGACAAATCAGTAAAGCCGCCTTAGAAAATTTCTGGGCCTTGCCTGGCGAAGTCGAACATGAAGAGACCCAATGCCCAGCAGCTCTACTCTAATGTGCCCGTCCTGGAGCCCTGGAGCGGCACTTGCCCTCGTGCCACAAGTTGTGGGGTTTTCTTGGGTTTTTTTAGAAGAGGAAAAAAAGCAGTTTTATTATTGAATAAGCATTAAACGAGAACACGATACAGCACAGGAGGTCTGCAAAGAGATTGCCAACAATATTGTTTATAATAGCCAAATTGTGGAAGCAACTCGAATGTCTGTCAGCATTAAGATGGTAAGTCGGGTACGGAACATGGAATACTACACGGTAGCAAGAGTAGAGGAGCCGCTACCTGAACTCTGAGTCACTGAAAATATAAGAAGAAGAATAGCAAGTATTTGCATCGTTTTCTCTGTACCAAGCTCTTTTCTAAGTGATATATATGTAGATGTATACATATATACATGCGTATAACCTTACTTAATCCTCACAAGAGTATGCTATGAGGTAGATTCCATTATTTTTCCCTTTTACAGATGAGGCAATTCCAGTCAAAGGGATGAAATAACTTGCCAAAGTTGACACAGCTATTAAGGGAGGTGGTGGAGCCAGATTTCAATCTCAAGGAACATGCACACAGTCTGTTAGAAGAAGTTAGGTGATATGCCAAAATTGGTAAAGCCGAGCACAAATGGGGGAATAAATATATATGTATTTGCTATGATATGTGGAAACTCAAGGGAATAATTCACATAAAGTTATTACTTTCAGTGCAATTGAGGGCTGGCATATTGATAAATTCTAAGTCACTAAAATTATTTTATTTCTTATGTTGAGTTACAGGTATATCTATGGTTATACATTCTATTGTAATTCTTTAATCTACCTAAATATATATGTACATATATACATATATAGTGTGTTTGTGTGTGTGTGTGTGTACATATATATGTCATAATGTGGTTGGCTTTGCTTTACTCTCACTCATCTACTTTTCTCTCAGAGTTAAGCAAGATTCTCCCCTTAACACCTGTCTGAAAGTCAAAGCCAGGAGGAGACTCCTTTCTCATTACATTCCTTCTCGACAGAAGTGAATCCAGAATAATCTTGTTCATAAATGATGTATTAGTCAGCCAAAGAGGTGCTGACACAAAATACCAGAAATAAGTTGGCTTTTATAAAGAGTATTTATTTGGGGTAGAAGCTTACAGTTACCAGGCCATAAAGCATAAGTTACTTCCCTCACCAAAGTCTGTTGCCATGTGTTGGAGCAAGACGGCTGCTGACGTCTGTGAGGGTTCAGGCTTCCTGGGTTCCTCTCTTCCTGGGGCTCGCTTGTCTCCAGGCTCAGCTCCTCTACTATCTCCACAAGGTCAGCTGTAAACTATGAGGCTCTCTAGGCTTTGCCTCTCTCCACAATGCCAGCTATGAACTGGAAGGTGAATGGCTCATCTCTTTTTCTGGAGCCTTCTCTCCTTCCTCACAACCAAGCTCCCTTGTGTGCTCTCTTCTCCGGGCTCCAGCATTAAAACTCCAACTAACTCCTCTGCTCTGCCATGGAATTTTAAAAGGGGCAGGGACTCAATGTCCTACTGACGTGGCCCATAATTTAATCACGCCCAGAGGAACAGACCATTTTACAAGCATAATCCAATATCTATTTTTGGAATTCATAATTATATCAAACAGCCACAAATGGTAATAAGGCAAAAACAAAAGGAGGAAAAAATATGGAGGGAAGATTACTTAATATTTCGGAAAACATTATTCCATCACAGCAGGGATTTTTTATAATAGCCAGTTATGTAGCTGATGAGAGGGACTGGCATTCTCACATAACAAGGCTTGGCCACGTGTATAAGAAGGCTTTATGTGTGCCTACTTTTTTTTTTTTTTTTTTTTTTTTACCGGGAGGTCCCGGGAATCGAACCCGGGTCCCTCCATATGGGAGACGGATGCCCAGCCAGTTGAGCTACATCCGACCACTATGTGTGCCTACTTTTGATATAGTAATTTCACATGCAAGAATTTGATCTAAGGAAATTATCATGGACATATCGAATGCTGTAGCTACAGAAATATTCATTTTAATGCTATGTACAGCAGTGAATAATGGAAAGAAGTATACAGCTATACTGGATTAGTTAAATGAGGGCACATTTATTTGAAGGAATAATACTGTTTTAATTAATTGTGAGGGAAGCGGCTGTGGCTCAATCAGTAGGGCTCCCGTTTACCATATGGGAGGCCCCGGGTTCGGTTCCCGGGGCCTCCTGGTGAAGGCAAGCCCGCCCGCACAGTGTGGTTAGCTGACCCAGCGAGCACAAGCAGCAAGGGGGGGATAAATGAATAAATAAATAAAATGTTTAAAAAAAAAATTAATTGTGAAAAACAGCAAATAACATCAAAAAATAAAATATAACTGGAAAATAAAATTTAAAAATAGCCTATGCATATACCTCTGTTGTTGGATAGTCTAACTGAAATAAAGATTTGAAAGAAGGAAGTGAGAAGGAAAAGGGATGTGAAGTACGGTTGGCAATGAAAAGTATGGGATGCCTCATGGATTATCTAAATCCCATACTAGTCTAAATGGTTCAAAGTAAAGCCTAACTTCTTTATCTGAAAGATTTCTTAAGGAAAGATAAACCACAATCATATAACACTTAAGAAATGTTTGGGATATGCAAATGGCCCTGGGTTATTGATAATGAAAAGAGGACAAATGTAATGAGAATGCAGTTTGCA
Organism: Tolypeutes matacus; assembly: GCA_026826555.1. NCBI lineage: Eukaryota > Metazoa > Chordata > Mammalia > Cingulata > Chlamyphoridae > Tolypeutes > Tolypeutes matacus. Next base: position 972,155 of record JAKSZT010054342.1, on the reverse strand, counting down.
TACTGTCCCATAAGACTTTCTGTGCATGGCTAATGAAAGAAACTGGAATGATTAATGGTGTCGATCCCCACAGGGAGAGCAAAGTCCTGCTGGCTGTGCTCTACTACCACTGGCGACCGCCATGAGACCGCCACTAGCCACTCTCCACAGCACTGCGCTAGCACTAGGCGACTGATTTAGAGCTTTGCAAGCATAATTCCAAATATTTATGTCTCTCTATTCAAAGGAAAGAAAAGTTGCCCTCACCACCTTCCTAATGGAAGTTTATACATTCTTTGCCATAGAAAATAGGGTTGGGGTGGAAAGTTGATGGCATGCAGGATTGTCAACCCTTTTAACACAACGTGAAGAGAAAACTATGATGGACTAAGAGAAGATTTTCACATCTGAAAGCCAGAATCATTGAAGACATTAAAACCTTGAAGATCATGCCTGTGTTGACCATAAACACAGACACCTGATCCCAGAATGCTACACATGAGCCAGGAAGGAGGTAGTTTTGGAACAAATAAAAAGTACTTCTTCACTAAACATATGGAACTCATTCCCCCAGTAAATTGTGCAAGACAGATAAGAAGAGTCCGAGAAGGGGTTGGTTAGGGCTCCCTTGCCCATGGGTTTAAGATATTACAAAAAGAGGGTAGTGATGTCTGTCTGTGAGGACAGTACCACAGGAAGGAGCCAAGCTCCTTGAAACACAAGTGTGCTTGCCCCACGTGGACGCCACAGAACGACGTCTCTTCTATTTCATCTGGACTGGCACAGTGCCTGGAACTTGGTGGGTGCACAATGCATATTTTTTCAATGACATTGGAAACAATCTCTATATCCCAGCTCTCTCCAAACTATCATTAATCTTCAATCTGCTGTGTCATTGCTCTTAGAAGAAAACCTGAAAGTCAAACTCCATGAAAACGTAAAAGTCAGGCATTCTCCCTTCATATAAATATTTAAAAGGTTAAGTATATTGAAAAGATGAAAGTATGCTCGAGTTTCTGGAGAAAAGGTAGCAGAGTAATGCCCAGTTACTGTATTAAAAGGAAACAGTGACAGGCATTCAGTTTTAAGGTTATCCATTGTTTGAAATCATTTTTTAATGTAAAAACAACTCCATTTAGTAAAGAATCCCACAGTACTACACCTTCTATTTCTTCATCCAATAATTGTTTAATAAAATTCTGTTACTTACCAGGCAGTCAGTTTTTCAAAAGATATATGACAACTATAAAGCTGTAACTCAAGCTATTTTATCTTCGGAGAAATAAAATTTATGAGAAAATAAATCACACTTTCTTTTCTCTCTACCATCTTTTCTTGTGTGGAAATCACCCAAGAGTGCCCATGCAAGTAATTCAAAATTTGAAACTACCTTGCCAAGGCTGCCAAAATCTGTCAGTGAAAGGAGGCAGACACAATGCTATAAAATGAACTACCATGATGGCTTTAACAGACACACAATTTAAAAATCTCAAGGTAGGGGGACGGATGTGGCTCAAATGGTTGGGTGTCTGTCTCCCATATGGAGGGACCTGGGTTCGATCCTCAGGACCTCCCAGTAAAAAAAAAAAAAATCTCAAGGTATTTCTCTGCTGCCCATTCCAGGGATCTCTCAGGCCTTGCCCTGAACCACAGGAATGTGCCATGTGCTTCACCGCACTTGCTCACTGGCCTTCTGGAACCCACTCTCACCACTCAGGGAGCCAGAACAAGGTCCCTTCCTGCCACTTCACATATTAATCAAAGGAGCATCCAGAAGAAAGCGTAACCTGGAAATCCAAATTCGCTGTCTCTGCAACGTCCTCATCAGCTGCTGGGAAAGAGGATGAGTCCGAGCTCTTGGAGCTAAACTCCACACAAGGGACAAAACTAACACGTCAAAGCAGAACTTTTACTTCCTGGGACGATAACTAAGTGTAGAAGGTCAAGAGGCATGAAAAGTGGAAGGGAAAAAATATTTTCCCCCAATGATTCCCATAAATGATCTTTTCACATTGTTTTGAAAAAATTCAAACCCACAGACAAAAATAAAGAAGAGTACAATGATCAGTGGCATAGCCCTTACCTATATTCACCTGACTATTGAGATCTTGCTGCACTTGCCCTCTCATCCTGCATGGATACACACACACACAACTCCTGTGGCCAAGCCATGCAAAAGGACGTTGCGACAATAAAGCACTGGACCCTTAAGCACGTTAGCATAGGTTTCCCACGAACTAGGACAGTCTCCCACGACACCCAGCACCATTTTCAAATGAGTCCTTCACGCCTCTCTCGCCTCGCCCCTCCTTTGTGCTGCTACTGCCCTAGCTTGTGCACTCATGGCCTCTCAGTGGGACTGTTACCATAACCTCTAGAATTAAATTATTTTTAGAGTTCACAAGTTGAAATATTTGGCAGTAAAGGGTCATGATGGCTGACTTACGTTCAAAGGAGTCAAGTGAAAAATATATATACACAAAAAAATATGGAAAATGCTAACTGAATCTAAGCACAGAGAAAACAGGTACTCACTGTGCAGCTCTTTCAGCTTTTCTGGGTGTTTGGGATTTTTCACAATAAAACGAGAAAAAATAACTCCCGAATAGATGCAAAGAATCCTACACGGATTCTTTCTCTAAGTCTTTGCCAAGCAATTGTCATCGTCTTCCTCAAACCTAATGATGAGCATGTCACTCTCCTGCTCACAACCGTCATTGGCTCCCCATTTCCAGAGTGGTGTTGGAAGGTTTGTGCAATGTGCTCATTAGGACCAGGGCCGAGGGTCAGACCCCTTGGGCTTCAATTCCACGCCTCTGAAATGAGGATAGTAATAGTACCCACCTCCCAAGACGGTGTCAGAGTTAAATGAGCAAATACATGAAAAGCACATAGAGCAGTGCTAGGACAGTTACGCTATGTGTCAGCTCTGGAGACACCGAGATACATCCATACAATTATTTTTAAAAGATTCTGTGGTCAAACCTTTACAAAATGCCAGGTGAAATGAAAATCAAGAATATGCACTGGAGGAATTCTCAGTGCTGTCAGAGCTAAAGTCCACGATGTATCTTTAAGTACAGAGATTCCATGCTCAGTGCATCACGCAGGCCTAGGGAATAAAATCTAAACTCCTTGCCTGATTTTGAAGTGCCTCCACAACAAAGTTCTACCCACTTGTCAACTTCGAAGTCTCCAGCTCTCACTCACTCAAACGGCAAAGGCTTCTTTCTCCTGTCATAACCTTGCTTCCCCACCAGCTCTGTGCTGGCTGCGCCATGACTCTCCTCCCATCTCTGTTGCAAACACCCAGCCCAGGTGGTGCTGATTTACACAGACTACCCAGGTCCTCCCAGGCAGAATTCATGCCCCATCCTTGTTTCCCCCAACGCATGTTGTTTAAAGTTCTGCTAAAATGCATACCACCTGCAAGCGGGCATAGCTCAGTGGTTGAGCACCTGCTTCCCACGTACGAGGTCCTGGGTTCAATCCCCAGTACCTCCTCCTTGGGGAAAAAAAAAAAAGGCATGCCACTCTGTCTTGCATTATGAGTTTTTAGTTTCCGTTTTCTGTAATAATTTACTTGGATTATTTGAACTACACAGGAAGAAAAACCAATTCAAGTTTCAGAGGGTATCTTTTGTCTACCAATGGTTTTACCATCTTCCCTGAAAGCACTTTTTTGATTCCTTGTGACAGGAAACCAACAGTTATGTTTTGAACACATCTGCTTCCTCTAAGACTATAAATTCTGAGACAGCAGAATTAAATATTGTCCTATTTTATATTTCACGTAATAGCTAATAGAATTCAATAAACAGTATATGCTAAGTAAATGTGAGGGGAGTAAAATGTGATCTATTAACTGTACCAGATCTGTGCCTATAAAATCTTTGATTAGATAGGAAAAAAGAAGAGGACTAATTTCAGAAATAAAAGAGATTTTGCATAATCCAACTGTGTTCTCTCTATTTGAAGATTCCTCCATTTTGAACAGTTTAAATTAAGAGAACCCTTTTTGCTTCTTCTTTTGAAGTTCTGCAAACTAAAGGAAGACTGGAATTCTGTAAACAAACTGAACAGTTTTTATTTCTTTTTAGTAACTGGCAATAGGCAAGATGTGGGAATCAGAACTTGAGCAGAAATTACGAGGGAGAAAGTAGATGCCATTTGGGTGGAAGCTCAGCCCCTAGCTGGCACGAATTCCAGTGGGAAATGGTAATTAGATATGTTCAAATTCTGACCATCTGTAATTATGGGAAGCTTCTAAATCTGATTTGTGTTTGGAGGAATTGTGGTCAAGAAAGGAATATGCAAATGGTGATTTGGATAGACTCCAAGATGTGACCTTTTTGGACCCCAAAACATGTAATTCTAGAAGAAAAATGTGAGCAGAGTAGTGTTCCCCTTTGCCCTAGAGCCATTTCTTGGAAACCTGTCTGGAGAGCACAGTTGAGTTAACCAGTATGTCACCCAGAACTTCTAGTCTCACAGTCAATAAACAATTTGATCTGTTGCCTTTGTATTAAAACGCCATGATGCTCTACCAAAAACTAGTGCTTCTGCACGCTCCACGCCTTGGGAGGGCATCTGAGAGGAGGAGAAACAGCTGAATAGAGACAACGTTTCACACACGCTGGCGACATCAGCAGAGTCCCTTCCAGCCGCTTTCCAGGAGCGACTGCGAGAGCTCAAAGGTGCAGCTATCAGAAGCGAGCTAACGGCCTTGGTGGGAAATAACGGCCTAAAAGTCCAATGGAGCGATACAGATTGCGCCCCAAGTGGACCTTTCCGGAAAGTAAGACATTTAAAGGGGGCCTAGTGCCCTTCTCAGTGTCATAATGATATGTGACTGTACAGGTGCAGCAGAGACGGCGCATCCGGGTCACCTGCAGCCGTCACAGGGCTGAGCACCAGCTGAGCCAGGTCCTGATGTCAGCCAGCGCACGTATCTTATAGGCATGGCTGTGGCTGGAAGTCCAGGGAGATACGTGAGGATCACCCAGGCTCCCAAATCTTGACAGGAGCAGGGATAGTCACCTAACTCTCTGCAAAGAAAGAAAAGGCGTATCTGTATCACATTTCAAATAACGGTGCGAGAAGGTTAAACAATCCACCTAGGGCTAAGGCTGATAAACGGCAGCACCAGGAGTCAAAGCCCAGCAGCCTAAATCTGGAGCCAAGCTCCCAGCCACTGCTGGCCCTTTGACCACCTGTCAGGAGCACACAGAGTTCCCTGGATGCACTTGAACCAGTGGTGACAGCTGCCCCAAGACCTCACTGCTTCAGCACGCAGGGGTCTCGACGATCAGCGCCACACAGCCCCTTAATGGGGGCGTATCCAGGGACCATCAGAAGGACTCTGGGCCACCAGCTGCTTTAGCACGACGCTGGAAAGTTCTTAGAACTTTTAAAGGAGAGCTTGATAGCACTCCAAGAGTCTTGTCTGGCATTGAATTTAAAATCTGTACCATTAGTCTACTTCTGCACTTCCCACTGTATCCAGGGAAACAGGAACGCTTCCTACTGATCCCCCATCCACTCTCCACCCAGCTAATTACCTACCCTTTGGATCCATTTTGCAATGCCAGTGCTTCAGGGAAAACTTGCTGTTCTCACACACAGCCCTGACAAAGTCACTCACCCATCTAGCTTTGTAGCTTTAAATATTCTCAAATTTATACCTCCAGGCCCAACCTCTCTCCTGAACTCCAGATGATACGAAATACCTTTCTTTAGATGGCTAACACCTCAAACTCAGCATAACTAAAACAGGACTCCTGATCTTTTCCACCAAACACCTGCTCCACCCTCAGGCTCCCCCAGCTCGGTGAATGACCGGCTACCCTGGCAAAGGCCTGGCAGCCCTCCACGACTGCTCTCCTCTCATAAATCCCGTCCAATCCATCAGAAAATCCCGTTGACTCTACCTTCAGAACACATCCTAATTCCATCACTTCTCAGTCCCTCTCCTGCCACCGACTCGTCCTACGCCAGCACGGTCTTTCTCCCGGATTGCTGGTCTCCTGGCTCCCCACCGTGAGCCGTGTCTAAGTGCTCGGGCTGCAAGACAAAGCACCACAAACCAAGCGTCTTGAAGCAGCAGACATGTAATGTCCCACAAGCCCACACCCTGCAGACAGTCCTACCTTTCCTGCTACTGGCATGGGGGCTGCTGGGAGGCCTGGGCTGCCGGCCCTGCCTGGGTGGGCTCGTGGCCTTCTCCCCGTGCGCCTGACTCCTCCCCACTCTTCCAAGGACACCAGTCCTACTGGATATGGGACCCGCCCTCCTCCAGCATGAGCTCATTCTCACTTATAATTCCATCTGAAGACTGGGCCACATTCCGCAGTGCTGGGGCAGGCGCCGGCATGTCTTTTGGGGGGCACCACTCAACCCATCACAGCTCCCTGAGAGGGTTTCTCTGTCACAAAAGCCAGCGTGAGCCTCTCCTGGGGTGATGATGTCTCACCTCTGCTCCGAACCCTGCCAGCAGCTCTGACAAGGCCCCGGGGCCCTGCGCCATCCAGCTGCTGCCCCTCTGGCAGGTCTCAGGAGCCTCTGTGCCTTCCCTTCCGTCCACAGCGACCTCCTGCAGCTTCCTGAAATCACCAGGCATGCTCCCTCCCAGCGGCCGCCGCACCTGCCCTCCTCTTTGCCTGGACTGTCTTCCCCCACTCTCCTCGCGCTCTGTCCCCCATTTCCTTCAAGCCTGCAGCCACATGTTGCCCTTTCAGCGAGATGCTCCGTGACGAGCCTATTTAAACATCACAGACCCCGCATCAAAGTTTCTTCTCTCCCTTCCCTGCTTTAATCCATAGCACCCACCTCCTAATGTGCTATAAAAATAACATATTCGTCCTGTTGATTGTCTTTCTCTGTCTACTCAAATATACTCTCCTTCAGGATGGGAGTCTTGTCTCTGGAGGTCACTGATGAATCCCAGAAGCTAGAGCGGAGCTTGGTGCAGAGCAGGCAGTCAGGAAGTGTCTGCCGCCTGCATCCAGGCGCCCATGCACGCTCGTTAGCGCCGTGTAGCACCGTGTCATTTGGTGGTCTTCATCATAATTGTAACTGATTAATTTTGTTAATTGTGAGGTTATGTATGTAATGTCTCTCTCCTCTGCTAAATTATAAGTGTTTTTACCACTGATTCCCCAACAACTAGCAGAGTACTCATTACCTGGCAGATGCTTACTAATATTTGTTGAATGAATGAACTAGACTAAAAAGCTGTTGGCACTGGATTCTAGCACAAGCGTCATTCTTGACAGTTTTACACTGGTCACCTGATCAGAGAAGTTCCTAATCAGATGGTAGAGGATTTCTACTTAGGTTATAAAGAGACTGAAAACCTAGGTCAGAATCAGATAGAGGACAAAGCATCTAAGGCAAGTACAGAGATGGCTCCAAGTGAGGACAGCTGGACAGGGTTGTTTGTTTCTTTGTTTGTTTGTCTGGATTGGGGGGCTGTTTTTCTTTACTTTTTCCCTTCCCTATAACTAAAACAGTGTCAGCTCCACAGGCTGACTTATCTAAGAGGTATCCAAATTTCCTCAGGAAATAATAAAGAAGAATGTTACAAAATTATTTCAGTTTATTCCAAAAAGGCAAATCAAGTTACAAACCTGTATTTCCAAGAGCTAAATGCTAAAGACAACATTTTTCACATTTGAGAGAAAGTAATTTGATTTTTCACTGAAAAAAAAAAAGTTTAGATATTTTGTATTTTACTTTTAATATACATCTACCCCTTTCTAGGCAGTTTTCTTTAAACTGCCAGCATAAAATTCATTAAACTTGCCTTCAAGTTGAGGAAAACAGGTTCCCTAATTATTTCATTGATATTATACTGCCATCTAGTGATCAAAATATGGATGACTCGCCTGAACAGCTGAAAGTCAAATAACAGAGGTCCCAAGACAAAACCTGAAAGTAGCTAACCTAGCCTGCCCAGGTCCCTCTCCATTGTGCACCCCGTCTCAGACAGCCAGCTGTTAGACTGAGTCCTTCTAGGCCACTCTTGCTGCTGACATGTCCCAGCTGGAAAATGAATGTTTATATTTGCCATCTTCCCTCTTCCAAATAAGCTTTGATGAGCAAATCCCCCCCAATAAATCACTTTAATTGGACTTAAGAGTAAAATGCCCTATCGCGATGCAATCCATTAATGGCTCTTCTCCACAAACTCAGAACAGTCCAGGGATGTTTCAGGGCAGGTGGACCTCAACACTTTCCTGTTCACTTTGATACAGAGAAACTGGGACTTTGCCATTGATGAAAGTGGCCAGAGGAAGGCATTAGAGAACTTCTTTCCATTTAGATGTATGTGAACACAAATATTTCTGCATGTTTTCTGGCATCAAGTATAAACAGAAAATGCCTGAGTTGTAGAAAGTTATTTTTCTTCTAATAAATTTATATTATTGCACTCAAATTATTCTTAAGTCCATGGTAATGACTATTTAGCTTTTATGGATAATAAAAACTAGACTTCAGGATTACAATGTACAACTCACAATACTATAAACTCTATAGAGAACTCTTTCTGCAAAAGAAGCGCAAACTGCTAGTTTATTTGCTTTCATCTCTCACCACACTCTGTAAAATAAAGATGACTAAAATATTAAGAGCATAAAATCTTCTAAAAACAAAAAAACAAAAAACCTACAATCTATTTCCTAGCACCTTCTCACCATCAATGGTTTGTCCTCTAACCATAGATTATCTCTGAAAGGCCGTCCTAATCAGACATAACTATAAGAGTCTTCTTCCTATTCGATGAATAATTTTAATTTTTGTAATAAAGGAATAGAGATGCTAAAGCACAAAACATATTCTTAAAATAATGAAAGACCAGTGGACTAGAATGGAAGGCTTGTATTAATAAGGAAGGAATGATTGAGATTTTATAGGCCAGGCTGAATACCATGGACTTGATCCTCTAAGTGGGTGACTTTCAAATCAACAGCTAATCAATAACACATATAATTATTTTTTTCTTTTGGTCATGAGATTTATTTTGAAATTTATATTAAAGGACATGACTTTTTTAATTGAAAAGCCGTGCAGACTCAAGGATAGGCAGTCACTCGAGGTTTTAAGCAGCGCATTTCAAGAAAATTCGTTTGGCAGCAATAAGAGAGATGAAGTCAGGAGACTAATTAGGAGGTCATGGGAAAGTCCAGTTATCAGAGTCCAAGAGGCCAGAGCAGAGCAGTGGCAGCCGAATGGAAAGAAATGAAGGTGAAAGATGTCTGGAAAGAAGAGTTGGTTTTAGTGTGTCTTCTCTTGATGAGCACTGCATCACGCACTCATAGCCTAGCACAGGCAGAGGTCCACAGTGGGCAGATTCTGAAACGGCCTCCAGTGGTCACCGCCTCCTGGGATTCGTGTCATGGAATTCTCCCTCCCTGTGCACATGTGTTAGTTGGACCTAGTGACCTGCATCTCACAAAAGAATATGGCAAAGGCGATGGGATGTCACCATCTAAGGAGCTAAGACCCTCCCTCCAAGAACCATCAAGGACACGGAATCCTGCTGCCGACCCCGCGGATGAGCCTGGAGGCAGAGCGTTCCCCAGCCGAGCATTCAGACAAGACCACGGCCCTGCCAATGGCTTGAAGGAAGCCTTGTAGGAGACCCTGAAACAGAAGTCCACGTTAAGCTGTGGCCAAAGTCCTGACCCATGAAAACTATGGGTAACAAGCAACTAGGTTCTGGGGTAATTTATTATGCAGCAACGGATAATTAATACATATCCAATAATATCTGTTAAATTAATGCATAATAAACACAAAACTAACCGTACTCAGTTATATGGAAAACACACAAAAGCCTCTTAAAACTCAACATTGATAAAATGTTACTTTAAAAACTGGTAAATTTTCAGAGGTAAGGCTTTTTTAAACTTGATTTGTTAAAAAGTTATGAGTTATTTCTGGGAAACAGACATTGACCAGTTCTTCAGAGAAATGTCTACCATTTTCACAAGAAAGAGGGATTTTCAAGGTTCCTGTTCAGTGTGAAACCTATCGGTTTGCTTATTTAGCTCCTATCTCGTATTGCTTCCTAGACTCTTTGTCAAAAGTGCCCAAATGTGTACAACACATGCAAATACACAAACACCAATGTGTGCTCACATATATACACAGACATGTTTGCATGCCTGATACATGCCTCTGATAGCAAAGGATACACGTTTGTACCTACACACATGTTCACCAAGGCAAAGAAGCACACACACCCCACTGCAGGCACACACACAACCATCACTGCCCAACACACATCCTCCTGTGCACTGAGACACAGACACACAGAGAAAGCGAGAGTCCTGATCCCAACAGGAAAGGTAAATTGATTATTCCAGATAAGCATTCCCCAAACAGGTCTGTGAGATGTTAATAGGTGCCATGTGAAATAGAAGTCCAAGATCAATTAAGCTTGGTAAACAGTGTATTAAAACGTTAAGTGGTTTTCTTCAGAAACACTGCAAAAACTGTTTCCACAGAAACAAGTGAAGGTTATAAGAATAAAAGTTACGGTCAAAAATGAGGAGTTTTATTTTGATGCCTCAGGTCAAATATAGGGAAAGATTAATCCCATTATGGTACTTAGTGTAATATGGTATAAATTTATTTTTTAACTCTATCTTTATAGCAATGTTAAATTCTCTGTGGTATAAGAAGTTAGAATAAATGGAAAGAGAAGCAAACAGCTTTCCTATCTGTAGAAATATGATAAGCTTTCTTTCAGCATAGCAAACTTTGCCTCTGACAGTGGAGAACATAATATTCCCATCTCCATCTCAATACAGAGACAACAATATAGGCTCTAACAGCCTAAATGGAATTGCTTCCATCAGTCCACTGTAACGACCTGCTCCTCTGTAAAATCACGGCACAAATCTCACTTACAGAAACTGGCCTCTGCTTGCAGCAAATTAGCTTTTTTTTTCTGTCAGGTTTAGAAGAGCAAACATGGCTAGTGAATGAAAGGTCTAGAACAGATACTGGAGAGCCCAAGTCTGTGACCTTAGCCGCTGGACTGCTGCCTCCACCAGGAAGCATTCTCTATATGTACTTCAGCTCATCAAACATTTCCTAAGAAACTACTCTGCTGGGCTCTGGCACTAAAAAGGAGTAGGGCGTGGTCTCTGCCATCAATTACTTGGGGAGATAAGAAAGTGAACAAAAATGTAATGATGCATGCATTGGGAGCGTTAGAAGTCTGTGGAGAGGACAAAAGTGTGGCGTAAATAAGAAAGTTAAGGGGGGGAAGCCGGGAAGATATCCTAGAATACGCTGATTGTGGAGAATTCATGTGTGAGCATACATGGAGAGTCCACACCCTCAGAAACACAAGATTTGAGAGAGAAAAAGAGCAATTAAATAAAAGTACGCTATGGTTCTCTGCCTTTCAGAGGGAATTCCCAGGACCTCTCCATACCAAACTACAACGGACAAGCTGAACAGCAGTTCTTTAGGAAGTCAAGGGGGTGCCATGGGGAAATAGGCACAGTGAAAAATAAATAACCATAACTGCATTTGCATTAAGTTTGAAATTTTTCAAAGCATTTTCCTTTTACTTTAAAAAAGAATACTCTTTTAATCATTTGTATTCCATATTTTGGTATGAAAAAAGTGAAAAAATAGACTTTAAATATGATGAAGATGATCACTTAGAAAAATTTGCTTATGAATTTACATCATGTACATGACAATGGATTTTCCTTGGGGAAAAGTAGACATGGAACTTATAGAAGCCAAGATGAGTCATGAAGAGATATCTACTTTGAAACAGGTGTAACTGGTAAGAGACTCACTATTATCTTTACATACTGAGATTTCCTTGTTTCTCACAAAAAAAAAATGGGGTTACATTTTTATTACAAAAGTTATACCTACTTACAGAGATGTAATTTTAAAAGAGACAATAAACTATTCATTCTTTAAGTCTGAGGTCGTCCACCAGCCTTTCACAACCACAAGTCTGTGACCAGAAGGGTGATCCAGGCTGTAGAGGCATGTAGCACAAAGAAAAGACAGAATACACCTGAAAATCACTAATGGAAAAACATTATATCCCTCAGGAAATAGAGCACAGACCAGAAGCCAATCTTCTAAGAGATCAGTTAAACTCTTAAGTGATCTTAAATCTTAACCTCAGTTGCCTCAGAAATCTGCAGATGTGAATTTGCCCATATCATATGCAGTTGACCATGTGATAAAACAGTTTTCGATGTTATCCCTAGTGACAGAAGAACTTCCATTGCTGTTCTAAGAAGCACGGAAGGATTTTCATCCTCATTTCATCCTCATGCACCTACTTCCTCAGAATGACCAAACACTATACTCAGAAAAATATCTCTTCATTTCCACTTCTTCCTGACCCACAAATCTAATTTAAAATTTGAGTAAAGCAATTATTTTTCATATTAAATGAACCTAAATGTAGACATTATCTAATCCAACTTCCAGATGTTTACAATTGAATAATGCAGTCAACTCTTTCATCTCTGAGTGTTTTTCTCCCTTTTTTAACTAAAAAGTTGGTTAAGACTCCCTTACTCATTTACAAGGCAGCATGAGGCAGGATAAGGATAATCCAGAATCACGAGAAGTAATAACTGTATAAGGAGAATTTAGTGGTGAAGAGCTCTTGGGAAGGTTTGAATGAATAGTGTTGCTTTTCCAAAAGTTCAAGGCCAGTCCCCAAATCTTATCATCTACTTTGAAGAACTCCTGGGATGGTCTACACAAGTTTCTTGAAAATCAACAATAACTTGAAACTACAGATTATCCTTATTATTCCTTATCATCACTGGCAAAAGCCCTCTGCCAATGGAGGAAGAGCAACAACTACCTGTCCCAGATCCTTCACTGACAGGAGGGAGAAATCATCAGCTACTGTTGGAGAAGGAGGATAGAGAAGAAATACACCCATCCAAGACCCTGCACTGATAGAATAAAGTGCTCCTTTGCCCCTGAGACTCATAGGGACTCCCTAAAATTGAGACTGGAGTAGTAAAACAAAAAAAAAGTCTTGTATCTCAGTACAAAGGAATAGTGACCTACTATTGACAGAAGGGCATGGAGAGAGGCCTGCTTAAATCTAAAGAGAGAATAAAAATACTGACAGAAACTCTGATGTTCCAGGCCTCATACTAAGCACATGGCAGCAGAAGTCTCTCATTCAAGGAATTTAGACTGTGATACACTGACAGTAAAAAAAAGTGCAAACCCAGATCAACTATAGCCTAGATTGACTTAACCCACATTAATGGCTTTATAGAAGAGGCATGCCCATTTCTGGGCATAAAAATTGTTTCCTTCTGACTCTGTGGATCTTTTACATATTATGCCCAGCATTCAACCAAAATTTACATGACACCCAATAAAAAAAGGAAAAAATGACTCATTATCATCATATAAAAATGACACATTGTCAAGAAATAAAATAAACAACAGAATCAGACACCGTACTATTGAGACTGTAAAATAACTATGATTAATATATTTTCTAGTGGAAAAGGTGTAAAAAAATCTGTGAACAGATGGAGAATTTCAGCAAAGAGATGGAAACTCTAAAAATTGCTAAATGGAACTGTTAGAAATGAAAAACATATCAAAGTTGAAGAATTCCTTCAATGAGTTGTACATAGCAGAAGAAAAAGAAATGAACTTAAAGATAAGTAAATAAAAATTATCCATCTGAATCACAAAGAGGGGTAAAAATAAAATAAAAAGGAAAAGAAAATCTAAAATCTTTAGGACAATTTCAAATGGCCAAATAGATGACTGGGTCGCATAAAGAAGAGAGAAAGCTTAAGGCAGAAGTATGTGAAATGATAATGGCCAAGAAGTTTCCCAAATTAATAAAAGATACCCAACCACAGATTGAAGAATCTTGGAGAGTACCAAGCAAGATAAATACAAGGAAAATCTCCACAAAAATATATAGAAAGCACTGCTCTGTCTCATTTAAACATAATACCTATAAACATGTAAAACTTTTAAGTGGTTTATGTATATCATAAGATTACAGCCAAAGCTGACTCTTCTTGTGTGGTTAGAGTCTGTTTCAGAATCATTCTGAACATTCAAAGTAAGGAAATTAATAATTCAAGATCTCCTACTGTTTGTCAAGGATCCTCGTACATTCTTCATACACTTTAACTCGTTCAGCCACCGTAAGTCATTCATTATATATATTATATATATTGTTTATATATATATATATAATGCCTTCTTATTGAGCCATACCTGACATCACTGAGAAAGAAACATAAAGCTGAAATATAAAGAATGAGGAAAAACCACCATGTGAATATGAAGTGGCTTTTAGGAGGGGTAGGAGTTTGGTTCATTCCAGAAGAATCAGTAAACCCAAAATTTCTCCAATAGAAAAGAGCGTGGCATTTTCCAGGAACTGGCAGAACAGAGTGATTTAATGTGGCAATCCAGGAGTGGAGATAAGACCACATCATGCAGAGGATCACACAAGGTGTTGTAACTCCAATAAAGGTATTAAGCAAAGGGAGAATTTAGTACAGATGTACAGGAGTTCAACTTCTCTGTGATACCTACTGACTTTTGTAGAGTTTTCCATTCTCCATAGCACTTCCAGAGACCTTATGTGTTTCAGAGTTCCTAAACTGGATGCGGGTTTACCAAACTCTAGCCTCTTTTTCCACCAATAACCCCGCCTTGCCACTTACATCTAAAAATTGGCAAGAAGAATAAGCCAAGAATCCTTCCAACTTGGGTTGAGTCAAAGGCTTGATTTATTCATGTTGGGGGTGATGGGAACTTTGTAGACCCACTCCGCTGGCTATGCATGGTATTCATCATTCCCTACCCCCAACACACCTCCCGACCAGAATCTCCCTAACTAAATGGCTCTGCATCAAATGCTTACCACAAATTATGCAATAAATGATCATCTTTATCTCCCCTTTTCCTGTAGTTATCAATAAGGGGATGAAGTTTGTGGGGTAAAGAAATGGAGATAATGGTTGGAGGTAGTTCATGTCTGTGGAGGGAATTTAGGAGCCTCTTACTCTTGAGGGAGGAATGCAAGTTGTCATATAAAGCATACTCTAAAGGACTCCCATTAATTTATGAATTTATAAGGTAGAGATGAGGAAGGAAATACTATCAAACATTGCAAGGTGCTAATGAATGCTCCAAAGTACGTGCCTCCACATTAATGAGATATTTTTACCTGTTTGTTATGATCTATAAGGTGAGGCACTGGTGCTTTTCTTACCCCTCCTGCCTCCTCAGATCTTTACCCACCCAGGGTTTTTTTTATTCTATAAGTAAATAAATACATATGTGTATATTTTATTACCTAAAACCATATATTTTTTCTTTTTTTTTTTTTTTATTATGGGTAAAAATCAAAATTCTCACAATACCTACAAACATTTGCAAAATTATATATAAATATATATGCATATATGTGTATTTGCTTACAAAAATGTTATTTATATATATATACATATATTTTAAGAGGTGCTTAGATTACACAAAATATTACACGGAACCCACCGGGATTCCCATGTTGCCCACCTCCCACACCTCCCACCACATCCCACACAAACATTTCCCACAGTGTGGCCCACCACCCTCAATGAACTTACACATCCTGGAGCCTTGCCACCAACCATAGACCACAGTTCACACTGTAGACCACACTCTCCCACTCAGTTCTGAGTGGTGTGTGCTGATTTAAAGTGGCCTACATCCGTTGCCACAACAGTACTCAGGACAACCTCCAACTCCCAAAGAAGCCCCTGTATTTCAACTGCTCATCCCCTCTCTACCCAAAAACTGTCAAGTGGCCACTGGCTCCACCTCATTGTTATAATTTCTTGCATTGCTAGAATCACCATATGTGAACAAGAGAATACCATCAAGTCTACTCTAGTCCATAGTTCTTCCCCCAATCCTGAGGGTGCTGGGATGGTGATGTCCACTCCAACTCCAAGTGAGAGAGGGCTTATATCCCATGGATATGGTGGGTGGGATGATCCTGCCTGCAGATGCAGGCCCTCTCGATTCCCTGGGATGGTCATTGCCCATCGTTGTCTCCTCACCAGGTGACTTGGATGAGTCCATTGAGCTGTAGTTTTCATTACAGAAAAATCATGTAAAAAGTACACAGTCCCTATATACCACCGTCACACACAGTTTTCCCCATTATACCACACTTTGCATTAACATGGTATACCTTTGTAACAACTGATAAAACAATATTGTTATAATAATACTATTAACTATGATCCATAGTTTACATTCAGGTTCAGTTTTTAGATCACACAGTTCTATGGCTTTCAATTTTTTCTGGTAACATATATACAACATAAAAGCTCCGATTTTAACTGCTTTAAAAACACAGTTCAGGGGTGTTAATTGCATTCACAATGTTCTACTACCACAAACACCACTATTACCAAAACTTTCCCAACACCCCACATGGAAACTCTGCCCCGATTAAGCAATAACTCCCTATACCTACCCCCACCCCAGCCCCTGGTAACCTGTATTCTAATTTCTGACTCTATGAATTTGCATATTATAATTATTTCATATAAGTGAAATCATACAATATTGGTCCTTTTGTATCTGGCTTATTTCATTGAACAGGATGTCTTCCAGTGTCATCCATGTTGTTGCATGTATCAGAACTTCATTGCTTTTTATAGTTGATTAATATTTCATTGTATGCCTAAACCATATTTTTTTTAATCCATTCACCAGTGGATGGACACTAGAGTTGCTGCCATCTTTTAGCAATTGTGAATAATGCTGCTATGAACACTGGAGTGGAAATATCTGTTCGAGTCCCTGTTTTCAGTTCTTTTGGGTTTATACCTGGAAATGGAGTTGCTGAGTCATAAGGTAATTCTATGCTTAACTCTCTAAGGAACTACCAGACTGCTTTCCACAGTGGCTACCCCATTTTACATTGCCACCGACAATGAATGTGTGTTCCCATTTCTCCACATCCTCTCCAACACTTGTTATTTTGCATTTTTTTAATAGTAGCCATTCTAGTGGGTTTGAAATGTTATCTTATTGTAGTTTTTTTTTTAATTCAAAGTAGATTACTTTTATGTACTTTTCAGTCATTAATCAACTTACAGACATGATCCATATGATTTATGCTCCCCAAATGGTTAACAATGAGAATTTTCTATGAAATAATATACATAAAAGCTTTTTATAAGTCAAGTCCTGTTTTCCACAAGACCCAATCCCAGGCATACATTTTGTGTTTACATATAGTCCTTGAGTATAGTACAGTAGTAGTGCATACGTTCTTCCTATAAAAATATCTGAAAGATGGTTTTCAAGAGACTCTTCATAATGCCTTGTGCTCTCAGATAAAAATCCTAAGTCAAAAGATAACAGTTAACACTGCATATATATGTCAGATATCACAAGAGGCTATAAAGAAATGTAAATATTTGTGCTTAGGGGACCAATTATTGATAAAGTTGTTTTAGTAATAAATTTTAAAATTTTTAAATCTCAGTGACTGATACAAAATAGACACAGATATCAAGGATTTTCTATACTTGGCTTAGAGCTTAAAGGGGAAAATAATTTGCATGTGAACGACCCAGCATCTAGTAATCCAATTTGGGCAAATCATTACAGTCAGTCAGTCAAAGGGAATTGGAAGAAAATATAAAATCGTTTTTTCCCCCGTTAACATAAAGCGTCATCCATGATTAAGGGTAGGGTGATCCTACTAGCTAAACAAATGCCTTCCTGACTTTAGAACTCTTAGACCAAATGCAGGGATTGCCTTATTTCTAGTGGGTTTTTATTTTTTAAAAACCCACATGCTTGGCATCTGAACCACAACCTATTTTGTAGTTCACCAGATGAAATGAATATGCCCTATATCTTCTGGTAAGGATGATCATTCAGTGCCATATGCTTTTTTCAGCCTCCATGCATTAACTATAAACGGACCATCATGCCAACTGTTTACAGTGCTACAGGAGAAGGTATAATTTACATAGTAATGTTGAGGCTTGCAGCCAGGAAATAAACATATTTTTTATTTTTAGGCTGGTCAGTTTGCTCTTTTAGTCATTTAACTTTGAAGGACACATGACTTTAACAATAAAGGTGAACTAGAAAAAGATGACAAAATAACAAATGTTGTAATTAAAGTCTTTTGCATAATAGATATAGATATGAAAAGGATTTCTTCAAATAATTACATAAGTGTCACTCAGAGCATTCTTGCTGTCTGTAACATAATGTGCTGGATTCCCTCGAATAAATTACACTAATTTAAAATACATGTTATATATTTGAAATCATTCAACAGTTTACAGCAGGTTAATGCAGTGAGACAGAGATAAAGGCAGTCCCCACGCAGGCTATTTTGGAGGTAAAATTGCTTCAGGAGCCAGTTGAAATCCTTCTCATATTCCAAGCCCAGCGACTGCGATAAGCCCTTAGACACAAGCGGCCGCTGGTTTTCTTCTCAGGGGCCCGCGCCCCCGGCCGCCTGGCGGACGCCGGGCTTAGGGCAGGTGGACCCGGAAACGGTGCCAGCGGGCACAGCGCCGTCTTCTGGCTGAAACGGCTGCGCAAGCAGCAAACCTGCTGTTCAATGCTCCTCCGTCCGCTCGCCCTCTTCGTCCTTCAGTCCTTCCCTCGCAGCGATCCTCCCACAGCCTCCTCCCGCGTGGCTCGCACACCGGCAAGGCCCACGTGGCACACCTGCAGGGCGCACGTGGCACACCTGCAGGGCCCACACCTGCAGGGCGCTCGTGGCACACCTGCAGGCAGCGGGCACGGCGCTTGGCCGCAGAGCTGCAAACGATCAGACGCGCTCACTGCGGTCACACGGGGCCAGCGCTTGCTTCTGCGTTGACTGGTCGTCCTGCGTAAAATACTAGCTCACAGGAAACCCAAAAACAGGAAGAGTAGATGCTCCCTACAGTTTTCCATTATTGCCTATTTTCATATTTATTTGATTTTTTTTTTTTTTGTAGTGTACCATTTTGAGTCCCTTTTCATTTTCTTCTGTGTATGTTTTCCAGATATTTTCTTTGTAGTTACCAAGGGGCTCTGCCCTGGTTTGAATCTTTTGTGGACCCTGGAAAATTATGTTCTAAAGCAAACTCATACCTGTGCATGATAAATGCAGTGTAGTGTAGCTGGGAACTTTTGATTAAATTCAGTTAAGGGACCTTGATTATATAACTTGATTTGATTGCTTTAGGGCTTTTGATTGTACTATGTCAGTGAGGCATGACCCAGGTTAGATCTCCACCCTCTTACTGGAGTCTTTTTTTTTTTAAGTTTTTTTATTTATTTATTTATTTATATATATATATATATATATTTTTTTTTTTTAATTCATTTATCCCCCCCTTGCTGCTTGTGCTCGCTGGGTCAGCCAACCACGCCGTGCGGGCGGGCCTGCCCTCACCAGGAGGCCCGGGGAACCGAACCCTGGGCCTCCCATATGGTAAACGGGAGCCCTTCTGATTGAGCCACAGCCGCTTCCCTGGAGTCTTATATAAACAGAGACACAGAGAAGAGAGACACAGAATAGTGAGTACTGTTGTTTTGACCAAGCCATGTGAGAGAGAGGACTCCAGATTCACCAACAGCCTAGAAAGATAGAGAAGCCCTGAGCGGCTCAAGGAGATGAGACACAAAGAGAGATTCCTGAGCACCCATAGTTGAGCTCCAGGAGTAAGTAGAGAGAGACCGGCAGACCCACGATCTTGCCTCACCACCTGGTAGGACTCCAGGATGTGCTAGCAGGCAACCTTTCGTGATAGAGCATCTCTGATGATGCCTGAGTGTGGACATGTTTGCAGCCTCAAATAAATTTTGTTTTTGTCTGCCAAAGGAGTGGTGATGCAAAGTACCAGAAATGGGATGGCTTTTATAAAGGAGATTTATTTGGGGTAAAATCTTACAGTTTCAAGGCTGTGAAAAGTGTAAACCAAGGTACCATCAGAGATGCCCTCTCACCAAAGTCAGCTACTATTGATCTCGGTGTGTTGCCACATGGTGAAGCAAGATGGCCACTGATCTCTGCTAAGGTTTCTGCCCTCCCCTCCAGACTCATTGTCTCTTCTTGAGCTGTTCCATGGGCCCCACCTCTTGGGAGCTTCATGCTTAAGGGATCCTGTAGTCCTCTTCCTTACATGGCAGAATCAAACATAGTGGCTTCCTTTTCCTGTGTTTGTTTGAGTAAGTCTCTCTGTGTGCTTCTGTTTATAACAGAGCCAGCAAGGGGGAGGATACTCAACCTGAGTTACTCCTCACTGACTTAGTCCAATCAAAGGCCCTAAATCGATCTTATCAAGTAATCTAATGAAAGGCGCCTCAGGTGAATTTGATGCAATCAAAGGGATCACAACCAGAGGAATAGATTAGTTTAAAACATAATATTACTCTTTTGGGGATTCATAAAATAATTTCAAACTGCCACAAATCCCCTTTAAAAAACCAACCCATTTCTGGCACTTTGCTTTGGCAACCCTGTAGCAAACTAATACAGGCTTAAATTTAATATCCTGTATCTATAACAGTTACATTAATTTGATACCAAATTAACTCCAATATCATACTCCTCCATTCTACCAGCTTATTGCTGTACTTGTTACAAATTATCTTTATAAATTGTATGCTAAAACTGTAAATTTATCATTACTTTTTATGCATTTGGATTTGAGAACCTGTGAGAAAAAAATTGGAGTTACATACCAAAAAACCACACTACAATAGTGCTGACATTTATAATTACTGATATGGTTACCTTTACTGAATATCTTTATTTCTTTATGCTACTTCAATCTTCTGTCTAGTTTCCTTTCCTTTCAGACAGAACACCCTTTAGCATTGCTTATTGGGCAGGTTTAGGGGTAACGAACTCCCTTAGCTTTTATTCCTCTAGGAATGTCTTAATCTCTTCTAATTTTGTAAAGACATTCTCACCAGATATAAAATTCTTGTTAGGCGACTGTTTTCTCTCAGCACTTTAAATATTTTGTCCCACTGTCTTCTTGCCTCCATTTTTTTCTGATGAGAAATTGGCACTTAATCTTATTGAGACTCCCCTTTACATAAGATATTGCTTTTTTTTCCTTGAAATTTTCAGAACTCTGTCCTTGTCCTTAGCATTTGACAGTTTGACTACTATGTGACTAGGTATGATTCTCTTTGAGATTATCCCATTTGGAGTTCATTGGTATAATTGCATGTGCATATTCATGTTTTTTGTTAAATTTGGGAAGTTGTCTACCAGTATTTATTTGGATATTCCTTCTGCCCCTTTCTCTCTTACTTCTCCTTCTGGGACACCCACAGTGTGTTTATTGGTATGCTGATGGTGCCCCGTGAGCCTCTTCGTTTGTGTTCATTTTTTTTTTTTCATTCTTTTTTTTTTTTTTTTTTTTTTCCTGCTCCTCAGCTGAACCATTTCAATTGTCTTGCCTTCAGGTTCATTGATTCTTTCTTCTGCCAGCTCCAAACTGCTGATGAAATGCTCTGGAGAATTTTTTGTTTCAATTATTATGGCCTTCAACTCCAGTTTTTTCCTGTTTGGTTCTTTTGTATAATTTCTCTTTATTTTGAATCTCATGCTTTTATTCATCATTTTTCTGATATCCTTGTATTCCTTTATCTCTTTAAGCATAATGAAGATCATTTGTTTAAAGTCTTTATCTTATATGTCCAAAGTTTGGTATACTTCATTGATACTTTCTAAAATTTTATCCTCTTCCTTTGGATAGGTCATCATTTTCTGTTTTTAGTTTAACTTGTATCCTTTCTCGCACACCATATATTTTAACATTTTAATGTGATAAATCCATGATTTAGTCCCTGAGCTATCTGTTCCTTAATTTTGCATCTGACTAGTGATATAA
Organism: Tolypeutes matacus; assembly: GCA_026826555.1. Classification (NCBI taxonomy): domain Eukaryota; kingdom Metazoa; phylum Chordata; class Mammalia; order Cingulata; family Chlamyphoridae; genus Tolypeutes; species Tolypeutes matacus. The sequence goes on along the minus strand of JAKSZT010054342.1, from coordinate 950,253 downwards.
CAGAAGTATTCTTCAGTGCCAGAAACTAAAAAGAACAAACAAAATTCAAAAACACCTTTCATGGTCTCTGCAAATTGGCTCTGTGTTAGCTGGTACTTTCCTTCAGAGCTTAACCCCCCTATCAAGAAGATCAGCCCATGGTGAAAGTACAGAGTCCTCTCCTTTGAGCCTGTGTCTTGTCCTGGGTTTGTGCTTGTGGCCTTGAAAATCCCCCAATTAGAGGCATCCATATGTCCCCCCTATTCCCTAAGAAGTAGACTTTCCATGCTTGAAGTGTTCTATTTATTTCATAAAGCTGGTATTACTTTGCTCCAGGCCACTCCTAAAGTATTTCAGAGAGATTCTTCCTTCATAATGACATTTGATTCAATGTCTTCATTTTTATTCCCACTGCTACCACCCTGGTACAAATGGTTATCACATTGCACATAATTTGTAACAAACTTCCAAAAATATGCCTGTTTGTGATCTCTCCCTTCCCTTTCATAAAATCTTCTACGAGCCTTTCTTAAACACTGCTTTCCTTATGCAAGTGTCTTCAGGATCTCCCCAAGTCCTATATCCTGATACTTAAGGAACAAATAAAGACAGGCTAAGCTACAGACTATTCCATAAAACCTAGCAAGGTGGTGAGGAAAACGGGAAGTCACTTCTCAAGGCACCCTGAAGTTTTAGGGGAAAAAGAGAATTGTAAGATTGAAGTCCATAAAGTCACATTTGGAAAGTCTTGTGTAAAAGAACTTTATCAGTCAGGGTCCAGTCATAAGGCAGAGTCTACACTGGATGTTTGAACAGAGAGAATTTAATATAAAGAATAGTTTGCCAGCAATAAAGTTGCCAGATATAAAGATAAATGAAAGGGTAAAATGAGACATTGTGGAAGTAGCAATTTCAGGAAGTAGTTACCATCTCTGGGACAGAGGGAACAAAGGCAAGAGGTTGAAATTAAAGCTTAGAAACTTGGAGGAGGAGCCCCATGGAACTGAAACTTAGGCTCTGGGGAGCAACCATGAGCCAGCTAGCCTGAACAAACTGAGCTCAAAGGAAGAGCCAATGGATGTGGAACCCAGACATCTGAGGAGGGGCTGCCGACCAGCTAGTGCTGATGTCTCTAAGGGAGTGCAGTGAGGTTGGTTCTACAGGTGTGGAAAACTGCAAATAGGATTTAACTGTTCTACAGAAGGACCTGCCACTGTCAGAATGAAGAAGTGCTGCTCACAGGAACAGCAGCAGACAGGAGGCACGGAGGAAGGACCAAGTCCCTTTTCCTTCCTCCAGCCCGTCAGTATCCTACAGCATCCTCTATCAGCATAACCTAACTGGGAACCAGCTGATAAAATAGAAGTTCCGTTTGCAGAAATGCAGTTTGCTCTAGCATGACAGAGCATAGGAGAGAGGCAGATGTGGTGATGGGGAAACCAATGGCAGTAACTGGAACAGCCCATCCCTTTGGCTGCTCAGCATCTATGCACAGGCTTATACATGTATTTGAATTTACATACAACTAAAAAGTCTATGTGTCTATCTAACAAAATACCTCTATCCTTGGTACAAATGAAGAATCCCAGAAGTCCCAACTGTCATTATATCCGTTTCTGAGAAATGGCCACACTGTCCATCTCTGGAACATGTTAATTATTCCTCACATCATACACAGTCCCATCCTAATATTCTTTTATGAGAACACTAAATTGTAAAATTAACTACTGTCTTAGTTTTTTGGCTGCTAAAATAAATATCTTACAGTGAGTTGGATTATACAATGAGAATTTACTGGCTCAAGGCTTTGAGGATGGGAGAAGTCCAAACTCAAGGCATCAGCAAGGTGATGCTTTCTCCCTGAAGACAGTCACTTTCTGGGGCTGGCTGCCAGTGATCCTCGTGTCCTTGGTTTTTCCATCACATGGTAGTACACGTGGCAGCGTCTTCTCCTTTCTCTACGGGTTTCCATTGACTTGCAGCTCTGGCTACTCCCGTGGCTTCTCTCCCATGTCCAATTTCCTTTGCTTTTAAGGACATCAGCCTTATTGAATTAAGTCCCACCCTCAATTAAGTCAGGCACATCTTAACTAATAACATCTTCAAAGTCCTTATTTACATATGGATTCACACCCACAGGAACAAGGGTTTGGACTTGACCAGGGCTTTTGTGGGGGCATGAGTCAATCTCCAACAACTACCAGCAAAAGGTGGACTAAAAAATATACAAACACATTCACGTGCACACACGCACACGAGCGCGCGCACGAGCAAGAGAGGAACTACGCACAGTGGCTGCAGTCTTCATTTCCGTAAGGGGTCAGGAAGCCATGGTGGTGTTTGCAACTTCCTTCTTCCATTTCCCATTCCTTGATGTTCAACCCTCAACCAAGACCTCAGTGGGTTTGGTTTCCTAGCAGGGCTGGAATGCTCAGCGGTGCTGCAAGTTTTGTTGCAGCAGCTTTGCATTAACTTTAACAACCATCTATGAAATACCCCAGAGAAATCCGTGGGGTCCAGACTGTGTCCTCACTGCCTCTGCTGTGTAATGACAGCTAATTTCCCTGCCTTTGCAGATGTAAAATCTAGAACTTCACTCTTTTCATATGTGTGAAAAAATCAAAGCTGCTTAGAACAAAGGGTTTCAGTTATGTGTTTTATTGATGATGGAAATTATGTTTAAGATAATGGTATTAAAATAGTACCTATATAAGGCCAAAGAGGAAAAATGACACTGATAATTAATGCAGTAAATCTAAAAAATTAGTAGAAAAATGAATAAATGGGGGGATCAAAATTATAATCATTTATAGAAACTGCTTACTAGTTGGGCTTAATTATTACACAGCTTTAATATCCTCTGTATGTGTTTATATATATATATGTCATAAGCCCATAAGATTTTTTATCATAAGCTTCATTTGATTAGAATGCTAAACTATACCAATATGTTAAGACCTCATATCTGAACTATGAATAAATGTAATAACTCAATAAAATCGTTAGTTTACAATGCTAGCAAAATGTAGAGGTGTGCTGTTGTCAGCCCACATGTTAACCCCAATGGGAAAGCAGGACTACAAGTTGCAAAAAGAAGAGTGACTTGTTTCACCTATGGCCATTTGAGAGTCATGCCAAATTTCCTTTATCTAAACACTTGTATGGGTAATTCCCACATAAGAAAAGTGGGATGTGTTGCCACAACTCCTTTTTCAATTTGTTATTTTTCAGACAAGTCAAGACAGAATGTTCCTCCATTTCAAAACAATTTATATGATAAAGTTGATAATGATCTGCTAAAGCCATCCAAACTTAATAAGGGAACAATAGGAAATTTTAATAGTACTCCAATAAGGGGAAAAAAATACTTACATTCACTTAATATGTTCTGCCAATTATGTGAATTTGCCAACAACAGTTTTAAAGAATTTATTTCTTTTCTTATTAAGATTAGCAAATTGATAGTAATTTATTAAATTGTCACAAAGGCTTTAGCTTTCTTTCTGTGAAATCTTGAAGCTATCAAAAGATTTGCAATTAGCGTCATAGAATCTTTATGCCAAATTACCTCTGGCTATCCAAATCAGTTCCAAGTGAAAGCAGCAGAGATTTTTTTTATGTCAAATGTTAACAGTTCAAAGTTGCTTCCAAAGGGAAACTCTATTCTGAGCAACCGCATCAGGTCCATCTGGTTTTCTCCTTGTCTTGTGAACTACTAATATCCAGCAAGTATAAAAGATCTTAATATCAGCCACAAGGGCTATTTTTAAATATATGTAAATCCTTAACAAGTTGCCTCCATTTTAGACTGATGGTGACATTGAAATCTATATTTTACATTCTTCTTTATTGCCATTGCAAGTTTCAAAGCAAGACAGCACCGAAGCTCAGGTTTTCATATCAACAGTAATTGCTGTGCTAAAACTAGGCCAGAACACGGAGAATTGCACACTGGCCTTAGAATCGGGTTGGGCTGGGTTTGAGTTTCCATCCGCCACTTGCTGGCTCTGTGAACCTGAGCAAATCTCTCTATCCCAATGGTATCCACATGGAACATGTAACCTACATATGAAAAAGGAAAGCTCACATGTTCTTGACAATGACCCTTAATTTTAGAATTTACAATATGACAGTTTAATTTTAAATATCCCTGTAAACATATTTTTCTATGATTCATTTATTTATAAATTCAAATAATCCATCTCACTGGAGGGGAAAAGAAGAAAGAATAGATACATAGTTCTTACGTTACCCATCCACTACAGAGATATCTAAATTAATAATTTGTTTTTTAAAAAGTAAAGACTTCCTACAAGTCACTCTCAACCTGCCTTGGCATACTGTACTCTGAGAGTCAAATTGCCTCACACCCATCTAAGACACTCACGAATAGGAGCTTTGGTGGGTGAAGCTCCTGGAGGGGGGCGGGCAGGGATTTGAGTCTGTTTTGTTCATTGTTGCATTCTCAGCACTTGGAGCAGCTCCTAATACATAAAAATCTTTGTTGAATGACTGAAGTCTCAATGACTTAAGAGAAGGACGTCCTTCTGCAGTCGATGGATAGTTTAAGGATACGAGGCCTTGGGTACCTATCAGGTGAGAGAAAGGGCTGAGAAAGGTTCGGAAATGGAGGCTGAAGGGTGGAGCATGACTTAAGGCCTAGATGGTAGAATTAATTGGTGCCAAATCTAGCAAACCACTGAAGGTTGCCCATTATTAGTTTATGACACAAATGTCATGGAGCAGAAACCATTTTACAGTGAAACACTGAACATATTATAATATGTATATATTAAAGAGATAGTGCAACACAATTATGGAAGAATTGCGGAATTGTAAATGAACTAATTAATGTCCTCCATTGCAGTTTATAGATTGGAACCAATCTTTCCTATGAAAAGAAGAAAGAATGGTGGATCAAATCATGTTTGGTGAATATTTGTTCAACTGATTTGAATTCTAGCCATTTGGGGTGGGTCAGGGAAAAATTAACTTACTCATAACAATATATATTCATAGATAGAGAGATAGATGTACATAGACACACAAACACACACATTCCAAAACTGATAGTCCTATGTGACGTGCATGTGTAATATATTTCCTAATTATACTTCTAACAGGCAGATAGTGTGGAATAATGGAAAGACCAAGTCAAAACGTTTAAACTGATAGCTTTATGAAAAAAGCCTTAAAGTAAAACAGAGCTGCACTGGAGATTTTATGGAGGGCACTGATTGCTTCTGCTGCTCTCTTTGATGAGGAAGGATGGCGTGACTGAACACAGACCATCTCACTGCTCCTGGGCACTGTGCGGTAAGAAGCCTGTTCGGGGTGATTGCTTCACAGTACTGTGTGACACATCCAACATTAGCCTCAAGGTAAGTACCCTGTGATTATTGCAACTGTACTCTTCTTTCTGGAATTCCATAATTTCAGGGGGAAAACAGCAACAATTTAGCATCTACAGAGGAAAGGTAGATATGGTGCTTTGATCTTCTAAGTCATTCCACTCATTTGGCATACACTGGAAACCAATGGAAAAAGGCCTTATTCCAAGGCAGGAGTCTATGGCTGCCATAACTAGCCCAAGAGCTCCTGGATGCAATGCTAGGCAGGGCTCAGCCACATCTGCTTCTGATGGTGGGAGAGGAGCTGCCACAGCACAGCCTCGGGCTTGCCTGCAGATGTATAAAATTTGTTATTTCATACATTTCCATTTTTTAGGTTCTAGCTCTGATGGTTCTGGACAAGTTACTGAAATCACTGAACTTCAGTTTTCTCATATGGAATGAGAATAATAGTGGCTGTCCTAGGACTTTCACGCCTTAATTTTATGAAAATAAGCAACAATACTCTAGACTCAGAAAATCCCAGTTAATAAAAGAACCCCCTGAGTTTTCTGCTAGAATAGTTTCTGTGTCTGACTTAAATATTGCTAAAGGACCCCTGCCTCCAAACCCCACATTCCTAAGAGCCTTTTGATAATTTTGATTGAACAACATTCTTAGAAGCAGATACTCTCTCTTATTGTCAGAGGAAATTTTATACTACAGTGAAAATACACTGAACTAACCTTTGGTAGAAGAACCGGGTCCTAGCACTCATTTGTTGTATGATTTAAGGCAAGCCATTTAACTCCTCCAAGCCTCAGCTTCCCCATCTACTTCACAGGGCTGTCATAAAAGCAGATAAGTGCTTATGAACCTTTACTCTTGAAATTGAAACTTAGCCTAGTATTATAGGGTGCATAAGAGTTGCCTCTTGAGAGCCTCCTTGTTGCTCAAACATGGCCTCTCTCTAAGCCAAACTCAGCATATAAATGCATTACCTTCCCCCTGAGCGTGGGACATGGCTCCCGGGCATGAGCTTCCCCGGCACCAAGGGATTCCTACCAGGCACCAACTACCAATGCAACTGGAGAAAGACCTTGACCAAAAGGGGGAAAAGGTAAAGACAAATGAGTTTATATGGCTAAGAGACTTCAAAGTGAGCCAGGAGCTTATTCCAGAGGTTATGCTTTTGCATATCTCAGCAGGATCCCATTGACTGCCAGAGTAGATACTACCCCAAATAGTGGGGTTCCTGAAGGTGCTGGAGACATCCAGACACTATAGTCAGGGCAGAGAGCTCAGGAGTTTGGTGCCTTGCCAGTGGGCCCTACTTTGGAATTTATGCTCCACAGTGTGACAGAGTTGGACTCAGTTGTGGTTTCCCTACATATGGCTCTACTGTCCCATCTATTTGAACCTATAATTAGTACTAGAGTTGGTAAGTGTACATCCAAGAGACTTAAACCTTTGGGCTGTCCATATGCCACCTGGGTCCTGAATCTCAACTGAGTTGCAACACCTGCTCTCCAGTTCATTGGACTAACCCAGGACAACTAACAAGGAGGGGATGACGGACAACCAGCACACCAAGGAACTGAGAGAGTCTACAAGTTCAAGTAAGAGAGCCCCATCCATCAGCCGTTTGGGATCAAAGCCCCCTCTCAATCAGAGGTTTAATGGACATCACCATACCAGAATCCTCAGAGTTGGGGAATGAACTATGGACTGAAGTAGACTTACTGGTATTCTACTATAGACTTATTGTGATGCTACCAATGGAAGAAATTATATCATTGATGTGGAGGCTGTTGACACTGGAGGTTCTGAGGGCAGGGACAGGGAAAAACAGGTGTAATATGGGGACATTTTTGGGGCTTGGAAATCGCCCTGAATGACATTGCAACAACAGATACAGGCCATTATATATCACTATAACCTACAGAATTGCGCAGGAGAGAGTGTAAACTACAATGTAAACTATAATCCATGCTTAGTGGCAATGCTCCAAAATGTGTTCATCAATTGTAACAAATGTACCCCACTAATGAAAGATGTTGTTAATGTGGGGGAAAGTGGGAGGTGTGGGGAGCCAGGCATGTGGGAATCTCCTATACTTTTTATGTAACAATTACGTAATTTAAGTATGTTTAGAAAATAAAAAATAAAATAAATAATAAAAGCAGCAGAATAGCAGCTCTAAAATATATATTTATATGCACACATTTGTGTGTATGTAGTATATGAAAATCTTTATTAAGCAAATTTTATTAAGGCAATGGCCAATCCCTTAGCAGTTGGAACTTCTGTAAAGTGCTTAAGAAAGTGACTGATAACGCCAGTATGAGTTGTCCTTTAGGTCACATTCAAATAAATGGAACAGTTTGTAAGCAGATTACGGAATTTTCTCCTCCAAAGTACTATTGTGTTTTTTATTCCTTGATTAAGTCTCCTTTAAGATGTTTTATTCCTATCCTTTTTTATATCTTAGCACTTTAAATATACCCAACAGGGAGGTGAAAACTTCAAAGACTTTTCAGAACATGCAATGCTTTGACTGATAAGAGTGAGATTCCACCTCCCCATAAGACTCTTTTCCTCATGAAATCTGAAGCGCTCTCTTTCGCCTGCTCCTTACTCCCTAAGTCCTGAGAGAAAGCCCAGCTCCAGCCAGTGGACAGAGCTCTGAGGCACTGCTTCCTTTCCTCACTGGTGAACTGAGCTGGACAATCAGGAAGGATTGTCCCTAACTTAGCAGCCAGCTCCTGCTTCTTTTCCACCTGGCCTTATGCCAGCACCTCATTACCTCCACGTGGAGCCAGGTCGACACAGGACAGAGGAAGGCACCAAGGGGCAAAGGCCACCAGAAACACAGACAATTCTGTCGCATCAAATGCTTTCAAAAGCCTATAATCAAGAGTTCCACAAGCCAACAAGGCTGCAAAAAATCCACAAACCCATCATTCTACCCTCATTGCAACAACAGATACAGGCCCATTCACCAAGTTCCATAATGTTTTCTCTCCTCCTTCAAAGGTCCCCTCTCCAGGCCGAGCCCCAGTCCCACCTCATCTGCCTTTAAAATTAGGGAAGATGGGTTGGGAAGGAGGAAAGAAGAACGTGGGTTTTATTATGTGCTGCCGTTACCATCAGTGGGGCTAAGTTCCCTTCATACCTCCTCACCCCTGACACTCCCCACTGCTTCTCCCGAGAGGCTCGCATGATGTGGGCAGATGCAGGGCCAGTTTGGAACCCAAGGAGTTCTACCCATTTGCAGGGGGTGCTGGACGCCCTGGAACCCCACAGTCTGACAGCACATCACCTCCATGGAGAACTGCTTACGGCCTCCTTGTTTGGCTCAAGCTGCAGAGGGCCAGCCCAGCAATGCAATTTCCTTCCTTTCTGATGAATGATTCATGAGCCCTCAGTGGCCTGGCTCCCAACAGTAAAGGGTCTAATTTTCCTCACCTGTGTCCTGCTTCGCCAAGGGCAAATGCAGCTTCCTAAGTGGGAACAGAGGGGACAGATGCACACATGGATTGCTCCTGAGGGGAAAGCCTGTGCCAGTGCTGCTCACCGTAATCAGTCCAAATGGCCAGCGGGAGGGGACTGCAGGTTTTCATTTGATGCGGCCCCGAGCCAATTTGTGGGAAACTTCATCTGCTCGTTTAAGAGGCAGGGAAAAGAAGGACTTGCAATATGATTTGGGTCTGTAACTTAAAGAGGCAGGCACAGACATTATTTCTAAGCAAACTGTTGCTGCATTTAGCAGTATAATCAGTCAGGGTTGGCAGAAAGGAGATGGTACGCTCAGCTGGCCAACAAGGAGAGGTTAATGTAGACAAGGTGGAGGGAAACCAACGAAGACGGTGCAATGCCAGAACAATGACAGCCGGGACTTTACCACCCAGCCCAGGGTGAGAGGGCGGCCACCGGCAGGAGCTGGGGGGCTTGGTAGCAGGGCTTGGTAGTAGAGAGGTAGCCCAGGGAAACATCGCAGCTCACGCTCCCCCGATCGCTTGCCAGGGCCTCCACTGTTCTACCCCAATCCCAAGTCTAAAGGCAAAGGAACCCCTAGAAGAGAGTGAGGGGAAATTGACAGTGGATCTGGAAGGGGAGACAAAAAAGACCAGGTGCAAGGAGCCTTTGCACGTTCTCCTAGGTGGGAATATGCTGGATGGACAATAAGCGGTAGGTCCTGGGTCAGCATCAGCGCGCAGGTATTACTAGGCTCCAGGTGAAATTTTACAAATGGAAAGCCACTTCCTGAGGCAATGATTTCAGGAGGGATGAGTCTGGCTTTTAAAACAGGAAAAGCCAAATGCCACTAATATCCACGGTACATTTTATGGTGTGGACCAGTCTAGAGGGCCAGCACCGGCCATTTCAAGGTGTCCCCCTGCACTTGGCCTGCAAGCGACATTTTTGCGATTTTCTTAGAAGCTGCTCTAAAGACCCTACATCAGTTGTTCTCAATCAGGGGCTCCTTCACCTGCCAGGGGACACCTGGCAAGGCCTGAGGAAGTTTTCAGTTGCCACAATAAGGATGCTACGGGCATGCCGTGGGTGGGCCAGGGAGGTGGCTAGTCACCCTGTGAGGCACAGGGCAGCCCCCAAAACAAGCAGTCATCCTGCCCGAAACGTCGACAGTGGCAAGGCTGAGGAGCTTTGTACTAAGGAATAGTCTAGAATGTGGGGTGGGGAGATAATTAGTAACCTCCAAAACAACACGCAAATCCGTCCTTCCTCACGAGACCATAATGAAAGCCTAAAGGGCTCTCTCAGGGTGCCAGGTGACTGCTTCTCTCTAGGAACAGCAAACCCAGGCCCCACGGTCCACCTCTCACTCCTTTAAAGGCTTTTCATTGTACAGTTTCCCCATCTGTGGAATGGGAATTAAAAATAATGCATAGAGGAACCTCCAAACTGTCCTCCTCAATGGCTGCACCATTCTGCATTCCCAGTTTGGCAGTTCCTCAGGAATCTAACTATAGAACCGCCATATGATCCAGCAATCCCACTGCTGGGTATATACCCGGAAGAACTGAAAGCAAGGACACAAACAGATATATGCACACCGATGTTCATAGCGGCATTGTTCACTACTGCCAAAAAAAGGGATCAACCCAAATGCCCATCAACAGATGAATGGATAAACAAATTATGTATACACATAAAATGGATTATTACTCAGCTGTAAGAAAGAATGCAGCATTAACACTCGGGATAACAAGGATGAATGTTGAAGACTTTATGTTGAGTGAAGCAAGCCAGGCACTGAAGGACAAATATTACATGATGTTACTGATATGAATTGAGCAAAGTAAACAGACTCACAGAGCTAGAGTCTGGAAGTCAGGATTACAGGAGACAGAAAGGAAGAAGACTGTGAGCCAACGCCCATATGGACAAATCTATGATGGGGTGGAGGTATGCAGCTGTGCTGAGGAGGGGTGTGACAGTGGTGCAGTGATGTCATTGAGTTGGGCGGTGCTGGTTTGTCAGGGGGTAGGGTGGGGAGGGTGGGTTGGACAGTTCATGGAACTGGGGGGAGGGTTGGGGGAGGGAGCAGGAGAACACTGGGGATTTGCGGGTATGTGGTTGAAGCTGCAGTGTTGGGAACGCTCTTTTGGCAGTGTGGTGGAGGAGGGTTACTGGTTGGAGTTGTTGGGTGTGGGGGGACAGGGTGCACCTGGGCAGGCTTCTAGGGAGTGAGTGAGTGTTCACCTTGTCACAGTGTGTTGTCTCAGTGGGTGGAGACCCACATAATGAGTGGGAAGGTGTTGGACTCCCATCCTGGGGATCCTACTGTGTTCTCAAGTTGGCAGGCGGGAGTCTCTCGAGAGCACAGGCAGTGCCTAATAGGGGAGGACAGGCAGTGTGTCAAGCCCTCAGTGTTGTGGCAAGTAACTATGAATCTTGTCCTTCAAGGAGTGAAGCCTGGTGGTCGCCGTGGGCCTCAAGGGGAGGGGGAGGGAGGAATAGATGGGTAGAACAGGGCGCATTTGGGGGGTTCTGGAAGTGATCTACATGATCTTGCAATAATGGATACAGGCCATGTTAAATTCCATCAAAATTTATGAAAGTGTGTGGTCCAGAGTGTAAACCATAATGTAAACCACTGACGATGGTTAGTGGCATTGCCACAGGTGTACCGTGTGAAATGTTTTTATGGGGGGAGGGGGAAAAGGGGAAGGGTGTTGGGTCTATGGGAATCCCCTGTGTTCTGTATGTGACTTTTCTGTAACCTAGGATTTCTTTGAAGACAAAATGAAAAAAGACACTGGGGAAATAAATGGAAGTGGGTGTCACTGTGCATACAAGACAACAGATCTTACAGTGATGAAAGAGACAATATCAAAAAATCATTTTTTCATTATTTTTTATTATTCCAATTTTTAAAAAATTTTTTAAATTTTTGTATTTTATTTCTTATTTTTAAAACTATCGTTATTTTTTCATTTTCTTATTAATTGTATTTGGTTGTTTTGTTGGCTTCATTTTTGGAGAAGTTTTGGATCACAGGGGTTACAGCTGTGACAGGGGAGAATCGTTGGTGTGGGGTTCAGTGATGGGGGAGGCATAGGAGGAGGTTCACTTGGGGCATACATGTAAGGCATGAAAATGTGTTAGAATATTCATGGAGCATTGTCACAGCGGGTGGAGATTCACACAATAACTGAAAGAATATCGAATTCCCATCCTGGGGAGCTCTGCCACATTCTCTGGAGGAACAGCAAGAATCCCTTGATTACCGGGACAATGACCAGTGAAGAGGTTGGTCCATTGACGGCCCCTTGATATTGATGACTGTGCTTATGAACCTTTACTTTTGAAATTGAAACTTAGCCTAGTATTAGAAGGTGCCTAAGAGTTGCCTCCTGAGAGCCTCCTTGTTGCTCAATGTGGCCTCTCTCTAAGCCAAACTCAACATATAAATGCATTACCTTCCCCCTAAGCGTGGGACATGGCTCCTGGGCATGAGCTTCCCTGGCACCAAGGGATTCCTACCAAGCACCAACTAGCAATGGAACTGGAGAAAGACCTTGACAAAAAGGGGGAAAATGTAAAGCTACATGAGTTTATATGGCTAAGAGACTTCAAAGTGAGCCGGGAGGTCATTCTAGAGGTTATGTACATCTCAGCAGGATCCAAAGTAAATACTACCTCAAATTAACAGGGCTCCTGAGGACTCTGGAGACATCCAGACACTATGCTATAGTCAGGGCAGAGAGCTCAGGAGTTTGGTGCTTTGCCAGTGGGCCCTACTTTGGAATTTATGCTCCCCAGTATGTCAGAGTTGGATTCAGTTGTGGTTTCCCTATACATGACTCTTCTGACCCTTCTATTTGAGCTTATAATTAGTACTAGCATTGTTAGGTGTATGTCCATGAGACTTAAATCTTTGAGCTGTCCATGTATCAGCTGGCCCTAAATCTCAATGGAGTTGTACCACCTACTCTCCAGTTCATTGGACTCACCCAGGACAACTAACAAGGAGATGATGATGGACAACAACCATCCCAAGGAACCAAGAGAGTCTACAACTGCAAGCAAGAGAGTCCCAGCCATCTGTCTTATGGGATTGAAGCCCCCTCTCAATTAGAGGCAGAGTGGACATCATCATCCCAGAATCTTCAGGATTGGGGAATGAAAGATGGGCTAGAGTAGACATACTGGTATTCTACTATAGACTTATTGTGACTCTAGCAATGGAAGATCTTATATCATTGATGGGGCAGCAGTGGCCACTGGAGGTGCTGAGTGGAGGGAGAGGGAAAATAGGTGTAATATGGGGGCATTTTCTGGATTTGGGAATTGTCCTGTATGACATTGCAATGACAGATACAGGCCATTATATATCTTGCCATAACCTGCAAAATTGTGCAGGAGAGAGTGTAAACCACAATGTAAACTATAATCCATGCTTAGTGGAAATGCTCCAATATGTGTTCATCAATTGTAACAAATGTACCCCACTAATACAGGATGTTGTTAATGTGGGAGGTATAGGGAGCAGGCCATGTGGGAATCCCCTTTATTTTTTATGTAACACTTATGTAATCTAATAATCTTTTTAAGAAAATAAAAAATAAAAATGAAATAAAGGTATTGAAATAATTTTTTAAAAATACATAGAGATTTTATGGATTATGAAAAGGGAAAAATGTGGGAAATGCATTAACACATTTCCTGTTGCAGAGCAATGCTCCGGTATTGCTGTTGCTATTGTTGACATCATCTGCTGGGCATGTCATAATGTTAGTGCCACCCAAAGCTCTGGGGCCATGCGTCCCACCATTACCTTGCAACAGGATAACCTTCTCACCTCTCTTCTAAGTTTTCTTTATTATGATATTATCTGATTTCCTGAGATGTCTAGAAAAGTGACCTGCTGATCTTGGACAAGAAGTCTAAAAGCATCTTTAAATCTCCTTCCACAAACACATCTCAAGCTGGAACTTAATGCTAAATGGAATTCTTATTTTCCTTGAATTAACGACAACATCATTACCAAGACAATCAGGTTTCTGTTCTTTTAAAACATCCTACCCTATATTTGATTGTCTCTTAATTTGGCAACAACAGTCCTGGATTTTCACTACCCAGCTATGTGTCTAAAAAACGTTTGTATTATTATTTTATCTAATGCTGGTTGCATGGCTCTGCAAACATACTTCAGTTTGTTTGAGATTATCACATGTCTTTAAAAGAGGCAGAAGACTGCTTTCTCTAAATCGTGAATTTTTCCAGACGTTGATCAGTCTCTTTAAGCAGAGGCTCCCTATGCCTTATTCAAGTAATTCTCATAACAACCAGGCAAGGGAGGTGTATTAGTCAGGGTTCTCTCGGGAAACAGAATCAGCAGGAGATATCTGTGAATAATATGGAACTCTAAAAGAGTCTCTCACGCGACCGTGGGGACTCACAAGTCCAGGTTCCTCAGGCAAGCTGCAAACCAGGGGCTCCGATGAAAGCCCGATGAGGTCGTTGATGAGTCTCTGGGAGAAGTTGCCTGTCCAACGACGAGCTGGGAAATTCTCCCTGAATGTTGAAATCACTTCCACTTTTAAGTCATTCAACTGATTGGGTAAAAGCACCACCCATTGATAATGTAATCTCCCTGATTGATGCAGATGTAATCAGCCATCCACGCAGTAAACTCACTGGTGATTGAAGTCCATAAATGCTCTTGTATTACAATTAGCCCAGTGCCTGCTGGACCAAACACCTGGACACAACTATTTGGCCGAGTTGACACATTAGCCTAACCATCACAGGAGGTATTTTATTTTCATTCTTGGATTATGAAAACAAGTCTCTGAGAGATTAAATAACTTGCCAAAAATCATAGATAAAGTACTTGAGCCTGTATTTGAGCCCAGCTATATCCCGTGATCAGTATCTATTCTCTGTGACCTTGTTCATGATGTAGTGAGGAACTAGAAACCCTTTTAGGGCACTACAAGGGTCATTGCAGCGAGTGGCCATCTCTGGGCCACGGTGGCCCTGGAGGAGGCTGTGCCTAATGTTTCTGCAGCTAAAACCTGGCGAAAAGCAATCACTTTTCTCACCAGTCTCACTCTACCAGCTTTAAAAAGTTGTTTTTAGATCTCCCCAGTTCTTGCCTTGGTACCAAATCTCCAACTATTTTGCCCTTTTCTTTCAAATGCCATTTGCTTCTTGCAGCCATTCTTCCATTAGTTCTATTAGAACTCACAGGGCACAGACGCCTGCTACAGACAAACAGATTCAGGTTCTCTCAAAAGAAGGTTCCAAAGAAAGCCATGCCAGACTCAACCCAAACGGGCTGGAGTTTATTTCCTCCTATTCTCAGTGGCCGTAACCTGAGTCCATTCTGTCCCTTCTTAATTTCTTGTAGGCTTGGTTTATACAGCCAAACCTTATTTTCCTGACAGATCTGTGATACTTTCCATCTCTGTTAAAAGGATTCCAAAGTCTACAGCAAACCAAAGGCAGATTTAAGAGATAACATTTGTTGAGTACCTACTATGATCCAGGCACCGTACTAAGTGCTTTCTGTGGGTATTCAATGATACAGGAAAGAGAAAAGAAGAGTGAAAGGAATAGCCACTGGAGTCTGTCTTGCAGCAAATGCCAAGAGCCAACTGCTCCCTAGCAGCAGTGGAGGCATGCTGCTGGCTTAGGGTCATGTTGGCATCCTGTGATATTCAGTCCCTGGCTAACAAGTATCCTCTGGCCTAGCTCTTGTGTCCTAAATGGTGGCTTTTAAAGGAAAAAAAAACAAAAACAAAAAGACATGCAAGGCCAAGACAAAATCTGACATTCAAAACTTAACAGAAGTTCACAAAAATGGCAATATTTTAAAACTAAAAGGTTACATTTTCTGAACTCTAAAAAGGTTGTTTATACCATGGGGAGAATCTGTGGCTCCATCTTACCCCAAAGCAACCCAAGGCAGAGTGTCTTTTTCCCCTTTGGACGCTATTACATCCTTGCTGTTGTTTCTTAGTAAATCCACCCACTGAAAAAAAAAAATAATGATAATGATCATTAATACCCCTTCTAAAATCCAGAAGAACTTTTTTCCAAGCAATTGTGCATAACTTTCCCCTGCTAACATCTTAACCCTTTTGCTATTACTTGGAACCCATCAATGTATGGTAATATAAATCATCAGAGTTTCACACATGCACAGTAGCATTTTCGCATCATCTTGCTTGTTCTTTAACACCACTCTGACAAGTGGCCAGAAAAACTATTTCAAAATGACTTCTAATCAGTGGAGAAAAGTGCAAAGACAGCTTATTTCAGGTCTCACTAAGGATTAGGCATTCTTCAAGCCAGGCTTTTGAAAATAAATACACCTATTTAACACGTAGAAGAGGCACCTTCTGCCTACCTCTCCTTTTCTCTGATTCCAGGATAGCGTCCCACAGGGTCTGGTATCCCCGACACTAGGAATGAATGATAATGAACAGCTCCTGGCATAGCTGCAGGCAGATGGAGATAGACAGGGAGATGGAGGTAGGGATCGCGATAGGGAGAAAGAGGTACCTGCCAATATTTAAGGGGCGCAGCTGTAGCTCAAGCATCGGGCTCCCGTTTACCATATGGGAGGCCCCGGGTTCGATTCCTGGGGCCTCCTGGTGAAGGCGAGCTGGCCGGCCCGCGTGGCATGGTGAGCTGACCCAACAGCGAAAAACGCACAGCAAATGGACACAGCAGGCACAATCAGCAAGGGGGGCATAAATAAATAAATAAAAATAAATCTTTAAAAAAAAAGATTCATTTAAACCAAAACATACTCAACATCACAGCATTTAAGGTGCCTTCCATTCTGGCCCTCCTGTACATTCTGTAGGAGAGTTCCCATTGGTAGGTTTATGGAAGTATATGGAAAAGAACTTCAGTGAGGATCTTGACAGCAGCCACACTGTCTTCTACCTAAATCTAAGAAGACTGAGGGTCCACGGGGTGCCCACGGCCCCCGGCCTGTGAGACAAGCTGCAGCTGGTGCTCAGGGCTTCTGCTCTACCACCAGCTGCTCTTGAATTAATCCTTCCTGATCTTCAGTTACTTTGACTGCAGTTTCTCATATTTTCCAAGAAGCCTGATTTTTTTTTTTTACTAAATTTCTTTTTTATTCTGGAAACCTGATTTCAGATAGGTCAAGGCAGACCCCAGAGTTAGGACCTGGGGTCTTGATGTCAGGGCTGGGGTTGGGAGCACCAAGGCCTGTGAAGGAAGTTGAGGAGGGCTGCCCAGGAAGGGGCTGGGGCTAAAGACCCTTTCTGAGGGAAGCCCCTTCAACAGGGACAGCCTGTGGGAAGGAGGAGGGGGAAGAGAGAGCCTGTGCCACCTGATCTCAGCTGCCTTCCTGGCTAGACACAGCCATGGCCCAGAGAGGCCCAAATCCAAAGGAGAGCATGAGAAAGAGAGAAGATGGAGGGAACAGGGGAGAGAAGGGAAGGAGAGGGCCAGAGAGAAGTTATGGAAGCTTGTGACAAAGTGTCTGAGAGACAGGTGATAAAGAAAACAGACATTTGAAAATGCAAGAGAAATGGGTACTGTATTTTATGTTGCAAAAATTCAAAAATAATGATAATGCATTGGGACGTGACTCCTGGCGGAAAACTGACTTTCTGCTTTTCAGTTTTTTTGTTTTAGGACAATCCCAAAGAATCTGGGATGTCCATATTGGGCATGCTATCCATTCATCTGAGCAGGCTATGCCCAGCTTATGTGCAGGGTGGTTCACAGCTGCCTCAGTTAAAAAGTTAGAATTTAGAGACCTGTGCTAGGGCAGCCATGTCCTCACTATGCATCGGAGAGTAAAAGGGAGAAGAGCTAGCGTGACCACGTGTGGCAGGCAGGAGCCTGCAGTCCTTGGCAATGGACTCAACCAAAAAGCCAGTGTCTAATCTCTCCTTTCACCTCTGCCTGCCAGCGCAGCGTAGTTCTCGGCCCCTCTTGTTGATTGACAAAAGACCACGTGGGGCGGCCTGGACTTGAGGTGTGCACCGAAAGCTCACACGTTCCTACTTTAATTACAAACACTCTTGGCTTCGAAATTCCTTTTTGTATTTAATGCACAAGGAAATGTATTTCCGGTTTTGAGTAACGAATGCTGCACCAGCCACCACTTTGATCTTCCCTTACCAGACCCCAAATCCCACAGAAGTGCTTCATTTAGCCGGATGAGCCCCAGCCACAAATTCACGAAGCCCTGGTTAGACTCAACGCAATTTTCTCACCATCTTGCTCTTCAAATTTAAGGTTTAAAATAAACACAGGGGGAAAGCTGCAGTGAAGTTTCTGGAGCAAAGGGTAGCTGTAGGCAACGTACTATGGCCAGCTTATTTTAGAAAGTTTAGTTCCAAGGGCAGAGAATAGACCTGGGCCTGGTAGTGTCAGGAGCTGATTTTCCAGGAATTTCTAGAATAAATATTCGTGTAAATGTGGGTAAAAGAAACAGCAGTATTAGACAGAGCTTTTCCTGGGAAATTGTAAGTCATCTAATCAGGGAGTAAGAATACATTATCATGATATTCAAACTCACGAAACTTGACAAACCCAGCCACTGATTCAGCTAGTCAAAAAAATTGCACCGTTTTCTGTTTTACATATTTTGTACATGTGTTATGTCTTGTTTCATGGTAATTAACCAGTGATTTCTTAGTACTTCATTAAATGTCCTATGAGTCAATGTCCTTAAATCCATGAATAGGGTTTCTGCCAGGTCAGTTTTAAGACACACAGTCAGGAGCAGTTTAATTCTGAAAAATCATATTGTAAAAAGAAATATGAAAGAGCCCATGTTTCTCTCCATTTGCAGAAATTGCAGTAGGTACATTTTTAAGTGCTTTGGGTTATGTCTAGTTCATCAGTAAGCGCATTCTTCCCAATAAGCTTTTTCAAAAGATGTCATTGATTGCTGGTGATAGGGCTCTGATTTCATCCGCAGGTGGACATCTTTATTCAAGACTACTTTGTTTACCTGCCATCGCGTGCTCCTTCCCCTCTGAACGTGCACTCATTCTTCCAACAAATACCTGTGCACAGACTGACACGTCCGATCACTCCGCCCTTCTGAACAAATTCCTCCACCCCCATCAGTGTCGTCCCCACACTGCAGAAATGCCAGCTGTTCAAAGCAGACTTTCACAATGAAGTTTGGACTCTAATCTTTCTCTTTTTTCATTTTTCATTATCATTCTGGTCTTAATATTAAAAGGTTGCTCATCAAATCCAGCACTGAGCAGAAAAAATGCAAATAATTATTTTAATTAAATGTTAAGTAATTCAAATACTATGTAGTTGACACTTAAAATTATTACTAAAGAACCCCTTTTGCATACGGCCGCACCAGTTTTCTTACCTCTTCCTCACTACTCCCCACTAGACAGCACCAGTAGACAAGTCAGCTGTAATTCCCTGGAACTAACACAGGGTTATTTAAACAGCTCCAAGACTCTTATCTACAGCCCAGTATTACACCATCCATCCTCTGATAACTAGGTTTTCACCTCATTCCCAAGCACAAGTCTTTTACCTGGGTTTCTGCCATTGTCCCAGTCTCTAGTCTCATAACTTACCTAGTGGTAATAGCAATGGCAGTGACACAAATGACACATTTTGAGTAATAATAATAGTAATTACACTTTTTGAGCATTTTCTACCTGCCAGACAGTTTTCTAAGAGCTTTACATATATTTATTCATTTACTAGTTTGTACCATGGGCTCCTCCTCATCAGCCTTCCTCCTGGGATTGCACACTGACCTGGGCTCTTTGTCCAGGGGTAGAGTCTCACTAAGTATGGATAACCTCTTTGAAGCCAAAGGTCAAGATTTCTTTATTTTCGAGTATTGTTTACATCGATTTTGTACCTGGCTTCAGAGCCCCTGATACTTCATTGTGGACATTCCCACCCCACCCTTGCTACAGGTTGCCCTGAATTTCTGAGCCCAGAGCCTGAAGCTGGGTCAGCTTCCCAGAAAACCCCAGGCTACATGAGGGAAGTGGGGGCGTAGAGCAGTTGAAATCCAGGCATTCCTCTGCTCCACGGTGGGCTCCTGATGGTGCCGTGGTTTCTCCTGAAACTCGCATCTCTATGGCACTGCGATGCCACATGACCACGCCCTCAGGGAGCTGGACTCACAGCAATTCCACACAGCAAGAAGCTACAAACCAGGACGTGTTGCTCTCGTTAATCTCCAGAAACCCAACTTATAGCAAGGGTCGTATGTGAAATAGCCAGAAGAAAAGAAAACAAAGGTATGTTTAGTTTAAAAAGTGTGATTCTTTCCAAGTCATGCTAAAGTAGAAGCAGAATGAACGTGGAGTAAGACTTGAGCTTTAATCTCGATCTGCCAGTTACCAGTTACGTGCAGTGAGAATGTTGACTTAAATTCTGAGTCTGTCTCTTCATCTGTTAAACAGAAATACTGCAACAATTCTGACCTTGAGCATCATGGTGGAGTTTCAAAATAGTACATTTCGTGTACTTAGCATAGAATGTGGCACAAAACACACGCTCAGTAACGGTGAGGATGATGATGATGATGATGGCCATGAGGACGGCAGTGGCCACTGATCATCCCTGGTAAAGAGCACAGATGAGCATTCAGCAACTGCTCAATGAATCTTCAAAAGAGGGAGGAGAGTATTAAAAGACCCACAACAGGTTAATAACTAGTTGTGATAGAAGAAAGTGCAGAAACCTACAAAAATTTACAGATTTGTGGCCCCTGGAATCATAAAAATTTCCTAATAAGCCCCATCAAGGCAATTTTCCTTTTCTGAGTCATCATTATAGACTATATTCTATAGCAGCCTGAGTGGCTTGAATGGCCCTTAACCCAGCTAAGCCAACTCTTTGCCCTGTTTTTAAAAACACTGAATCTCAAGAATTTTGCAAGGATTTAATTAATCACATAAAACGAGAATTATACACTATAGCAGAAACCCATGCTATAATTGAACTGTTTCAGTGACTGACTGTCTAATAGAAAGAAATAAAGGATAAAGAATCAGAGCATTTGTAAGTATCTATGGGACAAAGAACAGAAACCAGGAGGTAGTATATTTATGAGGTAAGACATAAAAGTCAAGGAATATTCTATCTTGACATTTCTGAGGCAGAAACTCCAAATGGTATCCAGTCCTAACCACAAAAGACAGTCTCTCTAAGAATCTTGAAAAAAAGAAGTTGAGTCATATGGTGGAACAAATGATTGCCTTTCTAACCTCCCAGTATACCAAACAACAGGAAAATTTGAGAGGTTGTCTTTTCTTAAATAGAATATGAGTATATCCAAGCTCTAAATTCCCCTTCTGTTGTAATGTTTATGTCTGTTTATGTGAAGAATTGCAGATCAAAATATAAGTTGAGATTAGCTATTTCTACTCTAGTAGTTGTTGTCAACTAGTAGAGAAAAATCAAAGTGCTAACTATGTTCCTTATTTCATCAACATTAATTACCTGGCACTCTCCATTTCTGGTTTTTGTTACCTAAAACAATTTGGCCCTGTGTTTCATAATCTGTTTGCCCTCAGTTCTTATATCCCACATGTCCTTGCCTGGTCTAACCTTTGGTGCAAAACAAAATCAGAAACCTTGATTCAGAGTCTTCACGTACACTACGTTTAGGCGGTTAGGCAGCAGGGAGTCATAACCTTCAAAAATGCCAGTATCGTCTTGCACTGCATTAAGACAGGGACCGTGCTCAGAATGGGGGAGGCCCTGGTCCTGCTTCACTTTCACAAAAAAGGCCACACCTAAGGATTTCAGAAATTCAACACATAATTAATACCCTTTCTTCCACTCCTGAGTTCAGAATCAATTGAAAAATAAAACGTAGAAGACTGACAGATGGAGGTTAAATTCTTAGCTTTATCTCTTATGAGCTAACTGGAGGACATGATATTAGATCTGGGACCAAGGAGTCTATCGATGTTCTCTGCCCGCTTGCTCCCTGCTCCATCCCAGCACACCCCCAAGTCAGACCCAAGGGAGAATTTGGAACTACTTCTGTCTTGGACAAAGAAGGGAAGACTAGGGGACGTTTACAGTCCTTGCTAGATTTGCCCCACCCAATTATAGGCCAACAATTAGGCAACTGGCTTCTCTGTGAGAAGCAGTGAGTGAGGGGTGGGACTACAGCTCAGTATTCTTATTCCGGCAGAAGCCCTTCGACGCAGAAACATGAAGGCCGGGCATTTCCCTCCTAACAGCCCTCAGTTATAGATCCGTCATCTGGCAAAACTGGAGCACGTTCAGAGAGCATGACCAGGATGGTGGGAGCTTTTGCAAACTTGTGTCATAGCAAATAGCCACAAGGGTGAGACTACATGAAATGAGTCTCCCTTCCCGTAGCTGAATGGGCAGTTGCCTTGGTCTGTACAGCCCCGTGGTAGAGATAAACGTTTTACTAGTTCCCCAGCATTTCCAGTTTTCTGTACAGTTATATAAGGCCGTATGTCTAGTCTTGGTCAATGAAACATGGGAAGAGCTGACATGTGCCGCCTCCATGCCAATGCAATGTCTCTTCCCCTCTCTGCAGGGACTGGGGAGGGCCCACCTTCCAGATGGCACAGCTCTGTGGGATACGGCCTCCATTGGCTTGGGTCCTAAGTGAATGACAGAGAAAGAGCTCGAAACAGCGAAGCCAGGGCCATGGAGAACAATGGGGCTCTTCCCAGAATGCAGAATCAAGTCTGAATTTAGGAACATTCTCCACCTCCAAAGAGGAGGCCTATAAAATATCCAAATGGCAAGATTTCAGAATTGCTGCAGACCAGTGAGTGTCATGCATCTCTCATTCTTCCCCATTCCAAGTGGGAGCATTTACTGATGTTATCTTGACTCTATTCCACTACTGTATATTGGGTATGGAGGGTGCATATAATTTGACTTTCTTAGTGCAAAGTCTAGAGACTGCCATGGGATCACTCAAAGATCTCCAAGGAGAAGCTCAAAGCCATGACTGGATGTGACTTTAAGTTGCCTCCCTTATGGAAGGGTTTCCATAAATCTTATATTTGGAAAAGGAGGAGGAAAGGCAAGCTGGGGACCAGAAGGAAAGACTACAGCAGTGACAGTGCTGTTGACCAAACATTGCAGCTAAACAAGGCCATGCAACCAATGAGCCATGGCCAGGAATGACTCGTTATCACTTCCTGTGACTAAGAGAAGAGATGGAGAAAACTTGTGTTAGGATGGCAGAGCCACGAGGTCGAAGCATTCGGTATTGCTGAGTCACTACATGTAGGACTAATTTCCTGGAGAGTTACGTGAAACTACATGCTTCTCACAAATGAAAAATAAATCACTGCTGTCACAACACTGAGATTTGGAGTTGCTTATTACAGCAGCATAGTCTAGATTATCTTAAGTAATCCCAAGGAGTAAAATTTTGAAGTTCTTCAGAGCTCAGTCCTAATCCTAGTTTTCTCCTCACTCATCCTAGGGGATTTTTTTCTATTCTCACGGCTTTAAATACCATTTATATGTAGGTAACCCTCTGCCAAAACTTGCCCCAAATAGTTCCAGGTAATGCCTGTTGTCCTGGCATAATTAATGTGCCCCTTCCATGCTCAGAAGCGCTCCCGTTTGCATGATTAAATTATATGGTTGCCCTACCTATGTGCCAATGACACACGAGTCTATACATCCAGTCTCATTTCTCTCCTGAGCTTCAGAAATGGAATATCCAACCACATACTCAACACCCGCATTTGCCTGTCTCACAACCTCAGACATCTCAGATTTAACACATCTTATATTGAAACTTGTGTGTTCCCACCTCTTCGAATCTTCAAAAATCCACATGCCATTTACCCAATACTCAAGTTGTAAAACATTGTCTCATCCTTGTCACCTGCCTTCCCTCATCATTCACATCCAATCTGTCATCGAGATTTGTCAATTCTACCCCTGATAGATGTCACAAACCCACCCACTTCTCATCCCCACTGCAGGACCTGAGCCCAGCTATCTGCCTTTTGGATCTCTGCAGAACCTCCCCGTGCTGAATTGCACTGTGTGCCCCAGTTTGGAAGTGTTCTTGGTCTTGGTCCTTATTCTGGTGGGTGTGGACCCATGGTAAATAGTCTCTCTTGAAGATGTTACTTCAGTTAAAGCTGAACTGAATCAGATTGGGCTTTAAACTGGATTAATAGCATACTATAGAAGCAGAATGAAATTCAGACAGAGAAAAGAAGCCACAGGGAGCAGCCAGAAGCTGAAGCCAATAGAACCCAGAAGAAAAAGGAGAAATGCTGCCATGTAAATTGCCATGTGATGGAAAACCAGGGAATCCCAAAGCTTGCTGGCCAGCCAGAAAACACTGAACCTGGGAGGAAGCAAGCTTTCTAGCCTTTGAAACTGAGCCTGGAAATGCCCTTGTTAAGCAGCCTATTGTATACTATTTGTTCCAGCAGCTGGAAAGCTAAAACATTTCCTAACTGATCTCCTTGCTTCTAGTCTCTACACAGTAACCAAAATGATCTTTAAAATATGAATTATGTCTCTTCTGCCTTAAAAACATTCAGAGATTCTAAAAACAAAACACTAAGTCATCAGTTCTGGTCTGCATGGTTTTGTCCCTTCCCTGGACTTTGCTTCCCACCTCTCACGTTTCTGTTCTAGTCACTCCATCCTTTCAGTCCTCCAGCAAGCCACGTTCTTTACTGCCCCAGGGCCTTTGCACCTGCTGGTCCTTCTGTATGGCAGCGACTGTTAGATGCTCACCAGGGTCCATATCCACCTCACCTACGGGGGGCACCGCCAGAACACATTTCCCAGACCCCCTTGCCATTGCTGTGGCCAAGGGAGAAAGTCGTGGCCAAGTTAATGTGAGCAGAGGTGAATATACACCATTTCCAGGCCTGGCCCACAGAACACCCTCCACCTGTTCCTCCATGCCCTTCCTGGCTTCCCACAGGCCGGAAGAGAGATGAACCCCAGGGCGACTCTGGCGGTCTCACGTGGAAGACGACAGTTCCTGCTGGTCAGGCTCTGGAATGACGGTGTGGAGAGGAGCCGCCCCGTCTGTGCTGTCTTTTGCCCAGTAGTTACCTGAGCACAAAATAGCCTTCTACCGTGTTTAAGCCGCTGTTTA
Source organism: Tolypeutes matacus (assembly GCA_026826555.1). Classification (NCBI taxonomy): domain Eukaryota; kingdom Metazoa; phylum Chordata; class Mammalia; order Cingulata; family Chlamyphoridae; genus Tolypeutes; species Tolypeutes matacus. Next base: position 925,335 of record JAKSZT010054342.1, on the reverse strand, counting down.
TTTTGGAATCTGTTACAGGAGTTGGTACCATTTTAACAAAAACCCGTACGGAACACTGGTCACCTGCCAACACGCACTCTCGCTGTGCCATCTCGATGCTCCTCACTCGGCGTCTCTTTACTACGCACACTGCAGGTCTTGCTGACAGTCACACTCACGGAGAGCCAGCCCTGAGCGGCCTTTCCAGGCTGCGTCACTCTGTCATTCATTCCGAGCCCCCGTTCTTTCCTGTCATTTACTCACCACAATGCACAATCACATATTACTTTGTGTATTTAATCTCTGTTTCCAACTAGTTCCTAAGACTCATGGAATCAGAACATTTCTTCTACCATGATACATTCAGAGCCTGCACAATGCTTTACATACAGCAGGCAATGAATATATTTAAAAATGTAGAGGATGGACAAATGAGAAGCCACTATTAAGGAAATATTTTTAATCATATGACCACAACACTAGGTCAAAAATCACAGAAATTAAAATACACCACAAGGGGATTTTTTTTACTTTTATTCATTCAGAATGAAATTCTGGAACAATCTACAACCAAGCGAAAACCCTAAACCTTGAAGTAAAGGTAACAGGCCAAATATTATAACTGCATTACTCCTATATGTACAAGCAATAAGTCAATTTTCATTCCTTCCATAAAACTTCTTGGTAAACTTTTACATTTTCTTCCCTTCAAAATGCATTAACAAGACCATGCTTATATAGCTAGTTAGCACATGGGACAAATGACAATTTATATTGAATTATTTAATTCTTGCAGTATAGTGCTCACAATCCCCAGCTGTATTTGTTGACCTTTTCAATGGCATCCATGTGACATTGTCACTAACTATATCAGAAGGACTTCACTGATTTTTAAAAGCTGTAATTACTCAAAAAGTTCTGTATTGCAAATAACACATGAAATATTGCATTTAAGCTTAAGCTGGCAAGTTCACGTAAATCTTTTCTACTGCCCTCCAGATAATATATTTAAGAAAATGAATGTTATATAAGAGAATGAAAGATCAAGTTCTTATATTTTTACCTAAGAGTCTAATTATGCATTTTAAGTAATGCCAATTAATATTCAATGACTAGAAACAAATCAATGTTAAATATTAACTGCACTAAATCTAAAAGAAAATAGCCGCCTTACATCATACTACCTAACAGATGATAGACTAAAAGGAGCTAATTAGAAGCCTTTTAAAAATTTAAAGTTTCTGACATCATTTTCCACCATTCCATCAATTCTTCCTTCTCCTCTTCTTTCCTTTCAGAAAATGACTCCAGTTCAAAATCAACCTAAAAGAGAAAATCAAGAAAAAGTATCAAACTGGATGTGTAGTTTTAGAAACTAAAATTTAAAAATAAGAGCAAGTGTAGAACACGCATACATCCATCTGAATTCAAGTAAATGCTAAAAAAATCTCCAGTGGTAGGCAAAAAGATACCTTCAGGAATAAAAAAAAAAAAAAAACATCAAAAGCCATTATGCTTGAAATGTGCTTTGATCTAATAGCTTTGTAGGATTACTAAAAGGTACTTAGTTCAACAAAATCTTAAGCCCCAGTCTTTTTCTCCCCTAAAAATATACAGCTCAGAATTATTTTTCTGCCTTTGACCATTCAATGAGCTTCTCCTGTCAACTTCAAATTTTCTCCTAATAACAAGGGGAATATGCAGTGTGCAGTTCAGTGTCCTGGTGTCCCAAACCACAAAGTTCTGTTTCTTCTAACAGATTCGAGTATCTTGAGCAACTGATGGAATCACATGCATTTCCAAAGCACTGCAGAGGTCAGTGGCCCAGGAACTCAGCTCTTCCTATGAGCTGTGCGTCTTGTCAGGTCTCTGGAGAACACAACCATGTCTACAAAATGGGCCATTCAAAATATGCAGCCCCCGCCCCCAGCCCCGCTCAGGCCCTGCAGGTCTGTACTCCCTCATTCCAGATGGAACCACGAGTTCCTTGATTTGGCCAGTTGAACCCACAGTTATTTAGGAATGTGATGACACTCAACACCAACCTTTAACTCCCATGCTAGAAAGGCAAAGGGTGGAAATAGTTGAACCTTTTGCAACCTGTTTCTAGAGCTACTTTTTCCCAGATTCCATTTGCCCAAATGTACCTCCTGATTTTAACACATATGCAGTCTAATGTATACATCCACACAATCAAAATCAAAGCACCAGTTTAAAAAACAAGATATTTTGTTTGCAAAAATCAAAAAGAAAATGGCTACAAACTTTGGATGTATCGACAAACATATAATAAACTCTTTTAAAATCAGCGCTATGACTGGAAACCCTGTAGGCTATCCCAAGGATTCATTATGTAACACTAAGAAAATAGTAAAATTCTGGTCTTAAAAAGTCTTGGTCTCATTACCATCACCTTCACAGCAACCTTAAGGCAACCTACTTTAAAGATGTAGTTTTTGATAGCGCCTAACTTTCTCAGAGTAGGTGCTTAATAAATGTTTGGTTAATGTCTAAAATTATCTCGCAGGCATCATTTATTTGTTCAAATATTTTTTAAGGCACTGCCCCAGGTGTTAGAAAAAAAGATTAATGGAACAGAATCCCATTTTGATTCAAATCAAGATCAGCAAATAAGTGTTGAATTTTTAAAAGTTTGACTTGATTTTCTTGCTGTGAATCACTTGGAAAATTGAGAAATGGTAACAGAATTTCACACTGGGTGGTTTTAAATCATCCAAAGAGACCTTGCAGCCTCCCTGGGCCTCAGGCGTTCTCATCTGCTAAATGGACATGATCAGGGCACCTGCCTCGCAGAGCTGTTAGGAGGAGTACATATAAGTCACCTGAATGTGCCTGAGATGTACCTTCTTTATAATCTAAGCTGCTCTTATGACTACTCACCCCAACCGCAGGGCTATAAGGAACGGCCACTTTCTTTGTTATCGCCAGGTAGCCCGGAGCTGAGGCAGTAAGTTTATAGTTTCCAGGTACGAGCAGCCTCCAGTAATCTCCGTCGTTCGCTACGGGAAATGGAACATCAAGTCACAAGATACAAATGTGAAACACGTCATTGCAGCATCGAAAAAACCCCCAGCATAATCCAGCTCAACTTTATTTGAGTCTCTATTCTCAAAGTAATGTGTGTGGAATTTGATGAAATTCCCAAAGCGAGCCTCCTCAGGATCCCTGGAAGCACTTGGTAGAAATTTGGGTTTCTGAAGTCTCAGCACACGCTCGTCTGGAGCACCTTCTAGGAGCTGCATGATCAACAAGCTCTTCAGAGAATTCCTAAGCAAAGCAGAGTCAAGTTTCTCCCTCTTTCGCTCCCCACATGTCCACAGCTCCCTTCTGACGTGGACTAGATTGCGTGGCCACGGCCACAGTCGCCCTCGTGCCTAGCCTTCAGCTCACTTGCTCTTCAAACGAGGCTGAACATGCCTGGCAGACGACCAGGCTTGGCTATCACCCACTCGCTCTCCTCTGCCTCTGCCCATGTGACTGCAAACTGCAGGAGAAAACACCCGAGATGACCTGTCCCAGTTCATGAACAGCACGTGGGTCATCACGCTGTTCCACCTTCCTTCTGTGAGCCCCTAGACCAGGCACTCTTTAAATTTACATGCCTGCCAATCACTTGGGAATCTTGGTAACGTGTAGATTTTTGATCCAGTAGTTCTGGGGTAGGACCCGGAACTCTGCTTTGGGGTGATGCCAAAGCTACTTGGAGTAGCAAGGTCCCTAGGGACACTTCATCCTTCCCCTTTTTCCTAACACCCCCGACACAGCCTGCTCCCCCTCAGTCTCAACCGAGCCACCTTATTTCACTGTGAGAAGGAAACAATCGGAAAAAAATATGACCCATCACCACATCACCTTTCTCTTCCGCTGGCACCCCATTTCTCTGCAATTGCTCTTTAGCAAAATTTCTGGAAAGATTTGTGCATACTCTCTTCTCTAATATCTCCCTCCCATTCACTCCTGGACCCTCTCCACTCCACTGAAACAGATGTTGTCAAGATCCTCCAAACTGCTAAATCCAACGGTTCATTCAGAAGCTTCATCGCACTTGATTTTTATCATTCCCTCCTCCTTGAAACACTTTTCACCTGACTTCTACCTTAGACTGCCATTGACAGTTCCTCCTTATAACCCTCTAATAAAAAAGCTGGCATAGCCCAGAGCCCACTCCTCAGATTTCTTCTCTTTTCTACCTGTATGTATTTGCTTGGTTAGATATTCCTAGACTTTTCATATCATGGAATGCAGAGAAAATAAGAATTTAATGGCACACTGAGATTAACAGATCGAAGAGCCTTCTTGTGGCCAGGGGACCAATGAGCTGGGCTCTGCCTTTCAGAGACCCCTTGCCAGCAGAATAAGGGGGAGCAGCATCTTGGCAGATTCTGGCATATTGGTTGGGAAGGTCTGCTGGCACTTAGTAAGTTCATGATAAATATTTGTTGAATGGATAAATAAATGGAGCTTTAGAAAACACATACTAAGGTTTGTTTGTTTTTTTAATCCAAGTTGTAGATGTGGAGGTTAAGAAAGAGGTAATGCTATGGAGTGGTTGGGAAAGTTAAAGGTTAATTAATGATAAGGTCTAGAAACATGCAAAGAGTTCAGAGCTGAATGTAAATTGTTGTTGAAAAGAGCCCAAGAAACGGCAGTCGAGCTAAAGCGAGCTGGGTAGATGGTTATTAACAAGAGCAGAGGGAATTTCCAGGAAACCACATCATTTTCCCCAAACTGGGAAACTGAAAATAGGACTTTAAGCCTAATAATAACTAACATTATACCTCGGTGCTGTCACATCCTGACTAACCTTGAATAAGTCATTTAACTTGTCTGCAGCTCTTTCCTCGTGAGAAAAACATGGATTTATTGTAAGGATTAAAGGAAGAAATGTGTGAGAACCCGTAGACACAGTGCTAACAGCTGTCTTCTTCGCTACTCCTTTGCTCCCGCCGGCTGTCCACCAGCTCCCAGCTGCTGGCGCTCCCCCTGGGAGAGACTGGAAAGGGCCTGGTGTTTTCCCTCTAAACTCTTCATTTCCTTGGCTGCAGAACTGCAGAGACTCTGCGGCGGGTGGCGCCACCTGGCGGCCGGGCGTGGGGTGGCGGCGGCCCCCAGGGCCCCCCACGCGGCAGCCCGCCTGGCTTTAGCGCCTCTGACCTGCTCTGGTCCCCGAAACTTAACCGGGTCGGAGCCGGGGGAAAGGGGGTGGGGAGGGATACGAAGTATCTGGATGCTCCTCCCGGACTATTGCGACAGTCGTCATTGTGATGCTAAGGAACCTGCCCTGCGTGTAAGGCAGGCGCTCGACGTCCGGCCAAGGACACCCACCAGATGTCACGTCGTGGTCGATGCCTTCCACGGAGATGGTCGCATTTGCAATTGGGTTCCCTTGGAGGTCTCGCACGAATCCTTTAACTCCTCGGTGTATCTGTGAAGGTCAAGAATGACCAAAAATTCATTTTAGACATGGCCTAAAAATATGTTTCATAACAAGAGTTTCCTTCATTTCCAGCAGCAGCTGCTGTATATTCCCATTAAGAATAAAAACGTGCTCAAAGGGCCACTGAAATTGTATGCCCTCTTTACTCCGATTTTCCTTAAATGGATAAATGAGTAGTGATCCCCTGAAAACTGATGTCTTGTTCTGAGTCAAAGATAGAATTTGAGGACCTTCTGAACCATCAAAAATAATAGGCATGTAATTTTTGTCAAGTGCTGGTTTAAGCACATTTCATTACATTCTGTCTCTTAAATTTGGTCAGCCCTGTAAACCTCATGTGGCCCTTGCCAACTAATGAGAAATTACAGCTCTTTAGTACCTGTTCATTCTAGATAAAAGATATATCCTCTGACTACTTCTGCTTTAAACCCATGAACAATACTATTTTAGCTGGAAATGTGTCATGAAACACTGGCATATGTCACAACTGGACATTGGATACGATTTAGAGAAAAAAAAATGGAAGAGCTGCTATTGGAAATAATTCCCTGAATTAAGTTGCAGTCAATAACTAACAATTGCATGCAAACTACAAAAATAGCTTTTTCCTGTATTTTGAAACCACAATTCACCTAAATTAATATGTGTTTGAGGTAACAGTCAGTCAAATTTCAACCTGGCCTGGCTCCAACTCAGATGTGCAGGGCTTTAAGAAAGAACTGCTTCTGGAATATTAAGTGGTAATCCAGTAAACTTGATTACCTCACAGAATACATCACTGTGAGCTCCCAAATACTCACCTTGCTACTCACCCAATATGGCCCTAGAAAATGAATTTTCTTTTGCTACTGATGATATTTGATTATTTCCTTACAGAGTATACAATAAAGCTCATGTATCCCTTTAGCAACAGAGAATAAATTTGGCAATGATACAATGATTTATCAAAAGGATGTCCCTGGTACTTGTCCCAATGGTGAACCTCCAGCCAGGGCCCCTTGCTTGGTTCCAGAGCAGAATATCCAGACAGTTACTCAATCAACTTTCTGTATGAAACCCGAATAATAAAGCTGAAGAATATTAAAAAAAAAAAAAGATGAACATGTAATTCTTTTCTCTAAAGGAAATTTACAAATGTTAAAAAGCTAAAAAAGAAGAAAACTGCATATGTTATCAAGAACAATGAACAATAATTTTATTGGCAAACAATATAATGAAAATATAGTAAATATATTTTTAAAACCAAAAATATTTTTAAGATCTACTAAATCTTTGCTTTTTTCTGATATTTTGTTTGCAAAAATTCAAAATATAGCGCTCAGAATTATCTTTCATCAGCCTTTGAGTCCATAAGCCAGGACAGTCCACGAGGCAGGCTGTATGAGTGGCTGTAAGTACCCCTGTAGCTGATTTCACACAGCCTGCACCTTAACATCGATTCCATCCTCAAAGTGAATACCCTGGACCCGTGGGCAGATCAAAATCCCATTCCAAGCGGCGTAGAATAGGGCTGTATGACCTGGTCCCTCTTCTTTCCAGCTTATTCCTACATAAATTCCTATTAACTAGCAGATGAATTCAATTAATGCCCGCCTGCCACAACAAACGTAACGAATATTCTCCCCTTTCCTGATAGCACGCATCTGTGTTTTGTTTGCATCTTCTTTTTTTCTCAAGAACAAAGAGTGGACTTACGTGGCATCTGGACCTGTTTTTTGTTTGCTCGTGAGAATGGTGAGCTTCTTTGCAGCCACAATAGTAAGTCTCAGAGCACAGCTCCAAGAAGCCTTTTCCGAAGCCCCACAACGGGGCTGGGGACCCTTCTATGTTTTGCCTTCATTCCTGTCGCTCATTTTTTTATCTTAGCCTTTACCATCCTCTCGGGAGGTATCCATGTTTCTGAATCCTCACAATATGACGCCTTCTTGAGGTGATCACTATTCCCAGTGGCTTTTTGTTGAAAATATATATATAAATAAAATGAAAGCCATTGTATTAAAGAAGCATACTTTATATTTAAGTGGAAAACACCAAATAACACTATCTTAATTCTTCCACCCAAAAACACACTTTGCAGAGAACTTTGGTCTTGGAAGATGCATTCAAATGTAGCTCTCCTCGAAGGAGGCTTTCCAGAGGGATTCCCAACACAGTTGTTTTAGGGCCAATGTGGCTAATTATGCTTGGTTTTTGTTGTTGAAAACTACCTTTTAAACTAGCATGCAGCAGGATTCCATTGACTGAGAAGATCCTGCGGCATGGGGGCTCTTTAACCACTGTCCAATCAGCAGCAAACCTATGATCCATTTGGGTATGAAATTACATGGAAATCTGACATATATAAAACAGTTATTGAGCTGATTTAACATTTTTAAAAAGTATTGGTGGGGAGTGGATGTAGCTCAGTGGTTGAGTGCCTGCTTTCCATGTACGAGGTCCGGGGTTCAGTCCCCGGTACCTCCTAAAAAAAAGAAAGTATTGGTTTTGTACGTATATACTTATATATACAGGAAAATAGCTACATGCTTATTTAACAGCATTTATGTCAAAATGTCAAATTAATTTTAAAAATTAGTCTATCTGCTGGCCATGAGACCAACATTACTCCATTTGACTTTGGATAAAAATGACCACGTCCAGAATAGACTTTGAAGACTGCCAAGGCTTTGCAGGCAAAGAAGAGACCGAGGAAAGCCTGACCGAACCCTCCTGACGCCCCGGCTCCAGCGCGGCGCCCTCATCTGACTCGGACGGAGCCACTGACCGGGCCTCTCTGGAGGCTGCGGGCACCCGGCTTAAATGCCCCTGAAGACCCCATTTTCTGCCGGGGCTGCGTTTACCTGCTGGAGGTAGCTGATGAGGGAGTTTTTGTTATCCTCCCAGTAGCTCTTCAGGGTCTCTTCAGGTGGGAACTTTTCACAGCTCAGCTCCACAGTGATCTCGAAACAGTTGCTGCTGAGGTAATTGAAGTCTTGCATCCCTGTCAGAGCACAGAATGGAAAGTCAGAGCGTGCGTGCGGTGGCTGACACTCTCTTCCACACAAGCCACTCTGCCGAGCCTGAAACAAGCAGCAAGTGGAAGCCCAAAACCAGCCAGGCATTTTAGGAGCCGGTGGGAAACCACAAGGGAAACCAGCTACCACCTCAGAGACGGTTATTAGCTTAAAAGCACAGACGCTCTCGGGTTCTTAAGCAAGCATTTAGCTTAAGATGCTGCTCTGCAGCGTGAAGGAAGACAGCAGGGAACAGAATTGAGCCCTGCTGCCCTCCGAAAGAAATGCATACCCCTAAGCCTGTATTTCTAGCAGGAACGAGCTTGGAGAGTCACGGGAGACCACCAGACACCAATCTCTTTTGCCTTAAATCCAACCAATATCACATCGTGTATCTGAATTATTGAGACTCTTGTTAATATACTATATATTAATTCAAAACTGTCTGCTGTGTATAAAGTAGAATAATAACAATTCTTCAAATTGCACTAAGAAAAGATTCCGCATCCAAAAAAATTTTGAGTCTGTGGATACTGTTGGAGTCTCACCAGATTCTTTTGCTGAGTCAAGGCGCTCACCCCAGGTGCTCTATGTGACAGCTGCTAAGAGCGATGGCCGCCCCTTACCCAAGAATTGCTGGGGAGAGCCACCTGGCGTGGGAGGTTCCAGCCTCCACCCCGCCTGTTGGGGGCTGAATCATGTCCCCAACAAAAGGCATGTTCAGGCTGCAATCCTTGGTCCTGTGGGTGTGAACCCATTGTTACTAGTTAAGGCGTGTCCAGACTCAGTGAGGGACCCTACCCCAATACGGCTGACATCCTGATAAGCAGAGGAAATTGGACACAGAAGTCAGCGGAGGAGAAGGAGAGCGCACTGCTTTGTGCACTGCCACAAAAAGGTCAAGAAGCTCCGAAGACGGCCAGCCAGCCAGGAGATACCAACCCCAGAAGAGGCCAGCCTTCGAGCCCCTGGCACCATGAGCCAGTAAAGTCCTGTCCTTAAGCCAGCCCGTTGTACAGCAGCCAGGAAACTAAAACAATGCCAGCCCCTCTGCGGCCGCACACAGCCAAAGACTCACTGATACAGAGCTGCCAAGTCTCGTGCCCTTGCCTCAAGAGGGCAACCCTGCCTGTGATGCCAGCTCCACGCCACCCCCTAGCCTTGACCTCAGACCACGTCCTGGCTCTGCTTTATCTCGTCTTATCCTGCTTCACTCACTTCCTTACAAAGGTTTACTCAAGAAATCACGAGCTCCATTTTATATATTTGATATAATCTAAATCCTAAATCTGACATAGACTTTATTTCTCAATCTGTAGGAGAAAGAGGACTAAATTTGATTTAGCCAAATGCAAAATAAAAACAGAAATAAACAAATCTCAAGAGGAAAAAAATCAGGAGGAATATTTTCCTCAATACATAATTAAGCATATTAAACAAACCAAAACTGTGTAATTAGCTAGTGCTGCTACTGCCCTAGTTGATTCGCTCTTTCATTTCCAAATGGGCCATAGAAAATTGTTTTTAGGCAAAGAAAAAAAAAATTCGGTATCTCTACATTTCATCTTCATCCCTGGCAGAAGTGAGTATTATTCCACAGCTGATAGCGGCCTAGGTAGTTATACAAATAAGAGCTGTGTCAAGTCCCCGTTGGGGCAACCAGGGTCGAGAGAGCTGTCTGAGGTATTTAGGAAGTTGCCTCCTCCAGCTGTTGTCCGGTGTACCTATAACTCTCTCCCTTTTCAGACTCTACAAATGATGAAGAGAATCTAGACCTAATAGTGCTTATTACAATAGTGAATATAAACTAAGTGTTCCACTTCAAAAAACTACAGGTTTTCCCTTACAATCTCACTATTTTAAAGAAGTGAGGAGAAGTGGATGTGGCTCAAGCAATCAGGCTCCTGTCTACCATAGAGGAGGTCCAGGGTTCAATTCCCAGGGCCTCCTGGTGAAATTGGCAAGCTGGCCCGTGCACTGAGCCGGCCTGAGTGGACAGCTGGCCCATGCAGATGCTGGCCCACATGGAGAGCTGGCACAGCAAGACGACGCAACAAGAAGAGACACAGAGGAGAGACAATAAGAGACACAGCAGACCAGGGAGCTGAGGTGGAACAAGAGATTGAGAACTTCTCTCCCATTTCAGAAGGTCCCAGAATCAGCTCCCGGTGCCACCTGAAGAGAAGACAAGCAGACACAGAAGAACACACAGAGAACAGACAGCAAGCGCAAAAACAATGAGGAGGGGGGCAGAAATAAATAAATCTTTAAAAAAGAAAGGAAGAAAGAAGTGTGTAAACCAAGATATGCTAAAGATGAAAGCATGTCCTCTAAAATACATATTTACCTATTGTAAAAGCATGACAACATATAATAAGAGACTAGTCTTGACCTCCAAGGCCAGAATTTGAAAAACAGGTAAGTTAACAATATTCCATTTATATTCTCCAGTGGGTATCTTCCATTTTTTTCCTGTGTCTCTTTAATTAGCATCAGCTACAAACTCATCAAGAAAAACAACAGAAAACTAGTTATGGCCATCACTCGTCACTAACCAGCTTTAATGGGTAAACGGCAGGTTCAGCCCCTTTCTTGATCTAGGAGTATTAAAGGTTCTCTAAACCTAAATGGTAATCACAGCACTGCCACGCCATCAGAGAGCAGTGGGAACTCACCACCAGGCACGCTGTACCACGCGCCGCCATTGGTCGTGCCGTCCACGAAGGCGCTGTCGTCGTCATTCTTGCGACATGGCGGCCGATTGGGGTCAGACATGGCTGGGTTGAAAGAAGAGTAGGCTCGAGCCAGGCTTCGGAACACGGCATCGTCTGGGCAGGAGCTGTATTCATGAGCACTACCTAGAAGATAAAAATTCACCAAGATTAAAGATAATGGCTCAGACCAAGAGCACTGCATGGTTTCTCGAAAGGGTGACGTAGTGCTGTGCTCTGGTACGTGCATTTTTTCAGTTGCATCACTATGGAAAAAGGTGAGGGTTTAAGGACAAGGCAATTACACTTGTTTTTAGGTTATTAGGTTATATGACTTCCTTTAGGTTTTTAGGTTATATGACTTCCTTTCCTAATACTACAAAGTAGAAATTGTGTAGATGCACATCCTGCTTATGAATGGAAAGATTCACACAAAGAAAGGTAATAAGCTCATAGTCAGCCAGACCTGCAGAAACAAGGTTTCCATTATTAAAATGTTAATAAAAAAAATAGTTCATAGACACTATGAACCGCTCCCACACATCCTCTTCAGTATGTGATTCTAGATTTTTTTAATTTTTCATGTGGGTATTATGGGAAATTAATATATATTCTGATACACTGTAATTTTATCCATAAACTATAAAATATGCCAGGTTACAAGTTTCCCAGCTATCAACAAACCACAAAATCTCCACATTTATTTACTGCTGTTTCACCAAAGGCTTTCTTCAAAACTCAAAGTTTCAAATAATATCTAAAATTATCACCCATGTGTTTATAAAGCACCAATTCTTCAAAGGATCCTGAGAACAGATCCAAAGCAGGAAATTTCCTTGAGTGACAAAAAATTAAGGTGAAAGATACATTTGGCTAAAGCTTGCTTTGCCTGAAGCGTAACTAAAATTAGTTAAAGAAAACCAAAGCACTACTTCCCCACCCTGGTAATACCAGAAATGTTTCCAATTGCAGAACTGTGAGAGCACAGAACACATGCAGAGTTCCAAATGCGCCCTGACCAAGCTCCAAGAAGCGGCCTCCGTTTTTAGGCCCTCTTGTACGCGAGCCTCTGCCTTCTGCAATCTGTCCTTCTCACCATGAGGGGCCCACGCTCATGGCTTGTGCTTCCTCCCTTCCTCTTGTCTAAGTATCCTGTCGAGTTGGTGCGTCTCTTCAACTATACTTTTGAAAAAGGTTACAGCCTTTTTCTGTCAAACAGATACGCCAACACCACGTGAAAGAGTTAGAGGGTGTTTCTCTTAAACATATGTATTTCTACAGACAATATCGTGTAATGAACAGGATCCTTTCAAGAATATAACAGATATCGCCCCATAAACCCTTACTTTTCATAACTGTAAGCCCACAGCCAGTTGAAGAAGCAGGAGGCAGGCTTACCACTCCGCGTTTCATCATACGGGTAATTGGCCACCAGGTCTCCCCCGTGGAGGTTTGCAGAGAGCACAAAAGGGATCTCCATGACCCAGCGGATGACGGCCTTGGTCTCAGGAGCCAGCTGCAGTCGAGGCGAGAGAGTGAACGGATTGTCATCACTGGTGTGATCACTCGACCAGTAGAAACAACATAGAAAAGGCTAAAAATTTTTAAAAACCTGAAAGCTGGGCAGATTCTAACCAAGCTCTGGCTGCTTTCATAGGAAAAAAAGGTTCCTGTAAAAGCAGCATTCCCCATGTCAATCTCAGACTTAAAATAAAAAAAACATTTCAATAGCTCTCAAATTCCCTTAAAAGTTCTACTTTTGTGGGCTGCCAGTTTTCCTGTCTTTGTGACTTGGAAACCAGCATAGAAATTTTGGGACACTGTACTGGTTCATATATATTTGTAGGTAATAGGTAAGAATAAGACGAAAATAAGAAAATATTTGAATCAGCATTCTTCCTATATGGTGGTTTAACTTTAAAAACATGCGGTAAGAAGAAATGAAGTCATAAAGCATATGGTAACATGGATGAACCTGGAGGACATTATGTTGAGTGAAGCAAGCCAGACACAAAAGGACAAATACTGTATGAATGCATTACTATGAACCAAATATATTGTGTAGTATGTTTGATTAAAAAAAAAAAAAATTTACATGTATCCACTACATTTAATTGAGAAATGTATATATTTATTCATCTGTGTTTACTTTTTAGTTTTTAATTGCTTATGTTTTCAATTATTAAATGTACAAAATAAAGTTAAAAAAAAAAAAACATGCGGTAGATTTTATCTCCTATTTTTGTTCACTTTCTCCAATCTTCTCCCATTACTTCAGATATTGGGTCTCTTTCAGAGCTGACTGTAAAATATCAGTTTACTTTGGGATGATCATCTTAAATTCTACAACAAAGACAAATTGCAAGAATTCATATTAAGTTTTTTGAATGATTCATGGCCCCTCACATCTTGGAAGCAAAACAAAAGAGGAAAGAAATTTATACCAAAGAATTAATCTGGCGCCAAAGCTTGACACTTTTATGTGATGAGTTTTTAATAGCAACTAGTAAGACTCTCAGATTCCCAAGTACCTCTTTGGTTTAAAAAAAAAAAAAAAGGCTTTAATAGTCTTTTCAAGAAATGGTACTGGAACAAGCTGACATCCACATACAAAAAAATAAATAAATTTAGACACTGACCTTTTACCTTTCACAAATATTAACTCAAAATGGATCATGGACATAAATGTAAAATACAAAAATATACAATTTCTAGAAGATAACATAGGAGAAAATCTATGACCGTGAGTTGGCAATAAGTTTTTATATACAACACCAAAAGTATGATCCATTAAAGATAAAATTGATATGGGACTTCATTAAAATTTAAAACTTCTACTCTGCAACAGACATTGTTAAGAGAATGAAAAGACAAGCCACAGACTGTGGGAAAATATTTGCCAAACAGTGATCAGATAAAGGACTTGTATCCAAAATATACAAACAACTCTTAAGATTTTAAAATGGGCAAAAGATCTGAACAGACACTTAACCAAAGAAGATACAAGCATACCTTGGAGATATTGCAGGTTGGATTCCAGACTACTGCAATAAAGTGAATAACGCAATAAAGCAAGTCACATGAATTTGTGGTTTCCTGGTGCATATAGAAGTTATATTTGCACTATACTGTAGGCTATTAATAAAAAAATTATAATGAGGCTTGTTGATGAGAGAAAGGGTATAAAAATCTTTTTCCCCAAGACCAGGGGTGAGCCTGGCCAAACACTGGTCATGGCTTCTGCTTAGGGAATTCAGATCACTGGGCCCCAGCTCTGAAGGCATCCATTGTTTCAACCCACCCCAGACAGGGGCAGTGATGGTGACTTAAGGACACTCTGCTTCCTCAGATATGAGGGAACAGTTAGGTGAAGGGTTGCATTTGCTGAGCAGGCAGGAAGCTCAGCTTTGGAGAGCCCTCGGAGAAGCTCTTGGTGCCTTTCCTGATCCCCTCCCCAGAGCACATTGGAGCCAGTAGGCATCCCCTTCATGGGTCTCTGGCCCTGTTTCAGCTGGGAAAAACTGACTTGCGAAAGTCCTCTCCATTGTAACTTCCTCCCAGAATTTGCCCTCCAGGTGAAAGCAGCTTGAGACATCAAAAGGAGTATAAAAAACTATAGAGGCAGAGAGTCAGGGGTAAAGGTCCTGCTGTGTTCTCACACAGAGTGGCAAGAATTTCTAGAGTACATAGGCAGTGCCTAATAAAAGAAAGCAAACCAATATGCCAAGCCCTCAATATTAATGCTTGTACTTATGAACTTTATCTTTGTAAAATTGAAACTTAGCCTAATAATAACTATTGCCTAAGAATTACCTCCTGAAAACCTCCTTGTTACCCAGAGTGGCCTCTTTCTAAGCAAACTCAGCAAATAAACTCACTACCATCCCTCCAGCGTGGGACATGACTCCCAGGGATAAGCCTCCCTGGCACCAAGGGATTAATACCAAGTAATAACCAGCAATGCATTTGGAAGAAGACTTTAACCAAAAGGGGGAAACATTAAATACAAAGGAGTTTTTATAGGTAAGAGGTTTCAAAGTGAGTCAGGAGGTACTTCCAGAGGTTATGCTTATGCAAGTCTCAGGTGGATCTAATTGCCACATAAACAAAGCCTCAAGCGGGGTGCTCCTAAGGACTCTAGAAACATCCAGACACTATAAGCAAGGCATACAACCCCATGACATTTGTACTTTGTTGGTGGGCTTTCCCTTGGAAAATATGATAACCTATTTCCCCAACAGAGAACACTCATTTATAATAGTTAGACTCATTTATAATTTCCCTACACAGGATTCTTCTACCCCTTTTATTTGAACCTATAATTACCACTATAACCATTAAATATATGTCCCAGAGACTTAAGTCTTCAGTCTGTTCATATGTCAGTTGAGCCCTGAATCATAGCAGAATTGTGGCTAACACCTACTCTCCAGTTCATCAGACTTGCCCAGGACAACTAATAAAATGATGATGATGGGCAACTCCATACCAAAAAACAAAGAGTATGTACAACTGCAAGCAAAACAGTTCCTTCCATCTGCCCCATGTGATTTAAGCCCCTCACAATCTGAAACAGAGTGGGCATCACCATCCCCAAATCCTCAAGATTGAGGAATGAACAAACATAGGGGGGACTCCCCAGGATGGGAGTTTAATATCTTGTTGTTAATTATGTGGGTCTCCACCCACTGAGATAACACCCTATGACAAGATGAACACATTCGTTTTCCATAGAGCAGGGGTTCTTAACCTTTTTTGTTCCACAGACCCCTTTGCCAGTCAGGGGGAAACCATGGCTCTCTTAGGAAGTCCACACTATACTGTGTATTATTTAATAAACATATCACACCCACAGCAACATGTCCCCACAAGAATAATGTTTTTTTGAATTTCAATTCAAGCTCATGGATCCCTTGTTAAGAACCCCTGCCACAGGGTCATATTCCAGGTGCATCCTTTCCCACACATCCCCCCACCACTGACACCTGCACCAGTGACCATCCCCTGCCATAGTTGCCAAAAGAACATTCCCACAAATGTATTCTCAACCATAGCCCTCTACCTCCCCAGAGTTCACCTGTTCCTTCTTCCAGCCCTCCCCTCAGTTCCATGGATAGCCCAACCCACACCCCCAAGCCCACACACATTCACATTACAGCGCCATCAACCCCACTCATATTGCTACACCACTATCACCCCCGTCCACTGCCAAGCCATGCCCATCCACCTTATCAAAGATTCTGCCCAGACTGAGCGTCAGCTCACCACTCCCCACTCCCTTTCTACTTCCTAGTTTAACCTGTCTTCCAGACGCTAGCTCTGTGAGTCTGCTTAATATCCTTAGTTCATATCAGTGAGACATGCAATATTTGTCCTTTAGTGACTGGCTTACTTCACTCAACATAAGGTCTCCGAGAGTCATCCATGTTGTCGCATGTCAGTACCTCATTCCTTCTGCAGCTGAGTAATATTCCATCGTATGTATACTCCACATTTTGTTTATCCATTCATCCATTGATAGACACTTGGGTTGCTTCCAGCTTTTGGCAATTGTGAATAATGCCGTGATGAACATTGGGGTGCATATATCTATTCACATCCTTGCTTTCAATTCTTCTGGATATATTCCTAGTATTGGGATTGCCAGATCATATGGCAATTCTATACTTAGCTTCCTGAGTTCTTAAATCATATATACACTACTGCAATGACGCATGTTACCAAAATGTTCAAAAGCAAGCAAATTCCACAATATGATAAACTAAACTAAGTTTCTTTTTGACTATTAATAAAGTCTTTTAGGCTGACTAAAGGCTGAGATCCCCAGGGGAATGTATAAAGTAATTATATATTTAAGTAATCCATAGACAAGCCTCTGAAACACCCGTAAGATTGAGCCCCTAATAGAATCCACAGCCAATTGTGACCTATCTTTAAAACTTCCATTAAAAGCCTATAAATATAGCTCAAATTTTATGCTGTATAATTAGATGGTTTGAGCTCTTAAAATATCAGAAAGCTGCATTTATTCAGTTATCTGCACAACTCTAGCCATTAAAAGCAAACATAAACTTTGAGAAATTATTCTGATTTAAGTTTACTCTGCCTTCAAGTAACCTGGCCAAGATTCATGAACTGAGCCCAGATAACAGTGGAAGTGACCAGGCAGAAGAGCTCAAGAAGCATATGGAAAACTCTGGGAGAAGAACACAGAGCTTTTATTAACAGGTAGGAGGTTCAAAAGGGCAAGGAGAGCATCATTTACAAGTGGTATGTGTCAAGGAGTACATCACAGCCTCGGGAAGGCTTGTTAAAAATGTGGGTTCCTTTCACCATCTGCTCCCAAAGCATACTCACCCCAGGCCTCCTGAATCAGCAGCTACAGGAATCTCCATTTTAGCCCATGATTTTTAGGCACACCAAACATAAAAACAAACCCTGAACTTGAAAACAACTGTAAGGGATAAAGATACTAGACTGAGGACTGAGAAGGGGGAATGGGAAAGGGAATACGTGAAGTAGCATTAATCAAATGTCTCCCATGTCTCATACCATGCTAGGTCTAAACTGTCTCACTCTTAACAGCAAAGATGGAAAAAGAAAATGAACCAGACACGGGCAATATCATTCCATGATTACTAAACAGGTTTCCTGAAGACTTAGTATAAAGAAAACAAATTTTGCTGAGGTTCCAGGAAAGGAACTCCACTTTAATTTTCCAGTATCTCTTTTTAATCTACCTTTATCTAGAAAAAGCAATAGCATTGATATGATTCTTTAATAAAATTTCTTGTTAAAAGAGAGAACCATGAACATGCATCTTTTAAATAAATATTGCCAAATCTAGAAAAATGAAAATATCCGTAAAGAGATTACACAAATATATAAGTTCAATTGGGAAGGGGGAAAGTGCTGGTTAGAAATAATGAAATATGTAGTCAACATGAACTTATTTCATAATTCTTTGATGATGGTTGGCAGGAGTTATTTCCCTCATTTCATGGGTTTAACAAAGCATCCATTGGTTGGTGGATTAAAGCATGCACCCTCTCAAATGATGTGGTCTTTTTTTCTTTTTAAAGATTTATTTTATTTATTTCTCCCCATCCTCTCATTGTTTGCACTTGCTGTGTCTGTTCATCTTTCTTGATTCTTTTTTTTTTTTTTCATTATTTGCTTTTTTATTTCCTTGTTTCTTTAGGAGGCACTGGAAACTGAACCCAGGACCTCTGATGGGGAGGGAAGCGCCTAATCGCTTGAGCCACCTCAGTTCCCTGCTTTGTTATGTTTCTCATTATGTTTTTCTTCTTGTGTCATCTTGTTGCGTCAGCTTGTCACGCCTGCCCATCACGCCAGCTCACTGTCTTCTTTAGGAGGCACTGGGAACTGAACCAGGGACCTTCCATGTGGTAGCAGGAGCTCAATCACTTGAGCCACATCCACTTCCCCAAATGATAAGTTCTTAATCTTAGTATATCTTCTGGTGGGTGTGAACTTATTTGTAAATAGGACCTTTTGAAGATGCTATTTTTAGTTAAGTGTGGTGAACTGAATCAGGGTGAGTCTTAATCTGTAATGCGGGAAGCCTTACAAAGGGAAGAAACCAGAAGCCAGAAGTCAGAGAAGGCCACAGGGAGAAGCTGGAAGTCCACAGAAACCGGAAGAGCAGATTCAAGTGAGATCTCCATGCAGAGGTGCAGGCCAAAGGGCGCCCGGGATTGCAGCAAGCCAGCACCAGAACTCTTGAGAATTGGGGGAGAAAGCACGGCTTTGCCAATGCCTTGCTTATAGACTTCTAGCCTTGTTGTTTAAGCCATCCCATGTGTGGTGACGTCATAGCAGCCTGCCAAACCGTGTGGGAAGTGTGCGAGCTGATAGTGGGATGCTCAGGTGCCAGGGCAGCTTCCACCCTCGTCTTCTCTCTCACAGCTTATCACACAGACTGCCCTGTTTTCACCTCGTTGCCCAGTCCTCCTCCTGCCTCTGCCTTCCCAGCTCTCCATTCTCCCATGAAAGATAGCTCTGGGGTTGATAAATTGTGACTCAGAAACAGGATTTTCTAAGTTACATTCTTCTCAGGTTCTGCCAGGATCCTCAGCCACTGGCAGCCCTTTTCTCAGACCATCTCATCCGTCCACATTTAGACTCAGCCCAGGTTTCTAGACTGACTCCTAAATATAGGCATGAGAGTTTTAAGGAGAACCCTAAAAAGAGGCAGGAAACTATTAAAGATTTTAGACAAAAATCTGGGACTCCTTGTCTCCTGAACCCTCCGTCCATATCCCAACCACCTGATGAATGTTTTCTTTTTCTGGAACTCCAGTTATTTATTTTCATTGTTTTTCTAGATTTTCAGCTACCATCACACACTTGCCAGGCTGGAGTGCATTCATTCATAGCTGGTCCTCAGCCTACTAGGTGCCAGGCTCAAATATGAATGATGGTTTATGCAATCAAGGAATCAAAGTTTAGAATCAAAGGTAAAAAGAGCCCTGTAAATATGAAATTATAACACATATAAAGCTACATGTAACAACAAGCACCGTACTGGAAGTACATGTAAAGAACAAACAGGAACGCTAACTGGGTCTGTCTGGAAGAACAGAAGAAGGCTGCAAGAGAGGTGCCATTTGAGCTGGGGGTAAAAGAAAGACTTCTACCAACGGAAGGAAAGGAAAGCACTTTCCAGCCGGTTAGGACAACAACACATGTAAAGACACAGAAATTATTAGAAAATGTGTGTAGGGGAGCAAAAGGGAACTTGTGTAACTGGGTACATGGGGCTTCAGATCCAGACTGAAGAATGGGCCAGAAGCTGCCAGGTGCCAAGGGAGCCTAAGCTGCACTGGACTGTTAATAAAATGGGTGAATTGTACTTTCCAGGTTCTTACTTAAGAAGGTGCTAGAACCAGTTGATGAGTCAGAGCTGAATTGCCTGGGACAATGGAGAAAGGACTGAGAGCTTCCAACAGCAGATCTTCTCCACCCTTCCTCATGGTGGGCTCAGCCTCTGCCCCAAGTAGATATTGAAAACAAAATTCAAACAATATTAGTTCGAAGGGGCATCAGATGTTTAGAGGGTACGTAAATGTGTCAGCACAGCCCTGAAATGTATAATAGAGAACACTGAGAAATTATGATGGAGAGGTTAGATAGCTCCTTTCCTCAATGGCTTTCTAGGTATTAACTCATGCAGTCCTTACACTTACTCTGTGCGGCAGATGCTATCATCACCTTCATTTTTCAGATGAAGACGCTGAAGTACAGAGAGGTTAAATAACTCTCCAAAGCTTGCACAGCAGCTATGCAGCCAGATTTGAGCCAAAGTGGCTGGCTCCAGAATCTCCACTCCCCTCTACCATATTAGGCTTTTGTTTTATCCTCTGGGCAGTGGCGATAGGGAAAGTTTTTTTAAGTTATAGAGCAATACTTTGTATTTTAAGATCACTCTGGAGTCATCTGGAGGACTGAATGGAGCGGGGAGAAGCTGCACTGGTCAGAGCAAGGGGCAGCAGAGCCTGAACCAGAGCAGTGGTAGAGTCTGCAGAGGAGGAGAAGGTGAAGAGGAAGCAGGCAGGTCAGATCCCTGAGACTGGGTACTAACTGCAAGTGTGTGGTGTCAGAGCTAGAAAAATCAAGGTGGGTTCTGACATGTCTAGTGTTGATGACCAGCGAAATGAGGGAACAGTGGTTTCTGATGGAAAGTGATGAATTTTGTTTGTTTTTGAGAGGTGAAGGACTTGGCGGGTCCATGAGGAAGGCCAGTATCTAAGCCGAGGCAGAACAGCAGGGAAGGAAACTGAGCAGTGACTTGGAAGGCAGAAGAACTAGGAGAACGTGTTGAGCAAAGCAAGGGGGGGGGATTTCTGAAAGAGAAGAGAGAGATCAACAGTGGGGAATGCTGAAGGAAGAGCCAATCAGCTAAAAGATGATAAAGGGCCTCTGGAAGGGCCTCGGGGCTTTCTGAGACCCTCACAGCTGGGTCCTTCCCCGGTCCACGTTCTAGGAAAGCCCCTCATTCCAAGGGGCAGGACAGGTTGTAGGCTCTGGTCCTTCCAGGCACAATGAGCTCTCCCCTACGAGCTTGGATATGGTTCCATGTCTTTCACTATGATGAAGACACTCGGACATATTTCCTCAGGCTGGGGTACAGACACGAGCATGCAGACATGTCTTCTACCTTTGCGTTCTGATCCACAATTTTCTTCAGGTTTTTCAGCAGATGGTTATTCGGTCCCCCTTCCTTCTCATTAACGTAAACGATCCTGTCCAGGTCAGGAAAGTTCCGGTTCAGATCTATTCCCTGCGCGTTGCTCCGACCCACAAACCAGTCCTTCAGCTCACCAGGCTGAAAGAACCAAGGAGAAAGTCACCAGTTATTTACCGTTATTGTCACTACTTAGAGTCTCCATCAATGATGTTAAAAATAATTATGGTTATTTCAATAATAGCCTTCCATAATGGCATTTTCACAAATTTACTAATAGAAACATGATGGTTACAGATTTAAAGTATTTGTTGTGGGGATTTTGGTAATTTTTTCATGAATAATATTCAGATAATAATAATAATCTTTTAAAGATATTTATCATCAAATTACAAAAATGTCAATATATGTTAGCTAGTAATAAATGACCTGTTTCAAAACATGCCACTCCATAAATAGGTTTAAGTAAAATATTCATTGCCTCTGTAAATCAAAATAACCTATCTTAAAGAAATATTTAAAAGATCAAATTGCTTAATGAGATTAGAAGCTAAAAATGAGTTTAGCATGAGTTGTTTCTGTGTTAATCACATACCTCCCTCTTAGCATCTACATTAAAAAAAATGAGTTCTAGATTGAAAGTTTATGACTTGGGCAATTTCTGGTTAATTTAACCTTCATTTTACTAATGATACAATCTGGAAAATTGATGAGTTTCCAAGATATTCAATTATGTTTTAATGTAGATTTTCTCATTAAATTACATCAAATATATGATATATAAATGAGTCCCATATTTTTGAGATCATGTAATCTCAGATATTTTGACTGTGGGGCTCAAAAATGTACAAAACAGAAAATATCAATAACTTTTTGTCCATTCCACATTACAGTTTTGAATATCACTTTAAAAATATTAAATAATTTAATCCTATATGTTACTAGATTTTTTTCTCTCATTACATTAGAAATTACATCAGTGATATTATTTACAGAATGACACTGTCAGGGTTTCTTACAATGTCAAACTATCAGACGTTGGATCTTTTATTTTAAGGTACAAATCAATTTCTTAAGTGTAGATAAATACACAAACTATTTAACATCTTCTCAAAATAAGGAAATTATGTCAAGCTGTAGAGAACAGCAAATAGAATGCCTCCAGCTTTGTCCAAATGAAAGGGAACACACCCCCTAGATCTTACCGTCCAGCCTCCCTAGGAGTTAAGAGTGTCTAAAGTAATTTTAGCTCAGAGCCAAGCCCCTTCCACTTCATTCGCCAGACGCAGGCCTGGCCGGAAGCCTCTCCGCCTTGGGCTCCACAGAGGGCGCCGGGACTGCGCGGAGCTCCTGGGTGCACCGCCCTGGAGGCCTCTCCTGCTCGTGGGGTTCAGGGGGAAATCTGCTCAGTAACAAACGTGGACGAACTCATATTACTGGTTTATGAACACTGCACAACATAATAAGACATTGACTTAGGTCTTCTCGTTCCCAGTCTCCCATCACCTCTTCCCTCCTGCACGCTCTTCCGACCGCAGAGGGGCCTGCCTCACGCACGCGCTCGGCACCGTCTGAGCTTCCCGAGGGAGCTTTACGCACAGACGAGCGTGTGCAACGCAAGGAAAAGGAAGCCAGCTGCCCTCTCACCTGAGACGCCGCCTTCTCAAAGCCGTCGGGGTTCAGGGAAGGCATGATGTGGATCCGGGTGCTGTGGATCAGGTTGACGACCGTCTCGTTCCCCTTCTGGTACTCGTTGCACAGGTACTGGGCCAGGAAGATGAGCAGCTCCCGGCCGACAGCCTCGTTGCCGTGCATGTTCCCGATGTACTTGAACTCGGGCTCCCCTGAAAGAGCGAGGCCGGGCTGCATGGGCACTTCCCGGGGCCCGGCGCGCAAGGGCGCGCGCTTCTGCACGCGCTGTGCCTCTGCTGGCGCTTCCCGCACTTACCCGACGGCCTCCTTTCCCTCCAGAAGAGGGGCTAAGAAACCCACCTTGGGCATGAGAATACTCCAGACTCCCTCTCGCCTTCTCTTCTCTCCCCAGCTACCCACCCACCCCCAGCACCTCGTACTAGCGATACAGCGTTTGCCTCGTCTGTGGAAACCTGTGCTGAGCGCTTTGCAGGTGCTGCTGTCTAACCCTCACAAATACCCTGATGCAGGTGCAGCTGTCCGAGCCCTGACCACAGCTGCACAGCCCGTCAGTGGACACCGTGTCTTCCCGGCAAGTGACAAGCCTGTGCTTTCATATTTTCCTTTCCTTAAGCTTTTTTTTTTTTTTTTTCAATTTTATTGATACATATTAATAAAGCATGAACCCATCCAAAGAGCGCAGTCAGTGGTATTCGGTGTCATCGCGTTTGCGCATGCATCACCCCAGTCACTCCCAGAGCGCTTTCATTATTCCAGTAATAACACACACTGGACAGATCGTAGGCTTTATAATAAAACTGGTTATAATTTTTTAAAAAGATTACAAAAAAATATTTTTTGAAAGTCTGTGCTTTTTTTCAAGCCATTGGGATAGAGAGCATGGATTCTGGAGCCAGACCACCTGTGTCCAAATAGCTCCCGTGCTGCTGGCAGACCCTGAGGACGGCACTTCAGCTTCCTGTGGCTGCTTCACCATCTATAGAACGGACCCTACCTCAAAGGGCTGTTGTAAGAACTAACTGAAATAATGTAACAAGTGATATTTAAGTGTTTGCTATAATTATTTTTTAATATCATCATCACATTATCTTCTAATTGGGAGGTACTTCACCATGCATAAACTAATTATCTCTATGCAACAGCCTACCAAAATTGGAACAAAGGTATTTTCATCATCTTCATTGTACAAATGCAGCCCAAAGAAGGTAAGTTGTGGTGACGGGCTCAGAATCCCAACACAAATCACCACTGTCCACCTCTGCTGTTCTCCACTGCTCCTTAGGAGGAGTAACGAAATGGTAGAACACAGCAGCAAAGTGGTCTTGATTAATCCTGTGGTTTGGCTCCTTTCCACTCCACCCAACCCATGGCCAGATTTCTGGAGTGGAAAAGCTTCTCTTATTTACAAAATTACTAGGACTATTCATTCCTGTTGTGAGAAAAATGATCGGAATTAATTGTCCCCTGAAAATATGTTATCTAAACATTCTTCATATAGGATTCCTGAGTGTAGGAGTTAAGTGACCACTAACCACAGAAACCCATGCCCAATGTGACCCCTCAGCCTGCGTTTACGCTAACCTGAGTCCAAGGATCAGGTGGGGCAAAGGCCACTGCTATTTATGTCCCTCTCACTTTTTGAGGGTCTCTAATTAAACTACCCCTTAGGGCCTTGCCCAGGAGGTGAGAGAAGAATTCTGTGCATATAATTTTAAAGCTAATGATAACTTTCTTCCTTGCTGTTAAACTCGTGATCTTTACACTTTCTGGGTGTACTAATTTAATTGAGGCACAAGAGAAACTGTAGTTCTGCAGTAGAACCCTGCTTCCCCAAAGGTTTTTTGTTTATTGTGATAATTTTTAAACAATTTTATTGATACATATTAAAAAAGCATAAGAGTACAATATAGGAGGCATTCTGGCCCTGCTCCCTTATCCCAACACAGCTTTGAAGCTTCAGGTCACTCAAAAGAACTTGGTTCACAACCCATAAGAGTAGGCAAAGCACACTGAAATTTTTTATTTCTCTGAGTTTAAGTTTTTTTTTTTAATTGTTTGAAGGAGAAATAGCAAACTCATAGTCGCTTAACCAAATTGGGCCTCCAGGTGTTTTCTCTGCCTGGTGTAGTATATTTTGTATTTGAATTTGAATGCTTTGGGGCAGGGCACGTTCTCACCCAGTTCTGCCACAGGCTGCACTACTCCCTATTGTGCTTTACTCATTTAGGTTGCAATGCCACTCCTGGACGTTTCTAGTGTGATTTCTCTTCTTCAACTCTGTAGGAAGCTCCTCTTAGGGACAAATCCCCTCCAATTCGTCTACTGTATTTGTGAGGAGATAGTAATAAAAATGGCAATAATGATGCTCTATGTTTACATGAAGTTAGGACATATAGCTCATCCTCTTGAACATATTAATGTATGGAAAGAAAAGGCAAGGCACATGTGACTCAGCAAAAGCAGAAGCAAGTGTAATTTATCTTCCTCTGTCCTTAAGAATAAATTAGGTCACTATAGAATCCTTTCACTTGCATACAGAAAAACTGTGTTCTTTTGAGCATATTGACATATCTTGTGAACGTGAGAAAGAGGCACGTTGTTCCAATATAGCACTTTGGGGGCATATTATGGGATCCCCTGTATCAGATGCTTCGAGGCATCCCAAAGTGGCAAGGACGCTTTCGTAACCCACGGAATGCAGGCTCTGGAAGCGGGCGCAGCTGCGCACATGCGCGAAGCCCCGGCGGGAGGCCGTGAGGAAGGAACATGGGCTACACAACGAGCTGGCCTCAGCGTTCCAAACGGGACCGTCCCTTCACCTCCCCGGCCTCTCACCAGCCCTTTTCCCTCCCAAAGCTTTACGTTTTCAAAACACAATTATCACCAGGTCACCTCTACCTAAAACTCCGTGAATAACTTCCTGTTTGCTTTCACAATAAAGACCAGCATTCCTGGTCCGGTCCCGATCCACCACCCGGCCGGCAAGCTCCCCAGGCTCCCTCCTCTTCCCCCCAGGCTCCCTCCTCTTCCCCCCAGGCTCCCCAGGCTCCCTCCTCTTCCCCCCAGGCCCCCCAGGCCCCCCAGGCTCCCTCCTCTTCCCCCCAGGCCCCCTCCTCTTCCCCCCAAGCTCCCCAGGCTCCCTCCTCTTCCCCCCAGGCCCCCTCCTCTTCCCCCCAGGCCCCCCAGGCTCCCTCCTCTTCCCCCCAGCCCCCCCAGGCCCCCTTCTCTTCCCTCCAGGCCCCCCAGGTCCCCCAGGCCGTGAGCTGCTCCCCCTTCGGCCGCTCCAGGCCGTGAGCTGCTCTTCCCTCCAGGCCGTGAGCTGCTCCCCCTTCGGCCGCAGGCTCTTGTACTCCACAGGCGCACACCTTGAGCCTCCACATCCTTCTCACCGCAGGCAGATGTCAGGGTGTCTTTTTTCACAGGCCAGTTCCTTGGTTAGGTTTAACAGCCGGGGTTGAAAATCCACATTGGTCAGTATGGCCGTAGGTCAATGCGCCCCCCTCCCCTGCAGGCTTCAGGCCTCTGGGCACTACCACGGTGGTGCCAGCTCACGGGTGTGCCCGCGCCCCCGCAGGGCGTGGGACGTAGGAAGAGCAGCAAATGCCAACTAAGCACACTCATGAGTGACGGGGAACGGCTCTCGCTTTCAAATCCTACCCTGGCGGCTGCCCTTCGGCCTCGAGCATCCCCTCAAGATGCAGGTGCCCCCCGGGCTGCTGGACACTTTCTGGCAGTGAAGGGGATAAACTAGTGGAGGAGACCTGAGGCGGGCCAGGGAGCCCCTAGCTGTACCCCACGCTCCCGGGCCGGAGTGGAAAGGCTCCTCTGGGAACGAAGGCTGCAGGGTTTCCCACAGAGAAGATTAATCTCCATGGCCACCAGGGGACCGCCAAGCCCCTCCAGGCAGCCGCTCTCCAAGGCACTTTCTGTTATAGGCTCTGAACAAAGGGCCCTGAAGAGACTTTGCCTACAGAATCCTTAATCCAGAAATGGGGACAAAATCAAAACCTTGGATTGTGGCCCTCTCCGTGGCAGTTTACCTTCAGTTCATTTTATTTATTTATTTTTTTTTTAAAGATTTTTCTTTTTTTTTTTCCTTTTTAAGATTTTATTTATTTATTCATTTATCCCCCCCTTGCTGCTTGTGCTCGCTGGGCCAGCCAACCACGCCATGCGGGCGGGCTTGCCCTCACCAGGAGGCCCCGGGAACCGAACCCGGGGCCTCCCATATGGTAAACGGGAGCCCCACTGATTGAGCCACAGCCGCTTCCCGGCCTTCAGTTCATTTTAAAAGGAAGCGCCAGCTTTTCATCGTCACTTGATTTTCTCCTCTGTGGTCAGAAAGGTGGAGCTTACAGCAGCAGGTAAGCGGCTGGCATTGCCTTCCTGTTGGCAGCATTCACGTGGAAGAGCAAACCCCAGGCTTAATTAACAGCTCGCGCTGCCAGGTGCGTCGTTCCCTGTGGGTGCAGCTGGTGATGCACACGGGCCTGCGCTAGTGCATCTCCTCCTAGCAACAGGAGACTGGGCGGCAGAAAGGCCTCCTTTCAGTGCCCTTGGGGACGGTGGTTCTTACGTCCATTTCCTTCTTCTCACGCACCGCCTAATTCATTTCCCTTCACACACGTAGTCATCCTGAGTGCCTCATCTTGCAATTGAGGAATCAGTGTGTTTTGCACAGATCGCATTGCACAGGCTCGGGAAATACAGTTTCCCTGTTGCATCAATTTCCCACAATTTCATGTAGCTATCAGTTTTCCGGTTATGTCGCACGGCACACAGTCATCAATCAAGTGATCATTTTACAATAATCACCTCACAAATCAAGTCCAGTCTGGCTGGACTGAGTTTATATCTTTTCCATTTGTATCGCAGAACAATTAATGTACCAGACTGGATTTACATTCTCATCAGAACAAGATAAGAAAAATTTCTACATTTTTAAAATAAGATCCACAGTTTACTGAAGTTATAAGTAATAGCTACATACACTATAACCAGAGCAGGCAAATGATTTTAGGTCTCATACTTGTAATTCTTAATTTGCCTTAATGTTGTATTAATATGACTTTTAATGCTTAAGCCAGTAAAAAAAATAACACACAAAAATTTCCATTGTCTCAAAAATAAAATTTAAATATTCAGCACCCAATTTAGGCTTGGTGGATGGGTGAAGTTTGAACCTCCAGACAGGAATCTGTGCTCTAAGTGATCAGAGAGCCCCTAATGCACAAGTCCATAGGCCCAGGAGGCAGGATGGGAAAGAAATTCAAATCAAGAAGAGAAATTTTTAAAATGATATTGTCTCCATTTGCCACAAACAGAACACTGAGATCGATTTTCAGCGCCTTCTTTGACTCAATGGTTGCCCCGTCTCCCCACCTAATGCATTCTCCTCTCGCAAGCAGCAGACACACTGACAACCGGGAAGAGGGACTGCTCAGCTGACTTTGAAGGCCCTTTCAAATCTGACAGCCGGTTATTCAATGGCCTCTACACGGGAATGAAACAGGAGAGGGAGAATAGCCAGCAGAAAGTCAGATAACAATTGTGAGAGTGGGTAGTGGAACTCCACATGAAAAGTGTGGCATCAAGTCGGTTAAGGGTATTTTAACATAGAACTTGATTAGAGTAACAGGATTCCCCCATCTTTCATCCTGTGATGAAACTCTGAGATGAGTCTATTCTTCCTTCAACATCAACTGTTTGCCAAAATGTAAGCCCACAGGCTCATTTGGAAAGTATATGTTTTATTCAGTAGTTACATGATTCTTAGAGATAGTGACAATTCCAAAACATGTGTTTCTGGTACATATAATATACTGAACACTTTACTGAAGAAATATAGCATGTACAATACTAGGTACAAAGCCCTAAGATACAATTGTACCCCATTTCTCAAAGTTATCATAGTAAAGTGGGCACATAACCAATGATTTTGAGAAATAGATGAGCAAATGTTTCACGAGAAGCATAATCACTGAACTGATTTGATTTCCCAACTGTTCAGCAAGCAGGCCGGGAGCATCCCTGGAACAGATGGGGCTTTTAATCAATGAAAGCCCTCCCTCAGCTGTAAAACCTGTGGCTAAGACATTAGCGCTACTAAGCGTTTCCACCAGTTTGACATTCTAACCTATTATGACCTGCAAATCATTCTTGTGGAAACTGCATCCTGCAAGTTTCCTAGAACTTGTCAATGAGAAAGTCATTAACTGGCTCGTGGTTTAGCACATCTTAGCAACCTAAAAGGCTGCGCATATTCCTAAAGGAAATGCAAATCTCCAGGAACCAAATAAACACTGGAAGCGGTGGGTATGGTCATAAAAATAGATTTCTCTTCAACCAAAGAGATAAGGAGAAAAGAAAGAAAGAAGGGAGAAAACGAAACAATAAAAGGTAAAAGAATAAAAAATTGTTGCAAAGGAAACTACAGAGTTAGTTCTCTCCTCTTGCTTCTAACTTCCTTCAGAGTCCTATTTCAAAAAAAAAAAAACATCAAAAAACTGAATGAACATGACATCTTGAAAGTGAACTCTTAATTTATCTGATTTTTAATGGTCAGTCAAAATGGAATAGTCTCTCTCTCTCTCTCTCTCTCTCTCTCTCTCTCTCTTTAAAGCAGTCTCCTGGCTATGTTAACTCGAACCCGGCCCTACGGGTCTCTTTGAAAATTTACAGTTTCTTTCGATCTATTTTCTATTTTATTTTACAATTTTTCAATAAAGGTCTTTCTAACAAACAAACAAACAAACAAAAATGGAATACATTACAGAATTATTCTGCAGATATGCATTACAGAATTATTTTTGAAAGTATTAATTATGTATTGGCTCTTACATATAATTTTAAAGTTCTCCTGCATCTGACCTCTAGAATATTTCCAGTAAATCCTAATTGAAGAAGAGAGAGGTGAACAAAATAACTATTGACAGATGACCTTTCCAGTCACCCAAGTTTATAAAACAATGTCAAAGTTCTCATTTTAACAGAAATTCCTTCAATTTTTTGAGATCAAAGTATTTGGTGCCCTCATCCAAGTACGCTAGAAACTTTTTACAAATACCCGTATACAGTGGTGCATGTTTAATAACCAGCTCTGATCTTGTAGCATTTGCCAATTTCCATGACGTAAATACTTCCACTGTGGTCAATTTGAAGCTACTAATGTGAGGTCAACTGGCCCACAATTTTCCTGGAAATTTAATAATAGGCTCTCTCAAGTAGGTACAAGCTGACTCCAGCACATCACTGTTTATCTGGGATTTATACTTCTAGTTTCTTCATAGCATCTCCAAAAGGGAAAGCAGAAGCCTAGGAAATCAGAAGAATTTTCAAGTACACTATAAGAAATACAATCAGACTAATCATGACCCTACTGCCCTTCTTTATGTTTAATTTCTTGCAGAAAGAAAGAAAAGAGGGTGTGTTTTTTTTCCCTCTCACTGATTATCATTATCCATTCAGTTTAGGAGAAAGGAATGGTAGAGTGGACTAGGGGGATTTTTTTGACTGAGTTATTTATCCTAGCAATTTCTGTCTCGCTGGATTATATCACCCTTTGTTCTAAAAGTACCCATTTTACATCAATTAACCTACTAAATAATTTTTCTAAACTCCATAGCAGCGATGATAACAGGCATATTCAAAATTCCTTTTGCTCTTGCTACAGATTGACCTAGAAGACTATCCTCACAGTGAAAAAAGACAGTATCATTTCTGTGCCAATCCACAGATGTTGGTAATTAAAAATTCACAGAAATCAGTTATTTAAAATTAGTAATTTAAAACACCTTATTATCACTATCCAAGGAGAGACTCCCTATGAAATTAAACAAACATGAAGAAGTTTTCATATACAACATACAAACCAAATTGGGCAGAGATTGTTCTAATGACATAGTTTCATGATTTGATATCTTTCTGTAAATGATGATCACCGAGAGAGACAACTAATCATTATTTAAATTATTATAGTAGTAACTGACCACATCAAACGCTTATCAGAATGTCTTTGTGCATTTATTTCCTGAAGAGGGTTTTTAGGCCTTAAAGCCTCTCTTTAACCTCTAGTTATTTTTAGATTACTCTTTTACTGCACTCTGCTGCCTTTCACCAGTATTCTTAGCAAATAAAATAATATGGAAAAATAAATTTATCTAAGAGTTTAAAAGCAAAACAGAGTTAAACAAACTGACACCAGAAGAGGGGTAAAAAGCGTGAATGGACCTGCCTCCCAACACGAGCTTATGACTCAGGTCTGTGCTGATTCTCTCACTAACATTCTATTATGTTTCCTTGTGATTCGTTTTTCTATTATGGAAAATAGTCCCCATGAGGAGTTCATTTTGTAGTCTGTGAAGAAAAGTTTAGAAATTTCCAAAGGTTGAAATTTCTTCAATTTTCTAAAGGTTGTTATGTGGGGGGAAGAGTTGATTTGTCTGCGTAGCTCCAGAGGACAAAACTAGAATCGATAAGCGGAAGAGAACTTTTTCACACAGCTGAAGAACAAATTTTCTTTCAGCTAGAGCTGTTCAAAGACGGAATATCTGCTGTGAAGTCAGTAATTCCCCTGGGAAGCAGGGGCGTATTAAAGAGGCAGACCGTGAAGGCTGGACTAGATGATCTCTCAGACACCCTATGACTCCATAGAAGTTCAGCCTAACGCTTTTCTTTGACAAACTAGTATTATCCAAGCTTTAAAAACTGTTCTGCACAAATCATGGCTCTCCATAAATGTTAGCTGCCATTTTTGATAGTTCTCTAGAACAAAGAGAAAATTGTAGCTCATCATAATGAACTAAGACATGATTACAAAAAGCGATGGAAAAACGTTAGTCTATTTCCACTTACCATCTCTCTCTATGCCCATGTCTGAATAGCTCAACCCATTTCAAGGTGAAAGAGAAGCGGGTGAGTGGCAACAACATCATCAGAGCCCTGTGGGGCTGGGAAGTGACACACAGTTTTAGCAGACACGAGGAATAAAGGAGAAAACCTCCATCTGCTAAGCAGCAGATAAAGTGGTAGGAGACTTAACCAGCTGAAACAAAATCAGCACCATAAAAGCTTAGTGGGTTGACTCCAGGTTCCGGTGCTGAAGCCATGGAGATCTCCAGCGTGTTAGGGGGGCTCCTCACGCTCTTTGTTTTAACTCATGGTTTTGAGGATGTGCGTGTAGCCTGTACTGAAAACTGGCTCCGAGTCGGAACAAGACGACTGCCTATTTTGGAACACCAGGATCCCGAGCCTTATGAAGTATATCTGGGAACCTGCTGTCCTGTCACCACAACAATGCATGGATATTTTGAGTTCCTTTATGCTCTTTCCAGTTGCGGCATCAGGAAATACGGTCGCATCTGGGCCATTCTCACTGAGAGTTCACGCACACACGGACCACGGTCTTCAGCTACCCGGGCTCACTACCCAGTAGCTTGCTTTATTAAAAGAAATTTACTCATCATTGTGGAAGAAAAGCCAGCCGTGTTGTCCTGCGATCACTGTGACACGCTCACAGCCAGAGGGAGAGGCAATCTCATTCTCTCACGTGGAAAACACTGCGATCAATCTAGGAGGGACATTCGGGTGCAGGAACAATTTCTCCCTTCTTGGATCCTATCACTTTTAATCCTTTGCTCCAAGGGAGAGGTTCGCTCATAAATTCTGAATTGTGGGGCAACTTAGTTACGCGGGTACTATGCTGCCTGAGGATTGCACTAAGTCTCAGAAGCCCACTAATGCCTATGGATAGCATCTTTTATCTTTTTAATAGTAGTTTTTAAAAGAATCTGCTCTGTAGTTCATGTTTATAAATTCTTTGAGGGAAAAGGGAAATCACCAGATTTTTAATTTGAAATAAAGGCATTTGAAAAAAAAAGCTTAGTGGAACAATCTCTTCCCAGAAAATCTTTGGAATTTTTTTAACTCTCTTAGGAAGGAGGTAACTCAAATATCAAACTGATTTGTCAAAACATCTTCAAGGATGTCGTACTTTGCAGCATCACAGCTAAAGACTCGCAGTGCTGAGCGGTAGTCTCAGGAACAGCAGGCCATGCAGCAGAAGCTCTGAAGGCGGAGTGAAGGATGGTGGAGGTTCTCTGGGTCTTCCCGCGTGCCTAAGAGCCGCACGTCCCAGCACTTAGCTGGTGGTGCGTCCCCAGCAGGAGCGGTGGGTCTGCCCTGGACACACGCATCCCTGCAGGAGATTATCCCATACCAGAGCATGCACGGGACATCCTCTTTATTTCAGCCTTTCAGGAAAACCGGCTGACTCACAGCGCTCGAGCTCAGAATCATCTCTGGGCTCCATCCCCAAAGACCATACTTCAGAAGTCTGGGAAGGGGTTTGGGTTTGATTATACATGTGATCTTGAACAAGTAACCCGTCTCCCATCCTCAGCTCTCTTTTCTGCACAGTGACTTACCACACCTCTCTTGTTGAGCTGTTGGGAGGAATTAATGAGAAAATGTAGGTGAAACATTTTTTACCATGCCCAACAATTAGCAGGTATCCAACTAATGGGAATAATATTACCCACGATTACACTGTTAATTACATGAACAATCTTCCCTGTTCAAGACAAATGGAGACTTCAATATCAGGAAGAACTCCTCTTGGAATATCAGGAGGCCTCGGGATCTTTCCAAAGGTCATAGAACCTGGTGGGTTTGGAAAATTAATGAAGCCTTCCGGAAGTGTAGACAGGACTATCAGCCTAGGCTAGGCCTGCTCCACATGGCAGGGCTTCTCAAACGCGGATGTCGAGTGAGTCAACTGAAGAGCCTGTTAAAATGTGGATTCCGCATCGGCAGTGTTGGAATGGGGTCTGAGACACTGCAGCTGTACTTGGGAAAACCATGCTACTTTGAGTAGAGAGCCATTATGGAGCCTCTAAATTAAGAGGGCAGGGAGAAAAAAGAGAGAGAAACTCACGCTGAGACTGGCATGGTTTTTGAAAACGGAGTACTTTTTCTTATTGCTCCTCATCCGTCCAACCTGAGTGCCCACCTACCCAAAGGCACACAGCGTAATTTTGGAGGCTCGCTATAATTTTTGAGGCTGCTACATGGCCTTAGGTCTAAGATGCACCATAAATGCTAAACTGCATGACCCAACAAATTATTTACTAACGTGTATTGATTTTGATGTTAGATGCAGGAAGATGGGAGACTATTATGGGACGTATTGAAATAGCACTATAATGTTTCAAAATGATTCAGATTACAGGAAAGCAGGCTGCTCTTCTCCATTTTAAATTCAATGATGTTTAAAATCTAAATATACATTAAATAATTATGCACAGTCTTACAATTTTAATGTGCTTGTGAATACATTATGAGTAATTGTGGACTCTTATAAGATGTATACTATCGTTTCATGCTTATGTTTCTCACTAAAGTTCTTTCAATATTTTTGCTGATTGCAACTATTCTAATTTTACCTCCCATTCCTTCCCAACCATCTTCTGCTACGCTTTTTTTTTTTTTTTTAATTTATTTATCCCCCCCTTGCTGCTTGTACTCGCTGTGTCCATTTGCTGTGCGTTTTTCTGTGTCTGCTTGTCTCCCTTTGTTGCGTCAGCTCACCGCGCCATGTGGGCCAGCTTGCCTTCACCAGGAGGCTCTGGGACTCGAACCCGGGGCCTCCCATATGGTAAACGGGAGCCCAACCTCTTAAGCCACAGCTGCTTCCCTGCTACTCTTTTATTTATTACTTTGGGGACTAAGATTAAGGCCTTTAGAGAATTTTTTCAATGAAGAAGAGAAAGTAGTAAAATGAGGAACAAAATCTTATACAAGGTCATAGATACTAACTAGATACACACTGCCCTCATCAAAGACTAGAGATTGCCAGTCTTAAAATATTTTTTATTAGTCAGTATTAGTATTTCACCTGTTCCTTTCTTTAGGAACCCTTTAATGTTCATTTAAATAAATATTCTACAAGCATTCAAAAGTAAAAAATATATTGAAATGCTTTACTAAGTAAAATAAAACTTTATTTCTGACTTCATTGCAGAAATAAAGACAGTAACTAAATATTGACTCATGGTATTTAATGTCTTGTATCCTCCAAATAAACAATAACTGTAACCCCAGAACATCGTCAAATTCTGTATTTGTCATTGCTTTTACTAATAAGTTCGGGCTCTCTTAATCCTATTTAAGATTCTGTAATTGGGAATTTGTCAAAAACACTTTTATTGAAACATTTCTTTTTGAACAGTGTCTTGTCTGAATTTAAGTTTAATGATAAAAATCATCGTATCTATCAAATGTTTCTATTTAAATAGGTTTTCTGACTGCTTAACAGCTCATAAAAAAAATTTTTTTTTTAAACTGTACCTCAATCCCAGCAACAGAAAAATATTTCTTTTCTGGGAAGATAATTATGTAACAATAAGGATCAGAAAAATTTCACATGCAATTGCATAAAATCAAAACAACTTAGGGTCTGTGATGCCCCCGGCCGTGGAGCCCAGCTCAGTGGCGACGCCTGGAGGCGACCCCCCGGGGCACGCAGGGCTGGCGGCGCGGCGCGGGGGCGAGGCGGGCCGGCTCTTCTCCTGGCCCCGGCTCAGCCCCTACCCGGCCCGGCACCGCCTGTGCTGCCTGCGGCCTCCCCGGAGCGCCCCTGCGGCCTTCCGGGGGCCTTCCAGGGGCCGCGCGCGGAGCACAGGCCTCGGGACGGACGCCTCGGGCTTCGGGCCTGACTCCACCGCCAGCCTGAGCCGCAGCTCCTTCTCCAAACCGGAGCTGAGCCCACATTTCCTAATGTTGTGAGCACTGGAAAGCTGTTACCTCTGCAACTTAGCAAGGGCGCGATAAATGTGGACCATCATGGCGGTTAATCTCAAAAATAGTAGCATTCTCCGTACAACAAAGAAGACGATCTGAAGTTTTATTTCTGAAAAGCGTATCGTCTCCTCCTCCCCCCTCTCTAATTCTAACCCCCTCCACGCCAACACATTAAGATCTAACTCGTTCTTCCCAACAGTGGTTGATAAGTCGCGCTATGAATCTACACGTGCCAACCTCCCCTCGGGTGGTGGGCTTGGTGGGCTTTCTGACCGTGTCATGAGCATTTCTGTGTGCAGGTTTGTGTGAAGATGTACCTAGACATACCTGGAGCTCACACTCACTTCTTGACTTCACACTACCACTGCATACCCATGCTTTCATTTCTGTAGGTAAGATTTCTAAAAGTGGGGTGCTGGTTCAGAGGGGCTGTGGATTTTATATTTCAGTAGCTTCTTCCAAAAGGATGGCAGCACTTCCTGAACCCATCAGCAACGTAAGGAAGTGTTTGTTTACCCACCCTATGACCAGCAATGGATGTTATTGTCTGCCTCTCATTTTCTCCAAACTGTTGAGCAGCAAATAATTCATTTTCATTTGTATCCCTTATTCTTAAATGAATTGAACATTTTTTCATATTTATTGGCCATCTGCTTTCCATCTTGCATAACTTGACTAATCTTAAGCTTTGTCTGTATTCTATTATGGTTCTATTTTTCTATTATTTTATAGAATACTTTGTATAATAGGTACATTAAACTTTGTTTGCCATGCAATCTTGCAAATATTTTCCCAACTTAAACTTTTTCTTTCTTTTCATAGAGTATTATTCCACATAAAAATTCCTGATTTTGTAGTCACAAACTACCTAACTTCTTAAAAAAATGGCTATTGGATTTTTCCTATCTTTTAGGAAAAAATAAAAAATATTCTCCTAAATTTTCCTCTATTATTTTATAGTTCTAATTTTCACCTTTAGATCTTTATTCCACTTGAAATATGTGTCTATATATACATGTATCTGGTATGAAGTAGTGGTGTAACTTTATGTTATTCCAAATGGAAGCCAATTACACCAATATCACCATTTCCCCTCTGATTTAAATTCTACATTTATCATAAATTACACCAACATATATACTTCAATGTATTTCTGGAACTTATTCTTTTAAATTAGTTGCTTCTTTCTGGACTTTATATCATGTTTTTTGATTAGAGGGTCTTAAAAGTACATTTTAATAGCTACTAGGACTAGTATTGCAATATAATTTTCCTTTTGCAAGATTTTCTCTAGAATTCTGATACACTTATTCTTTTATATGAACCTTAAAATACTTTTATCATTATAAAAAGGCATAAAACTCTCGTTGGAATTTAATTGAGGGTATAAATTAATTTTGAAAGAATTGCTATTTTCATGACTTTAAGTCTTCTTGTGGATACACTTTCCATTCTTTCAAGTCCTGTCAATAAAGTTGTACATCTTTCTTCACGTAGGAGTTGTATCCTTCTTGTTAAATCTACTCTGGGGTATACAATTGTGAAAGGACTATTTTCCACTTCTATATCTAACTTGTTATTGCTACTATTTTAATAAACTAAGTTTTTATCACTTATTTTTCTTTTTTTCTAATCTAAGGAAAATAACAAAATCAGCCAAAAGAAGGTAGGAATAGAGATTTTTAAAGGTTAAAAGGGAAATTTAAGATTTTAAAACACAAACAAATAAAGATATGGTAGAAGGGACAAATAGAACAGTAAAATAGAAAATACCAGCAAAAGAGATAACCATTTATTGAGTCTTTCATTTTTAGTTTTAAAAACCAAAGCTGCCCAACTTTCAGTGACGAGGAACTGCTGAAGCCACCCTGTGATTCCATGTAGCTGGTACACAGAATATTGCCACAGCCCAAATTGAATCCCTTACTCACCGGAGTTTCTCTGCCCAGATAAAACTGGGGAAAACACAATAAGGAAAAGAGAGGCTATGGCTGGGTAGCGGGAACTTTAGGGCCGCTGGAGTTCGCTGACATAAGAAGCCAGTGGCAACAAAGCCTGTGCCCCCTTCCCCATTCGGCCATTATCAGCCACCAGTGCCCCACCTCGGCCTGGTTATTTCCTATTCTAACTAGTTTCAAACCCAATTGTGCTGCCAACTTAAGAAGGCCAGTACCTCTCTTAGTGGTTAAAAATGCAAGCTCTGAAGCCAGCAGGCTGTATTTCTCTCAATGCTTCATCATTTACCAACTGTGAGACTTTGGGCACGTTATTTATCTTTCTGTGCTTCAGTTTCCTCAACAGTAATATGGGAAAAATAATATCTACTTCATAGAGTTATCAAGAAGATAAAATAATCTGTCTGAAGCACTCATACTAGTGACTGGCATAGACAAAAAAGCCCAATAAAGTTAGCTATTTGACAATGGCGGTGATGAAGGGTGAGGAGGAGGGAGAGGTAAGGGAGGAAGAGAAGATGGTAAAGGGGCAAATGCCAAGAGAGCACCATGTGCTCTAGTCTTTGTTTCGGCTTCCAATACCGTCTACTTAGATGACATCGCCCGTGTCTTCTATTTGCTCCTTCTCATCATCTCTAGAGAATCCTCAAAAATGATCCAAACCCCAAGAGAGGCCCACGTTTTTGTGATGAGCCCCCTTCATTTGGTCTTTGCTGGGCTCTCTCAAGCACTGGTCCCCTCAAGTGTCTCTTCAGTGCCGCTGTGTGCCAAGATCCAGGGCCACGCTGCATAGACCGAGACCCACTTCTCAAACGTGGGCTCCTGCATCCTGGTCTCTGAGGTCTGCGACTGCCGTGCTCCTCTTAGGTTTCACTGCTCTTCCTTGGAGCATCACGAGGGATTGCCCTGGAGCCTGACCCACTAGCAGAATCAGAACCAGGGACACAGCAAGGTACCAACCAGGTCACACCAGAGCATGGAAGGTCTTCCTCTTCCTCTACGAGCGTCATGGCAGCACCTTCTGTGTGTGTCCAATGCAGTGGCGTGGGAGCACTGGAATGTGGCTCGTGCAGCTGAGGAGCGGGATTGACTTTCAATTATATTTTCAGTTTTAATTAAGCTAAATAGCTGCATGTAGCTATCATAATGAATAGCACAGTTCTAACCTCTTATGTTTATGGGTATTTTTTATAACCCTGGAAACTGAACTTGGCACTTTGGTATGAATTCCCCATATGCTGAGTTTATTTACAAGTCAGGAAGATGTTTGGGGAATATAAGGAAATCCAGAAGTGGTATTGTGGACACCCTCGCACGTGCTACAGTTAAATATTTTGGAACGAAAACTCACTGTTTTGTTGAAGGGAAAATCTTTCCTTAGAGGGGAATATTTGAAAGAGGTTCTGCCAAACCAAAAATAAAAAGTATTACATGATTAGGAATTTATGAAAAGAATGCTTTCTGTTATATAAAATACAGAATGCCTTATTTGGAGCAACTGCAGTCATTTTGATTTGGTCAAAATGCCCATCTGTCCTCAATCACAGCCATGCCCTCCAGCTAAGGATGAAAATAAAACCCAATATTATGAGTGGAATCAGAGCCAAAGGAAAAAATTTTTATAAGACTGTAAAAGAAAGCCCAAATGTTATGGGATGAATAAGTGTGAGTAACTGAAACCATGATCTCATGGAAAATTCCCACCCTGAAAGTTATCCTTATTGGTTCTAGACTGCTACTTAGAAAATAGGGTAGTGAGTCTGCAGAGCTGGTGTGAGTATGCTCCGAAAATGCAAGTACCACGGGGTCTGCTACAGACGCAGGCTGTGACAGGACAGTCAAATGAAGGCTTCATTCCTGAGAAAAGTGGAGCTAAGTCACAGCGACGTCCTGTGTCAGGGGAAAGCCGTGGTCTAACAGTCCTCAAGCCTCTTCAGGATTTCAGGACCTAATTATATGCCACCTCTTGCTCAAGTGGCTTCATTTCCCTAGATACACAATACTTTAACTTTCTCTTTGCTATTTGAGTCATTAAAAATGATTTCACTGGGGGCGGATGTGGCTCAGGTGGAGGCGTCTGTCTCCCATATGGAGGGACCTGGGTTCGATCCTCAGGACCTCCCGGTAAAATAAAGAAAATATAGAAGGCGTGCGGGCCGTGAGGCCCGTGCACGGGAGTGCCGCCAGGCCCCGCCGAGTCACGCAGCAAGATGGTGACATAACAGGAGAGTGACACAAAGGGAGAGCCAAGACAAAACACACCAAAAAAAACAGGAACTGAGGTGGCGCAGGTGGCAGAGCGCCTCGCTCCCACATCAGAGGCTCCCAGGTTTGAACCCCAGTGAAGACAGGAGAAGGATGAGAAAAGAGGGCAGGAAACAGACACAGAGAATCGCCCAGCGAATGGACACAAAAACAGCAAAAACAGGGGAGGAAGGGGCTTAAAAGTGGATAAAAAGTAAAATAAATAAATAAATCTTTAACCAAAAAAAAAAGATTTCACTCGTCATCAGCTACTTTGTGACAATGTCAATGATATGCTATCGATCTTACAGCCCTTCGAACAACGAAAGCAGGTGACTTCATTCATACTTCCCATTAACATTCCCAATATTCACTAACAAGGCAGGTCCTGGAAAGAGGAAAGACGGAGCCTGAGCGGTGAGGAGAGTAAAGACATTTTTATGTCCGTTTTGGGGTAGACTTACATTGCTTCTGCCTGCTTGGCCTCTAGCCCTTTACGTCTGGTCAGAGGACCCCGTTTTTGCTCGGATGACCTCCTTCCTCCTGGTGCACACGGACACAGGAGCAGGGCTGGCCAGCGTGAGATGCAGCGACTGGTCTGGGGGGTAATTCAAGCCACGCTACGACACAGCCTTGGCACTCCTTGTTTACTCCTGTAAACACCAGGTGCTGAGCTGCTGAAACGAGCCTATGGCTGCTAATGACCGTCTTTGTCATTATATAGAGAATATGCTAAGAATGAAGCCAACTCAGGACAACTAAGAGGAAAGCAGAGCGGAGAGGTGAGGGAAGAGGTCCCAGTCGCATCAGGAGCCAGCAGTGCCTGAAGCCCGGTGTCGCTTTTTGAGTTACTAAGTTCACTTTGTGAGCTGCCAACTTGGTCACAACTGAAAAAACCCTCACTAGTCCGTCAACCAGCTGATCTGAAAGGCAACCTTGATAGCTATGACAGAGAAATTTAAACAAATAAGAAATAACTTTTCACTAGGTGCCTCATTTACTCATATGCCTCGTTTTAAATCTAAATACATTCAAATAAAAAATGTGGATAAATTAACACATCAAAGATCGTCCATAAAGGGCAGTTGTTGGACCCGATAATGTGGTACATCCCCAAGACTTGAAATTGATGTCTTGGGGTCGGGGAGGGCAACTATTTTCTTCCACATTGTATTCCTGAAAAATCGTGTAGAATTGTAAAATTCCTGAAGGTAGGGATCTAGTAATCTAATACAGCAACATTGTAAGATTATGGAACAGGCTTAGGTCTGTGGGAAGACAAAGGATGGAAAAAAGAAAGGTCAGCTGCAAACATTCACCTCTGACAATCTAACCTCAATAATAAAAGATAAGTATAAAATGCTGTTAAATCACAAGAAATGTAGGATGTCACTGCAGCGAGAATTCATCAGTACAAAGGCACATCAAAAGGAAAACGGGGAAGCAGAAGTGGCTCAAGCCCTTGGGCACACGGTTTGGTTCCGGTGCCTCCTAAAGAAGACAACAAGCAAGACAGAGAGCTGACCAACAAGATGACGGCACGGCAAGATGACACATTGCCTGGGATGCTGGTTTCTTTGTACATGTTATAAAATGTATGTACATGTCTCTCCCTTTGGCGGGGGTCTGCATTCTCCCCTTGGCTATTAAAGCTAACCAGGAGGAGAGGCCAGCGGGCAGGCGGCCCTCACCCTGCATGGCACTCTGGGTGGGCAGGGATGCTCTCAAGACCAGACCGCGGGGGGGCGGTAAACTCTTGGAAGGAAGAAGTATCACTTCTTTCCAAGTGCAGTGTTTACACCTTGCTGTAACATTTGAACTTTCACAAGAGATGTAATAATTTTGATAATAAAATTCTTAACCATTGAAAAAAAAAAAAAAAAACAAGCAGGTAGCGGAGGTGGCTCGAGTGATTGGGCTCCTCCTTCCCGAGGTCCCAAGTTTGGTTCCCAGTGCCTCCAAAAAAAAAAAGTGAAGAGCAGACAGCGAGCATGTGCACAAAACAATGCAGGGAAACGGAGACAC
Organism: Tolypeutes matacus; assembly: GCA_026826555.1. Lineage (NCBI taxonomy): Eukaryota > Metazoa > Chordata > Mammalia > Cingulata > Chlamyphoridae > Tolypeutes > Tolypeutes matacus. The sequence continues at coordinate 883,312 of JAKSZT010054342.1, read as the reverse complement.
GAGTGCTGGCTTTTCTCCTGACTGCAAAGAAACAAGGGGTAAAGGGATTGGAATAAGAGCTTTTTAATTGCCCACGGAAATTTCAGTTACTCAAACTAAGTCTTCACTTTTGAGGAAGGAACTCTTAGAGCCACTGACAGGCCAGTGTCCAGAAAAAAGACAGTGTAGCCAGAATCCGTTTACCTGCAAGGCTCTAAACTACTGACGAGGCACACAAAGTCGGACTCTCCTGCATTCAAGGAATTGAGAATAAAAAGTATTTGGAAAAAATAAAAATAAAATAAAAATAAAAATAAAAAAAAGTATTTGAGATGTCGAGTGATAATAAAGACCTACCAAAAAACGGTCAAACATCTAAGCTTAATTTATAGCTCCTCAAGGTCTCACTTGCTCCAGGAGAATATGAGCTCGTAAGTTATGACCTGTGGAAATATTTGAGGGAAGCGGCTAAATTTTTTTCTACAAATTCACTGAATTTTTCATTATTTTTTAGTTATTTTTTTATCTCATACGTAAAGAACTACACGGCTAATCAACCCATAGCTTTGGTAAGGCATTAAAAGAGGAATATCCAAATGCCAAATGGAAGAGGAATGAGCTACATGGATCTGTGATTTATCAACTAAACCCAGAGTCTTGAGAGAGCAAAGGGTCTAACTCTTAATTACCCTGGGAAAACAGGCAGTAAACCGGGCTATCCTGAGCAAACTGGGACTTGTGGTCACCCTAGAAATACAGGGGTTCCGGCATAAAGGCCCACATCTGAAGAAAGAAGATAGTTCAGCATCTGTGTCTCCCCTGCTTTGTTTCCCTTTTGAAGTTCCTTTGTTCGGATGAATTTTCCATTCAGTGACATCCTGCACTTCCTTTGGTGTAACAGCATGCTATGCTCTTCTTGATTACTGGGATTAGATTATCAAAGCTGAATTTTTAAGATGCATGTCATACTGACATTTGTTTGATGTTGTACATGAGTGAAGGGACAACCAATAAATTCCAAGTCTCAGGGATATTTTAAGTTCTCATTAGTCAATGCATATTAATGGCTCACATGTTACTGAAGAAAATCAGTATTTCAGGCTAATATTTCCAAAGTAGAGAAAATAGGGTCCCACTCTCCTGCTCACTCCTTGGAATTCTCTAAGCACAGATGCTATTGTTTTATTATGGAATGTGGGTTGTCTTGACACTATATGGGAACTCAATCGGAAGAGTAAGAAGAGGAAATCCTGTAAATTGTAAAAGGGCGTAAAATATATAAAACATTATAGAAGTTTGTTTATCCTAGGAATAAACAAAGGAATCGTGCTCATAGGAATCATGAACTCAGAGACATTTCCTAAAATTCTGCAAGCCAGACCACTGCTCCAGCAACCAGAGCTTGGATGGGGATAAGATTGTGGCTGGGGGTTTCGGAATGTGTGTTACTTATCTTCTTAATTTCTGCTGCAAATATTATTCCATTTTGGCAACATCTGTATTATGAGAGGGACTCATCTCAAACTGGACTAACTTATAGATAAGTAAAGAGATGCAGTTATTTTCTATGATGATAGGGATTAACTTTAAAACCACCAAACTCCCTTCCTCCCAATGACTCAGCACTGGGAGGAAAACACCAGAGACCTTTCTGGTTAAATGCTTCAAGGCTTGAAAGGAATGTTGAAAACCTGGGAGAGGATACACAGAGAGTGAAAACAGAAAAACAAGCATACATGCACACACTGGTAGCTGAAAAAACAGTAAAAAAGAAAGCAAGAGAGGCTGAAGGGGAAATGGAAAACTTATGTGAAGCTATGTGAGTATAACTGCATTATGCAAAAGACAGTCTTTGAACTAAGGAATTAAAATCCTAACATTTCACAAAGCAGAGAAGTAAATGTCACAAACAAACTCTATTTTGTTCATTCGTCAGGTTAATGAGCTGATCGGGGAGGGCTTTACCCTCTCTTTACTCCATGGGTTTCCCCATCACCCTGACGCTCTTTCTACGGGAACTCTGACATCTTCTCAGTTTCATGTAGGCTGTTTACCAAATGAAGCTTCAAGCGCCCCTTTTCCAGTCAGATTGCTCCTGCAATCTCTTCACACGTAGAAATTTCTGGCAGCACCTATAAATATACATTCCTTCTCACGACAAACAGTATTCTTCCTTTCCTTTATTATTATCTCTTCTGAATTTTTCACAAGAGTAAGAATGAACCTGCTGTCTTACTGAGATGTATGATATAAGTTTAAAACTGAAGTAAATGTTCAGAGTGATATGAGCCACACAGAAAAATGCTTCAGCAGAATTCTGCTAAAACATATTGCTCCTTCTCTGTGGGTGAATTGGCAATAGAGAGTACAGATGGCTTTTTATGAATAACTTATTTCTAACAAATTAACAAGGAAACGAATTTCTGTTGATCTATAAATAAGAATGATAAACAACAAAGACACGGTCTGCTATTCTTCTCCCAGGTGATTCTACTTTTTTTTTCTCTGGTAACTTACCCATTTCTTTTTCACATCAACTTTTTGTTGCCTTCCTAAATTTTAAATTTGGCTTAACCCAAGGCCATCTTTTGCAACTAACGGAACACTGGTTTTATTTTACGGTTGCTGTTATTTTTGGTTTGGTGGTTTTGTAGCCGCTGTATTGCTGGTATCAGCTTTGTTTTTTTTTTCAGACATGAAGCTAAGCTGATCAGCGTCATGCAGAAGCTTCTTCCGTGGGCTAGGCAGAGGAAATGTTTCCCATTATTCTCCTTTGTCCAAGTAGGAGTTACAAGAGCCAGATTTCCTAGGGTTTAAGCTTCTTCCTGACTGAAAGTCAGACACCTTTGAAAAACTACACATGCTCTTTAAAAACACAGGGACACATACCCGTCATAGGTGCCTTGCTCCAAATCTGCGTTTGCGCTCTGTTGCCCTGCATCGAAGGGACAAGTCTCTGCACGAAAGAGGAGTTTAAGGATCTCCACTTCTGCTTTTGGCCATTTATGAGCACGCATTGCTGGAAACTCTGTTTCTTGACAAACCCTAAGAAATCAAAGTCGTCCCACGTGTTGCCCAGCCACAGCTACTGGCATCAACGTCTATGGGCCTTCACGCACCTTCACTTACAGTTCAGGTCTCGCTGGGCCAGACGGACCTTTCCACCACACCCGAACGATCTTCGATTTTGTAAGACCGTTTTTAGTGACCGCTGGGGACTGAATCGCGAGCCCCGTGGAAGATGTTCACGCCGCAGCCTGCGCTCCTGCAGGTGTGAACCCTCTTGTGAAAGGAAGGCGAAGGCGCCATCGTCAGCCGAGGTGTGACCAAGTGGAGGCGCTTCTCAGCCTGCACGACGGGAGCTGAACGAGAGAGGAGACATGGGCAGACACAGGACAGAGGGCCCCGTCGCCAGAGCCCCCCACGCAGAGAGAAAGCGCGGCCCTGCCAAGCCCCGGCGCTGGACGCCGAGCGCCGCCTCGCCAGCCCGTCGAGTGGGGTCGTCTGGGCAGCCCCGGGACGGCGGCTCTGCCACTCGCCACGGCCCCGTCAGGCTCTGGCGCGGCCCCCATCGGCACTGCGGACAGGGGTGCGGCTGTTTGCTCATTATCAGGGTCTCGGCACAGCGGCCAGTGCTGGAAGATGCTCAGTAAATACACGGCGGCAGAATGAACGGGCAGGAGGGAGGCCGAGCCGCAGCACGGCTGTGCTCCAGGTAGGGAAGGGCAGGGCCCCGCAGGTGCCCCTGCTCCCTCCTCAGGGCTTTCTGTGCTTGCTGCTCTGTCCAGACCAAAACGGGCTTCCTCACCTGGGGGCTCATACAGCAGCCCTGTGCCGTGAGACAATGCGGATTCAGGCATCAAGCTTGCCAGCGTTTCTCACGTCCATCCCCTCCTCAACGTCCTCCCACCCACCACCCTCATCGTCTCCCCTGACACTGTTAGGATAGCAGCCTAAAGTGCTGTTTCCCACCTCCAGGACTGACGCCCCTCCCCATCCACCCTCCAGATAGTCACCAGCGTGATTTTTCTGAAATACGCATCAGATTTTGGCCTTCCCCTAAATAAACTCCCTCAACATTTCCTTGCTTCTCACAGGATAAAATCTAAATCATTTTAGACTTGATCTAACAGCTAGCTGGCTTACGCTACCTCCCCGGATGGCACCCTCCAGCTTCTCCGATTCACAGTCCGCCCTCCAGCAAAGTTCAATCACTGTCAGCTCGCCAGGCATGCCAGGCTCTATCCCATCTCCCTATGTGTGCACATCACGCTCCTCCTGCTCAGCTACCTGGTTCTCCCCCCTTCACCCAGAAACACCACTCATACTTCACGATCCAGCTCGGATGTCAGTTTCTCCAGGAAGCCTTCTCTGAATTCTCTCCAAACCCAGTTCCCATAATGGCTGTGTGTCTTTCCTCCATAATATCCAATAAATACTGCTACCACCGAAAATATTATATTGTCTTAAAATTACAAGTCTTCTATTAGCTACCATAACCTCAAGAGTGGGAAGTGGATGTGGCTCAAGTGATTGAGCACCCGCCTACCACATGGGAGGTCCATGGTTTGGTTCCCGGTGCCTCCTAAAGAAGACAGTGAGCTGGCGCAGCAAAGCTGATGCAACAAGATGATGCAATGAGAGACACAAGAAGAAAAACATAATGAGAGACACAACAAAGCAGGGAATGGAGGTGGCTCTAGCAATTAGGCACCTCCTTCCCACATCGGAGGTCCCGGTTCAGTTCCCCGTGCCTCCTAAAGAAACAAGGAAGTCAACAGACACAGCAAGTGCAAACAACAACAAGAAGGTGGGGAGAAATGATAAATAAAATAAATCTCTAAATAAATAAATAAATAAATAACCTCAGGAGACACAACTGCACCTTCCTTATTCATCTTTGTAGCTCCTGAATTAGCACTTGCTAAGTGTGTGATCTAAAGGAGCTCAGTCAGCCCAATTCAACCACCATCACCCACCTATGCTGGGTCCCCGAGAAGACGGAAAACCCAGGTGCCGGCACAGATGGCGGAAGCTGGCAGAACAGAGCTGACTCATACGGAGTCACCCCGAGGGGAGCAGCCCCACTGACCAGGCCCCCGTCGTCCAGCGACCCCGAGGGGAGCGGCCCCGCTGACCGGGCCCCCGTCGTCCAGCGACCCCGAGGGGAGCGGCCCCGCTGACCGGGCCCCCGTCGTCCAGCCAGATCCCGCCCAGAGCTGTCCTCTCTGTGGGCCAGCACATCCTCCTCTTCTCCTGAGTGGCACTGTCACTTGCTATGAGAATTTCAGCACAGCGTCTAGCATTAATAACCTCTTCAGATTTCAAGGTTCCATAACTAGCCCGATTTTGGAAACAAAAATTAAGAGAGAAGAGTAGCCAGTAAAGGTTACAATCCCACTAATAAGTTGAAATAATATCTAAAAATGCTTCCTGGATTTCTCTATAATGCCACTTCAGTTGAGGTGCAGAAAAGGAACAATACATAAAACATTAAAATCCCTTTGTTGAAAATAGACTAAACAGGAAATAGCTGAGCTCTGAAAAACTCTGGCCCAGTAAAACGTGATGTTATTCTCTAGATGTGTTTTCACAGAAACGCTCACCGACCTGAAGCAAAGTGCCTGCTGGCAGGGCGTTGATGGAGGTACGTGGTGACAGGTAACTCCCACAGGGTGGCCGTCGCCCCGATGCCTCGTCCCGTAGGCTCGTGTGTGCGTGCGGCCTGCAGAGGCCCCGGGCCTGGCGCCCTTCCTCTCTGACCTCCATGCGCTGACTGCAGGGCCCTGGGGCATCTGAGAGCCGGGCATCTCACCCACACTTAGGGCCCTGGACTGCCCTGACCTTCCTGAAGGCGGGAAGGGAGCCAGGTAAAGAGGGAGCAGGCACCAGAGCCCCCCAGGGGAGGGGGAGGCTTGGGGCCTCTGAAAGTCCAGGCAGAGAAGTCAGCTTTTTGGGTGACCGTGCCACCCAGCCTGAGGACACAGGGTCAACCACAGAAGACCTCTCCCAAAATGCTGTACACACTGAACAAAGTAGTTGAATCAGCTTTACTCAGAATGCACGTTAGCAATTCTTAGTTAGGAGAACGGTAAACTGTTGAGAAAAATCGCGAGTTATTTCTTCATACCAAGCCTACAGCACACATAGATTAGGGAAGCAAATAGGGAAACAATCTTATATTCCTAATACACTCTTTAATTTATGGAGTATTTCTGTACATTGCTATCATATTTGATCATCACCTTTACCACAAACCCCTGACATTATACAGAACTGGTATTAATCTACTTCAGAGATGAGAAAACAAACCAAGTAAAAGTACAAGCTCACTTTGCGAGTAACTTACAACACTCGAAACCAGATTTATCTCCTCCTCTTCCAAAGACAGCGGCCCTCGCTGGCATGAGACTGGGGCTCGGAAGCACCCCTTCCCTCCAGGACGCACAGACATCACTCGCCACCACTTAGGGCCCTACACAGCGAGGCAGCGAAACCAGACAACAGTGTGGGACTCAGGGCCAGCCCAGGGAAAAGCCACCAAGGTTATTTCAGGTCGGGAAAAAGGCTGCTCTGACGAAAGATCACGGTTGCTGTCCTTCAGGCACAGGAGCCCCCACAATACTGTGGTAATGCTCGTTACAGCCTGAGAAGTATTAGGCAGCAGCTGGGCACTAGGCCTGTGCTAGACGTGCTGAAAGGGGATCTGGAAAGGGGGCTTATGTTTAATCTGTAGAAGCACAGGTAGGCACAGAGCTGCTAAAATTAGGCCTCTTTTTAAGGCTCTACCTGGGACGGAACCCGGGACCTCGCACATGCAAAGCAAGCACACAACCAATAAGCGACACCCACCCCCCTAAGCATTTGTGAAAGCCTTTTCCTTAGTCCAAAGAGTTATTTAAAGTGGCTGAGAGTTTCTAAGATGATTTGAGAATTACTCCACAAGAAACCTTTGGAATAGTCCAGATTGCAGTTCAGCAAAGTACAACCCCCAGGCTGGCACCTACTTTTGTAAATAAAGTTTTATTGGTATATGGCTATACCCATTTGCTTATGTACCGTCTGTGGCCGCTTTCCCACAAGGCTGAAAATATTTACTCTCTGGTCCTTTACAGCTAAAGGGCCGGCGAGACCCACAAGACCACACACACGGGACAGTGCAGTGACCAAAGCCGTTGTTTGTCAGCTGCTCCTGTTCAGGATGCCAGCAGCAGCAGCCAGAGCCCCCGCAGGCTCCCAAAACGCCATTGGCCCAGTTGGTTAAGATGAGCAGGAGAAGGCAGGCAATGTATTCGAATCTGTGAGGCAGGAAAAAGAGTGAACGTGGGCAGCAAAGAGAAGAGGAAGAAGGAAGAGCGAGGAAAAAAGCATACAGAGGAGAAAGAAATGGTGTGTGGCTAAAAACATGGCCCCCAGCCAGGTCAGCAGTAAGCCGTGGCTTTCTCCTTGTATTCCTCATCTTTTGTTATTAAAAATAAAAGGACAATAGAATGTTTATACTTTTCAAGCAAAATTGTATCAGATAGTAATTCATTTATTCATTCAATAGTCACTGAGTGCTCTGCTAAAGGACAAAGGCCCGCCTTCCTCAGGCTTTGTCTAGTTGAAGAAAACACTTGATGGATACAAACGTGAAAATATGGTGTGACGTGATCCTAAGTGCTATGGAGAGACATACAGGGGATTGTGGCTGGGGGTTGAGGACAGGGTAGGAGGAGGAAGCAAGCTTGGCTGAGGAAGCAAAAAAAAGTGTGTGTGTACTGAGGACTGTTTAAAATGTACTTTTTTACTGCACAGGGATCAAAATAAGTTTGAAAGTTACTGACTTAGCAAATGTGTGTAGAAAGAGAATAGAAGAGTTTCAAGGAAAGAGTCCTGGCATACTTCAAGTGTTCGAGTTTGGGAAGGTGAGGAGAAACTATCAAAGAAGATAGTGAGGTAGGAGGACAACCAAGCAAAGAGTGTCCTGGAAACCAAGCTAAAAAGTGTTTCAGGAAGGAAGGACTGATCAGCAGGGCCAACTGCTAGTCCACTTATCATTGTACTTAGCAACATGATCACCGATGACCTTGACAATGACGAAAGTGATAACATCCAGTGGGGCGGTGGAGCAGAAGCTGAATTGGAATAGATTGAAAAGAAGAAGGAAAGTGAAGAATTGAAGACAAGTGTTTTGCAGTAAAGTGGCACAGATTGGCATTTAATATGTATAGTAAGGAACCTGACATCAAAGTGAATAAATGTCAGCACACATAGTAGTATATATGGTGTATACAATATGTTCAAGTGTGTGTGTAATATTTTTTGCTCTCTTTTCATGGGATCACATTGCACCCTAGAATTCCCGGTCAAAATCCCCTAGCTGTCAAGACTAATACTAAGAAAACTTTTCTATTTTCTTTTCCAAAACTTTCAGGGGTTTTAATATTTTAAAGCATACACATAATTATTTTCTTATGATTAAACAATACCCAACATATCGTACTAATAAATTAATTACTACCTGCTCTTTGTACACATGACCTCAAGCTTTCATCTTTTCTCATTTTGTTTCTCTGAATTCTTTTTCAAGGCCACATTTGCTCTACACTAGGAAAGAGAGGGGCATTTCAATTCTCCCAGAAAACCAACATGTGCAAAATCATGATCGCGGTTTATTAGAATGAGGCTGTTTAAAGTAATTGAGACTAAATCTTCTCCTCCATTTTCCCCACTGTTTTGGCCAACTGGCTCCAAAATCTCAGGTACTCGTCCAGGTGTTGCTTTCAGCTCCTCCTGCTGCTCACACCCTTGCTGGGGGCAGGTGCCTCTTCCTTATCCGAGACCTCACACCCCTCAAGGGCTCACGACACACAGTGCTCAACGCAGCACGTGCCGGCGCACTGTGCCCCGTGCCAGTGTCCACCCAGTTCACGGAGTACCTGGATGCTGGAAGCGAGACTACAAGGAAGGAAACGATATGGAGCGTTAGGTTGAGGCACATGAAATTGTCATCTTCGGCAAATCTAGGCAATTTCATATGGTTTGACTAAGTTTTCCTGCTCACTCTGTGTATCCTCCAGGGCTGCCCGACAAACACAAGAGCTTTGCTATTTCACCTCGATCCTCCAACTTGCAAGTTTCTCTAATATCAACCTTCACATCACAGACAGAAAGTATGGATTTAAATTTATCTATTTTGCAAATATTTGCCAAGAGCCTACTACTATACAAGGCCCTGGACAGATGAGAGTTGAGGACATCAGACGTTTTCAACGACCCTCAAGTTTACACACAGTACAGCCAGGGATTACATGTTAGACAAACAATCACACGCATATTTATTTAATTAAAATTGAGATAGAGGCTGTGAGAAAGTCTGCACACAGCGGAGGGAACTGAAGTGAGCCTGAAAGGAGAGGGAACGTTTCCCTGAGAAAGTGACATTTAAGCTGAGAACAGAAGGATGAGTGGGAGTTAGAAAAGAAAGCAGCTTGTGTAAAGTCGCTAAATCAGAAAGGAACTTGGCGTTTTCAAGGATCATAAGGAAATAAGGCCAAAAGGGCTGGCACAGAATGAGCAAGAAGGAAGGGGCTCAAGGGAGCAGGGTAAAGGAACAGGGTACTGTTCAAGGGAACTGTGAGCAGCGGAAGCGATCAAATGGCTTTGAGCAGGGGTCTGCCAGGACCCAGTCTGCACTGAGGGAGGAGCCCTGGTGCCAGCACAGAGCAGGGACATGGGCACACCGCAGCTGAGAACCAGGCGGCCACCGCCTGGCTTGGCAGCAGTGACGGGAACACTGGCCCTTTCTCCCAGAGGCAGAGTGGAGGGGTTGAGAGAGCCACTGGAGGCCCAAAACATTTGCCATCCGGCTCTTTGTAGAAGTTTGCCGGCCCCGGGTGTGGAGAAGGAATTGGGGAGGGCGAGCGGGTAGTCAGGAAGGAAGCAGGACGCAGCACGGCCGCCCAAGCAGGGGGCTGCTCACTGGGCGAGGGTGACGGTGGGGCCGCCAGGCCTGAGAAGGCCCGAGAAGTCGGCCTGGCAGGGCCGGGGGGCGTGAGTGAGACAAGGCGCATCAGGGCAACTCCCACGCCACGTTTTTGGTAGAAGCAACCGGGGGGGTGCTGGAAACAAGGAAGAGACGGATAGGTGTGGGGAGGGGGCACAAAGCAGGGCCTGGCCCTGGATTTTGGAGCTAAATAAGAACGCTCTAACTGGAATGCACACTCCATTTTTCTTTTTTCTTTTTTAAACTGGGAACCTCGCACCTTCTTGCCCCATTCTCTGAATTTCTTCTGGCGACTGAAAACTGCAGCTCTCTCGTCTTCTCGTGGCAGGGGTGTGTCTTCAGGCATCTCTCCGTTACCATGCCCAGCACAGCGAATGAAATACAGCGGAGCTCACAGAGCACCGCAGGAAGGAGGCCAGAGGCAAAGAAATCTTCCTTCACTCATCCAGCTTCTCGTTTTACGCGCCCTTGAAACATGTTTTGGAAGCACCTATGTACATGCAGCCCGTTTCCCTTCTTGCAAGACAAGCTTTGTAGTGCTCGCCTGCCTTACCATAGTCAGACTGGCACGGAGAGGTGCAAAAACAGACGCCGACTGTTTGGCACAAACTCTACGTCCAGGGGAGACGAGGTTAGTGGGAAAGAGCCCAGGGCTCGTCATGGGCAGCCATCCAGGACAGAATTTCTTCTGGTAAGCAAGTCACCAAGTCAGTAATAGTGAGAAGGCAACTCGGCTTCATGCACAGGGTCAGTCCTGAGGGTCAGTCCTGAGGGTCCTCTGGCGTCTCAGACAAAACCTGACGTCAACCCCAGCAGCTTCAGACTAAGTACAGCTATTTAGCTTAAGAGATCGTTTTCTGATTGTTCTTTTTCCTTTCTCTGAAATTCAAGTTCCTCACCCTAAATTTCATTCTCTCATAGTGTACCTGAAGAGTATAGAGCTTGAAATCATTTTCTCTTTACATCTCTTTTGTGCGGCATACGTTAAATGTAAATGAAAATCACTTTCATGTAGATTTATATTTTTTCAAGCTCCAACATGGAATAAAAACTATATATTGTTGGGGGTCGGATGTGGCTCAACTGGTTGGGCGTCTGTCTCCCATATGGAGAGACCCGGGTTCGTTCCCCGGGACCTCCCGGTAAAAAAAAAAAAAAAAAAAAAAAAAACTATATATTGCTGGGAAGCGGCTGTGGCTCAATCAGTAGGGCTCCCGTTTACCATATGGGAGGCCCCGGGTTCGGTACCCGGGGCCTCCTGGTAAAGGCGGGCCCGCCCGCACGGCATGGTTAGCTGACCCAGCGAGCACAAGCAGCAAGGGGGGGATAAATGAATAAATAAATAAATAAAAATCTTTAAAAACAAAACAAAACAAAACTATATATTGTATTACCACACAGTTTCCGCCATCATCCACGGTATTATGAATTTCAGGGGAGCTTATCATCTTCCTTCTGGATTTGGGCCAGAAGTGGTGAAGCTTCAAGATTAATTGGCTGTTTCCCTCAAAACGCTGCTGATACGAGATCCTACAGAGTGCACCCACAAACATCATTCAGAAATGCCACAGAAGCACTTAGATTTGGGAAGTCAGGCAAAAAAAATAATAATATTTTTATGTTACTTATCACATGTTGTTTGGCAGTACTTTGAAAAAGTAGTGAAAAAGTCTTTGTGCAGACCTCCCAAAGTGACATTTTCCTCAGGGAACAAGAAGGTCTTGTAATAAGTATGACTAAGACGGCTCCTTCAAAAAATTGAGTCAACACATGCAATCAATCTAATCACATATGGTGCAACCAGTAATTTTTTAAAAATGAAAACTGCCTCTAGACTATGTGATTTCAATAGCCATTTAAAAACTGATTAAAAAAAATAAAAAGGCTAGAATCAATCCGTTTTAAGGAGCACAGTAGCAATAATTACATTTCTGCTTGTCTTTGCTATTTCCATTCAGCTTTCAAATACCTGGAGTCCTCCAGGTACATGAAAAACTACCTGCCCCCACGACTCCTAAAACCATCACGGCTGGCCTTGTGCCATCTGGAGCTGACTTCCTCAGGTTAGAGGGTAAGCGTGATTTTTTTCTGACCTAACTTCTAGACACGTACACAGCCTGAAAAACATGACCTGAGAACACAAATTGAACATAAACAAGAAGTTACACCTTCTTGGCGCTAGTGTGCCTTGCTTATTATTGTTTTTACATTATGTGCTTTTTTACATGGACTGGGATGGTTGGTAATGAGACAGATGCATAGTATTTTTTAATTAAACATTAAAAAATTTTTAAAGAACAAAGAATCTTCCCAATCTACTTACTCTGAAAATGCTTTTTTTTTTTTTAAGATTTTATTTTATTTATCCTCCCTCCTAGTTGTTTGCGCTCGCTGTCTGCTCTGTGTCTGCTCATCCTCTCTTTAGGAGGCACCGGGAACTGAACCCGGGACCTCCCATGTGGGAGGCGGAAGCCCCATCACTTGAGCCGCCTCCGCTTCCCTGGTAATGCTTTTACATGACGTTGGATCTCCAAAAGAACTAGAAGTGGTAAATGTGGGAGCTTGTTACATGAATGGCCCCAGTGGATCAGGGACCCAGGCCCACTTGTGTAGCCCCCTCAGACCCGCTGGGAACCCACGCCAGGAGGAAACACAGTGGTTTTTGATTAGGGCCTCAGCTGAAGCAGTCCAACGAAAGGGTCCCACACCCAAGGACTTGGTTTTCTGGGATCTGCCCCGCTTCCGACTGTCACACAGACTGCAATACAAATTCACCTGATTGTTTTTTTCCCACCAAAAAGAAAATGACACCTAAAATAAATATCAAATGTATAAGGTATGGGTCCTTTGAACTAAACCTTGAGATCTTTGGAGGCTCTAATTCATTTTCCCTATTTCCAGAAGAACTTCCATGGAAAATTTAAGAAGTGCTTTATCTGCCTCTGTACTGCATGGCTGCTACAATGGTCACTTCTGATAGGCTGTTAGGGAAATAAAGCAACAAAGGAGGGAGCTCTGCACATACTGCAGAAGAGAGCGTCTCCTTAGCATCTAATAGTCAGGTATAAATAATTCAAAACCTTTGTAAGCACCCAATGCCCATGTTATTTTTTTCTTTTCAATTTAGGAATTATACTCCACAAAATGATTGAGTAAATTATGCTAATTTACATATGCAACCATTAACATGTCCTACAGATAACTATAGAAAGCATTTGAGAAGATGTTTATGATATAAAGTTAAAAGATAAAAAGGCAGGACAAACTCTATGATTTGTCTTAGTTTGCCAGAGCAACTTTCACAAATCCCCACACAATGGACTGGCTTAAACAACAGGAATTTACTGGCTAGAAGTTCAGGATCAAGCTATCGGCAAGGCTCGCTTCCTACAGAAGATGGCAGAGCTGGCGGCCCAGGGCCCTGGGGCTCCTGGGCGTTTATCTTTGAGTCTGATCGTGTGGTGATGTCCTCTCTTCTAGGTTCTGAGGCTTCAGCATTGTCTTTACAGGCTTCCAGTAATCTGGGTTAAAGCACAGCCTGGCTGAGCTGGCAGCACCGTAACTAAAAATAACACCTTAGAAGGTCCTGTTTGCGGCGTGTTTATAGCGCAGCAATGCAGACTAGGAACATGTGTTTGTTGGCTTGTCTCTCCCCACAGATGCACACAATGAACATAGAAAAAGGAAAAAATAAAATAAAAGGAATAATGCTAAAAGGTGAGCTGTGGTTAAATTATTTATACTTTTCTGAATTTTCCCAAATATATGGATATATTTCATTTATAAGTCAGAAATGACCCACCTCAGACAGATGCAAAATGTTTTTACCTCTTCCTAATTCTGAAAGAATTTGAGGTGCTTAAGACAATTTAACATTACCTAGAAGAGACCATTTTACGTTGAAAACGACACCAAGTGCAACAAAAGCAGTGCTTCTCAGGCTTCAGTGTGCGTGAGTCACCTGGGGACCCTGTTAACACGCGGGTTTGGATTTGGTGGGTCCGGGATGGGGCTTAAGACCCGGCATTTCTAACAGGCTCCAGGAGCTGCCGGGGGGCCACACTGGGCAGCAAGAAAAGAAGCGGGAGCAGATGCTACCTGAGATGACCACCATAGCCGGACGCTGAGCTTAGCACTTTTCCTGTTTAAAAGAATAAATCCCGGGATGTTACAAAGGCTAACCTTCAACTGTAAATTAGTTTTTTTTTAATTATTACAATAACATAGGCTTGACTTTCACTTTTTAAAAATACAGAAATAGAGCTTACTTTGTGTCCTTCTTGAGGGAACAGTATTTATAGATTTACATAAGGTTTTGGTTGAGCTGCTAAGAATAGAGCCTAAAAATTCTAGGGTTGAAAGCTATTTCCCTAAGGAATTTTTTTTTCAGTTTAGAGAAAATTACGTGTTATTTTAAACTGGCTAAAGGCTCCAGAGCTGGTAAGAGCTCTGAAATCCGAAACACAGAAAACTACGTAGAAGAGCTTGTTGCTGAAGGCTCAAGCAACTCTTTAGAGCACCAGCAGGTTTCTGGATCGCTGCTTCTCTTAGAAACGCCACGGGATGCGCGTCGATGGAGTTTTGAAGGCTGCAGGGCTGCTCTGAGCAGGCACCGCGGCCTTTGGGCAGCTCAGTCTCGGCTAGGGGGGCAGGGAGGCGGGCTGCCACGCTCACTGCAGGGTGTTCAGGGACAGCCCTGGCCTCTGGCCACTCCCCGCTAGTGGCCATCGGAGCTGACACTGCCAGGTGTCCAGTAGGGCCCAGAACCGCCCCAGGGGGAAACCACTAAGGTCTTTTATTGGACTTTATGGGGATGAAGCTGGGTGTCTGCTTGTTTGTTTTTAGGAGGCACTGAGCACTGGACCCGGGACCTCATACATGGAAACAGGTGCTAAACCCCTGAGCTACACCCGCTCCCTGAAGCTGCTCTTTGAGGAAATGTTTTGCTGACCTTAATTGATCTTTGAATGACTTGACTATATTGTCAATATCTCGGTAATTCCATCAGACTATTTTTTACTTCTTGCTTGTTTTTATCCAAAGAAGAAATAGGGAAGGTGGATTTTCTGTTTTTCGAAACAGGCAAGGTTGGTTTCACCTCTTTTCTATCTGTAGGTTCATAAAGGAGATGTTGATCCAAAATACAGCTTGAGCAGAGTCCTCTAAATTACTTAGACTCGAGAGATGAAGTCAAGAACTAGAAGATGCAATAAAGGACTGGTTAGTGGGTTTTGAACAGATGAAAGGATGAGGGCTTAAAAATCAGATTAAAAACTTCTCACTAAGTTAAATACAAAGAAGATATAAATATTGAAAGAGGATTTAGATTTTCATAATAATAAAGGGATTATAAATATTAGCTTTATGACAAACAGACCTAAAATAAAATGACACAAAAGACTCAAAGAAATGAAGATTTTCATGCATATTAAGCAAACTGAAAAATAAAAAAAGAAAGGCAGAACTAAATTATACAAAATTGACTTTAATTTTTAAAAAACTAACATAAGTGAAGAGGATCATTTTATATTTTGAAAAGGTATAATTGCTAGGAAGTATTAACTTTGAATAAATAATGCAGCAAGAAAATATATACAGCAAAACTTCTGGAATTATAAGTAAAAAATAATCAAAGCACAATTACATAAGAAGTCAACCCAACTTCATCTGTCTACAAAGATCAAGTGAACAAAAACAAGGATAGAGATTTCACAAGAGAAAATCAAAACATTTCCAGCTTGATAATCTAGAAATGTAATTCGCCTCCTAATGTGTGCATGAAACTAAAGACTAATTACATAACTGCTTATAAAAAAACTTTTTTCTTTCTTAGAGAAATTTTTGATAAACTTTAAAAGGCAGAATTTTACGAGTAAAAAAGAATATAGAGCACATTCTTCAATAACCATACAATGAACTAGAAATTAAACAAATTTGAAAAGAGGCACAGAACTGGGAAATTTAAAGCTTTTTCCTAAAAATTTGGGATCAAGGAAATTTTTAAATAAAATAGAATATTTATAAAATAACTATAATAAAGTTGCTATACATCAAAATCTGAGATTGGTCAGATTTTGTACTCAAAAACATTCTTAGAGCTTTAAATGCTTTTTTTTCCTTTTTAAGTATAAAAAATTATTGAACTAAACAATTTTTAAATTGTAAAAAGATTAAAGATCCCCTTAAAAAAATAGAAATAATTAAAATATAAGTAAATAATAACTTAGAAGAAAAACGTGAATAGAATGAATTCCAAAGCTCCTTGTTTAAAATGATCATGATGAAATAGAATAACAGTTCTCAAATTGGTCTTAAGAAAAAATTCTATCCCAGAGGATGTTAATAACTGTGCCAAAAAAAGTCTTCCTCTACACAAGTAAGTTCTTTATTTTTAAGTTCCTTTAATCATTAAATAGGCTTCAAGAGTTTTCTCTTTTACTTTAAAACTCCTCAGATCTTTTCTTATGTTAAAATGTCCTTTGAATCCTCAAGGGGGATATTTAGTACAATTTCCCAAGCTTATTCTCCCTTTTTTAGTATTCTGAGGAAGACAGTTTGCAAACTGCTCATCTAGACAAACCTCTAGAAAACTACGAAAGAAAAAAACAGCAATAATTAACTAAATTAGAAACAATAAAATGGAAATAATAACAAATAAAGAGGCAAATGTATTGTAATGGAATGTTATGTACAATTGCACATTAATTAAAATGGGAGAACAGGCTTTAGGAAAACACTCACTGTTTGCTGCCCAGATAAGCATTTCTGTTTTCATAATTTGTGTTTTAAGTTAGTGTGTGATATTAACTAGAATTATAAGATTCTATATATGCGAACACAAATGCTCAGCCTAAATAAAACTTCCGTGAGTATTCTCTAACTACGATTGGAAGTGTCCCTTCTTGGGCGAAAGGAGCAGACCACACGAAGGGACACAGTCCTCAGGGCTCCCCGCTGTGACGGCAGCCAGGGTCAGGGCATCTGCGTGGATGTGGGAAGCTCTGTGGGGAAGAAGAGGGAATTAGCCCCTCGGGGCCGAGCCTCTCTCTGACAGTAAGCAGCACAGGCCAGAAGCTGTGACCTGCTCGTGCTGGTAGACACACAGAATGGAGTTCAAATCCTGCCTCCCTTACTTCCTGGGTATGTGACTTGAGGAAAATGACTTGTTTATATGATCCTCAGTTCTCCCAGCTGTAAAATGAGGACGATAATAACTATGTTAAAAAGGTTATTTTGAATATTAAAGAAGATAAGTTATGTCAAATGCCTAGATTTCATGATTCCAATTAATTTTAAAATATACATATTCATAAACTTATTTCTCTATGTGGAAAACCATGTCTTTGAAAGTAAAAAACAACTGTTATAATATATTTAAGTTTTTGCCCTCAGCTCTCAAGAAAAAGGGCAGAAGTATCACCACACAACCCACCCCCAGCCTTTTATTTTATTCATTTAAACTTAAAATACTAAACCTACTCTTAAGTAAGTGTGGGGAGGTGGGTGTGGCTCAAGCGATTGGGCTCCCATCTACCATATAGGAGGTCCAGGGTTCAATTTCTGGGGCCTCCTGGTTAAAGGCGAGCTGGCCCGAGCGGAGAGCTGGCCCACATGGAGAGCTGGCACAGCAAGATGACACGATAAAAAGAGACACAGAGGACAGACAATAAGAGATGCAGCAGACCAGGGAGCTGAGATGGCGCAAGAGATTGAGCATCTCTCTCCACTCTGGAAGGTCCCAGGATCAGTTCCCGGTGCTGCCTAAAGAGAAGACAAACAGACACAGAAGAACACACAGCAAGTGGAAAACAGTGGGGGGTGGGGCGGATAAGTAAATAAATCTTTAAATTAAAAAAAAAGTAAGTGTGGTTAAAAACCAGAGTGAAACCACAGAAATAGAAAAGATCATAATATATTAAATCATTAACTATTTCCTCTAAAGAAGGAGAGTGGGGCAGCAAATATTTCTGAAGCATGAAATCAAAGACTTATATTCAAGAAGACAGTTGGTCTAGCAGAGAGTTGTAAAACCCAGGTTATTTAGTTCCTCAAGCTGGACATTACCATAAGAAAATCCAATAAGTAGTTCTGAGTTTAAACACAGGAAAATAGACCCTTTAGTTTAAAAAGTATTCCCAATTCTAAATGTTCAACCATGTCCATTGTAAAACATGTAAATGAATTTTTTCAAATTCTCCCAACAGTATTCCAAATGATTTTCTCTGCTATAATTTTCTTTTGACTTTAAATTAAAATTCTTCAGCTTAAAGCTCAACATTGTTATTTCCCATTTTCTAAATCCTATTCCAAAGTCCTTTCTAAGAAAAAGGAAAGAGAAGATGTTTAGTACATTCTGTCAGTTAAAAAATTATCACTGCTCTCTTAGCAACCTATTAACATTCTTAGGGTAATACTTCCTTATATAAAAAATATGAAAGGAACAGATTTGATATAAATCCAATGCCTTTTATGCAAAATAAAGCAGTTTATGATTTTGATCACAATCTCGAAGTAAACAAAACTTCTATTCTAATGGAGTAATGCATTTCACATTTCTATTATCCTGACACAAATACACTCCTACTTAATATTCTACTTCTGTACTATCACTACTCCTTGGGATACTAAAAAGGAGCTTTACTCTTTCCCCCAAATCTCAACCACAGATGGCTAATTTCAGAGCCTGTGATTTTCTGAACAATCACCCTCTACAGAACACTTCCTGCCACCACCTGCCTCTCTTGAACAGGCCCCGAACAGGGCCCCACGCGTCCTGCTTCTTTTCCTCCGCGGTCTGTTGTCGGGCACGCTCCTCGCCACCTCCTGGCCTCCTGTATTTTTGGAACAGCTGCTCCGCCCGGACCCGTGCCGCCCCCTCCCACGCTCGGGCGCCTGGTCTTTCCAGGGGGCCCTGACTGCCGGCCGGTGGGCTGAGCCGGCGCCGGGGCTGCCGGTGTTCCCTCGGCCGCTCTCGATGCTACCTGCCCTGGCGCCGTCTGAGGGCAGAGCCTGGGTGACCGAGAACCTCAGTTCCCCCCAGAGTTTAGTCTCAAAGGCGGGTACAACAGCAGCGCGTTAATTTCCCCCCTTGAGGTCCTTCATAATTTACATTTAGGGAAATGCCCTTTACGCAGAACCAATACAAAGGAAGATGGAGATCTGCTGACACTGAACAGAAAGTGATTTTTGGGGTTCCTACTTCTCTCCTCCACTAAGGGTTATTTATTAGCTGCTCACCGTGTTCCTGGCACTTTTCCAGGGGCTGAGGACTTAATGACAAAAAAGACAGACCATTTTAATAAAAAGAGCTGAACTTAGGGTCCTAGACACATTTGGATGAGTGAAGTAGTGAAGGTTTCACACCTGACACGACTTAATTTAGTGCTCTTTTGCTGCATAGCTGTTTCTACATTAAAACAATGCTTTTAAATGAAATGCAATTTTTACCACCGAAAAAGACAAAACCAATGAGCGAAAACATTTGCTGCCAATAATTAGATGTTGAATGAATGAATGAATGAATGAAACCAACTCTACTGTTTGCTGGTTTTACAACTCTAAAGTTAATTAATCCCTCTAAGGCTGTCTCCTTATCTGTAGAATGGATATTGAATCCCTACTTTAATAATGATTGTATTAAAAGAGATGAGCCATACAAAGGTCTGGGCCATAGAAATTTCTCAATATAGGGAGCTCTGTCTCTAACCCAAATGCCATCCAGTAATATCAAGGGAATCATTTCATGTAATCCAAATATTTTTATGTGGCTACATCTGGCTTCTTGGAAATTCATAAAAAGTCTCAACTCTAAGGAAAATTGGACTATTTCCCAGTTTTCCCACCTGCCACTGATTCTCCAGCCCCTACTCTAAAGTATTTTCTGGTCTGAGAAAATAGCCCTTTCTCCCTGGCCCTTCAGCCCAGTTTTTCCTTCTCCACATTTTTTTTATTTTTTAAAAGACGCTTCGATTACATAAATGTCACAGAGAATGTATAGGGGATTCCCATGCGCCTCGCTCCCCACACCCCATTCTCCCACATCCGCAGCACTTTCCATCAGTGTGGCGCCTTCACTGCAGTCCCTGAGCACGTTCTGGAGCACTGGCACTAGGATTAGCGTTGAGCTTGTAGTTTACACTCTCGCCTGGTCGCCTCTTCGGGCACGGCCGGATGTATGCTGGCCTGTAGCTGTCCTTTCACCTGGTTTCCCTCTCCCTGACCCCAGGTCCTCCACGGTCACTTCAGCCCTGCTTTGGGTCTGCACCTTTTGTCACGAAGCCCGGGGGCTCTCCAAGCCCAGCCCCAGCAGGGCCCTGCAGCTAGAGCGAAGGCAGCGTCTCCCCGGGGCCAGGAAGCCGGTGTCAGGGCTCTGGCTCTGGCTCGTCGCTGGGACCCCACTGACTCACTGACTCACTCATTCTGAAGGGCTGTTGGCGAGCGCACTGCTGTCAGGCTTCGCTCTTGAGGCTGGAAAGGGGGACAAGGCCCCACCCTCATGAGCCTATGCCTAAGAGGAGACAACCACGGGAGCACAGAGGGACAAGCCCAGCCCAGCCCCGGGGAACCGGGGAGACCTGAGGCCTTGACTGGCACCCAGTGAGTGGGAGGGAGCCAGCAGAGAGGGCGAGGCCCGGGTGGGCAGCAGCAGGCACAGAGGCAGGCTGCCCACCCACAGGGCCCGCTGGAGAATCCCCAGCTGTCGCGGCTGCCCTGGCTGGCTCCATTCTGCGCCCCCAAAGCCTCCAGTGCCCCAGCACGTGGGCGCTCACCCTGCTCTGAGCCGCACCCCGAGAAAGCAGAAGCGGCTTTTGGGTCCTGCTTGGGGCACAGCGCCCACGAGCCTGCACGATGATGGGGGCAGCTGAGGTGGCCCGGAGGGGCAGGCGACCGGGCCAGAGGGCGTGGGCAGACCCTCCCCAGCACCTCCCTCCCCACCCAGCCTGGGGGTCAGGGAGTTCCCTGTACCCCGCCTCGAGGCCTTTCCCGCTTCTAGCCCCTGGCTTGTATTTATTGCTTACTTCTCAGATCTGATTAGATCATAAACCAAACTAAACTAAAAAGAGATCTTGTCTCATTTGAGGAGTAGCTGCGATAATACAAGGATGATTAGTTTAATTTCCCATATTACTTAAAAAGCAGATGAAGGACTGTATGTGACAAAAATGACATATAACATGCCAGGATTTGAATGTATTTATATTAATTTCAACCAATACATTTCTACATAATTGAAATCACACACTTTTAAGTTATGAAATAATTAGTGATACTAGGGGACAAGAGAGAGAATGGAATATAAATGTTCACCAAAAAGCTTATACTCATGGTGAAAGTTTGAGTATTAGTCATTCTTAATTGTCACAAAATATACCTAAGGGAAAATAATACTGAGAAAATATTAAAGTTTCTGGTGACAGCTTCTTTCAATAACACTGCTTTCGTTTTACTGTATTTAATCCAAATGATAAAAGAATTTATTAGGGAAGCGGCTGTGGCTCAATCAGTGGGGTTCCCGTTTGCCATATGGGAGGCCCCGGGTTCGGTTCCCGGGGCCTCCTGGTGGGGGCGGGCCCGCCCGCGCGGCGTGGTTGGCTGACCCGGCGAGCACAGGCAGCAGGGGGGAGATAAATGAATAAATAAATAAAATCTTAAAAAAAAAAAAAAAAAAAAAGAATTTATTAAAATTACCCTACAGGGAGCAATAGTTTTAAAACATAATTCAAGTCAGTTTTTACATAATAGCTGCGGGAAAACAGCAGCGAACCTTCCAAAGTGACAGAGGAAGAGACACACCCCTACATGCAGGCTCATGCTGGCGGGAGACGATCAGCTCGGGAAATCTACGGAAATCTTTTTGCGAAGTTTTTCCGCCAACGAGAGGTCAACGATCCAGAGATATCTGCAGGTAAGGCACTATTAACATTTTTACTCCTTTTACCTGTTTATGGTTTGTTGCAGCAAGGCTAAGGATGAAATAAAGAATTCCAAACCAATGTCTCATTCAAACATATTTTCATTTGGATTTAGTTTCTAATGATGAGGTCATTATGGAAAAACTCATTCTTCTTGTGTTAATTATATTTTCTCAAAAAATAATCCATTTCCCTGCTCTGCCAATCTGGCACTTTGCAGAGTCACTGTAGTTCACTCAAAAATGCAAATAAATGTAAGCAAGTAACCAGCTCTCCCTGCAGCACTGTGAAGGTACCTTTCAAGCCCAACCTTATTTCTGAGCTCATTCTTCTGGATTATTTTACTTTATAAATATGTCCCTTAGGTTGTTTTTGCAAAGCATTTCTTCAACAAATTATGTAAACCAGTTGGTTTTCATCAAATGCCCTTGAGAACGGAGCCAGCCAGCCTACAAGGGAATACTATTCAGGCTGTTAACACACACAAAGTTTATGCAAGAGAATGTTTTTAGCTTCCTGATCGCATCACTGCTTCATTTTTTCTTACATAAAAGCTGTTTTTAGAAACAGAGTACGTTTTGTTCTCAAATAAGAGTGTCTAGCTTTAAGGTATATGCAAATACATTCAGATTATTTAAGCTTACTCCTCTTTAAAAAACCTATGCATCATACTCTTAAAATTTTATGGCATGCGAATATTCTGTCCTGATTTTGTGATGATCAGGGCAGGCTAAACATTCGCTATATTAGAAACCATGCATGTGTCCCCAGACCTAATTTTTCTCCCTAGGTCTGGTTTTTGGAATGCTGGTGATAAACTAAGCCTGATTTATTATATGACCATCCTGTATGGGAAATGACTGTAACTTTGGGTATCTTTGGTCAACCTTAAGAGATAAAGCAGGGGACGGATGTGGCTCGAGTGGTTGGACGTCCGTCTCCCATGTGGAAGGACCTGGGTTCGACCCCTGGGAACTCCCAATAAAAATTAAAAAAAGAAAAATATAGAAGGCGTGTGGGCTGCCAGGCCCCATCCGCGGGTGAGCTGCCAGGCCCCACGAGCCACGCAGCAAGATGATGACATAACAGGAGAGTGACACAAGGGAGAGCCAAGACGAGACGCACTGAAAAACCAGGAACCAAGGTGGCGCAGGTGGTAGGACGCCTCTCTCCCACATCGGAGGTTCTGAGGATCGAATCCCAGTGAAGACAGGAGGAGAAGGAGGAGAAGAGAGGGCAGGAAACGGACACAGAGAGCTGCCCAGCGAATGGACACAGAAACAGCAAAAATGGAGGAGGCGGGGCAAAAATGGATAAAAGTAAATAAATAAATAAGTAAATTTTATGGCTTTGTTTTAACTGGTCATTAAAAAAAAGGTGTCTTTGGAATAAAATAGATTTTATCCAAAGAAGCAGAACCATTATCAAAATATGTTCAACTTCATTGATATGATAGATTAGGACCCTCTTCAAGCAGTAATTCCTCAAGTTATTTTTAAAAAACTTATGAAACAATGAAAGTTTAAAATGTGAATTACTTAACTTTTAAAATCCTACATCTTTCCTGAATTTTACTTTGCTGTTATATTGCATGACATGTATTTAAGTCTTTTGACAAAATAACAAAACCGAAATGTTTTCTCGGTATGCTATAAGCAAGCTCAGGAAGTGTTTCAAACTGAACATTCTTCTTGCCCAACAAGGAGGGAGAAAGGGAGGAGAGCGGTAGTAAGGAAAGAAAAGAAGGCGAGAGGGAGGAACGTGGCGGGGGCGGGACAGGGAAGGGGAGGGAAAAAATGACAGTCTATTTTTAAATAAACAACTCTGGACAGCCCCCCTGTTATGCTATTTTGAAAACTCCCTTTGCAACAACGTCCTTTTTTTTTAAGATTTTCTTTTTTTCAATTCCTCCCCACCCCCCTGTCTTTTTGCCTCTGCTGTGTCCTGGGCTTCTCTTCAGAAGGCACCAGGAGCCGGACCCAGGACCTCAGATGTGCGAGGCAAGCACCGAATCGCCTGAGCCGCCTCCACTCCCAACAATGCCTTTGTGTGTTAGTAATTTCTTTCTACCAAGGAGGAAAAAAGGGAAAAATATTCCCTCTAGAGAGGAGTAAGAAGCCAGCTGTCAGAAACAATGAGCTAGTCTGTTACGTTAAGTAATATTATGGCCAAGATCCCCCAAGATAATACTGGAATACTCACTTCCCTAACTTCTTCATGACTGGAAACACTGTGTAATACCATCCACTCACCACTCTCCGGTCCTGGATTTACCTGTCAGTGCAGCCAGGAAATCAGCTTTGTCATCCTCTGAAACCTAGCTTTATGCCCGATTACATCACTTACCTCCGACCCTGAAGGGTCCCGACACAGCCCCCTCCAAACCTCAGAGAGCTGGTAGCATGATAAGTGAAAAGAACTTAAACAATTTGAAATGCATAAAATTAATTTTGAGCAAGGTTTTCTCATCATTATCAAAGCTGATTTCAGGTGTTCAGTTAGGCTTTTCATATATCATATAATAAATTTATTCCACCTTCCATCGGGGGAAAGGAACAGATGCAAAAACAAATATGCTTCCCTCCCCTTTGGTAGCTTTTCCTTGTTTGCAGCTGCAAAGTTATAAAACATCAGCCTCTTAAAGCAAATACTACCAAGATTCTATTTCTGCACCTTCCGGGGTGACAAGACTACGAATGTGCAATAAGAATAAACGGTCATTAATCGCTGGGTGTTTGGCAGCTGGGAGTCACTGGGCTCCCCACTCCCGCAGCGCAGTGAGTCCTGCTTTGGGCACAGCTGTGAACGGGGCGCTTAGCGCAGCGCTGGGCTTCGTTTTTCACTCTGTGTAAATTGTAGCTGTCCCTCTGAGCAGGTTGTTCGTATAGGTCGAGATGGGTCCACTAAGACCTCTGACTCGCGCAGGTAGCAAGCCGCATATGGCTGACTTCAGAAAGGGGGCAGCCGGCACGCAGTCCCGACGCTCGGGCAATCCCACTAGCACTGGCCGGCAGCGAGCGGCACCGAGCTCTGCAGCATGACAGGCCCTGGGTGGGCGAGAGCAGAAAGCAGCAGGTCCAAGGAGGCTGCTTCACTCCAGAATGAGGCCACCGCAGCCCTTCCACGGCTTCTGAGAAGAGTGCCGGCGCTCTGCTCTTCTTGACATTTTCTCAGGCAAGGCTTAATTTGTACGTTGAAATGCTCAGAGCCCCCCAGCCATGAAACTGCTCCGTCGCTCATGTTTCATCTGCGATACCAGTGGCATCGATCCCTGGACCAGCTGCTGCAGTCTGACCCGAAAACGGGACGCAGGGGCAGAAGGCCCAGCCTGCTCGCTCACACCCCTGCCCCGTCCTGAGTTCAGCAGAGCAGCCGCTGTCTCCCCACCTTGACATCAGCCGTGCAAAGCCCCCCACCCCCCACGATGAGCTCGTGGACCAGAGCTGAGCTGCTCAGCCACATTTGTGGCAAAAACAAACACGGGGTAGCTGCCGCGCTGGGACCTCACTGGCTGGAGGCAAAGGCATGAGACTGCCCATAAAATAATCGGGAGCCGTTGGTCAATTTGATGTAATTATGAATCCCAAAAATATCATTGGATCATGCTTGTAAACTGATCTGTTAATCTGGGCATGATTAGGTTAGGATTAGGGCGTTGAGCCCCACCCCTTGGTGGGTGGGGAATTGAATATAAAAGGCATGGCAAGAACAGTTTTGAGTAGCAGTTTTTGAGAAGCAGTTTTGATGTTGGAGTTTTGATGTTGGAGAGAAGGCCCCAGAAGAAAAGAAGTGAGCTGTTCGCCTGATAGTCTACAGCTGACCTTGTGGAGGAAACAGGAGCTGAGCCCAGAGGGAAACGCAGCCCCGGGAAGAGAGGAACCCCAGAAGCCTGAACCCTGGCAGCTGTCTTGCTCCAACACGTGGCAATGGACTGTGGTGAAAGAAGAAACTTAACGCTTTATGGCCTGGTATCTGTGGACTTCTACCCCAAATAAATACCCTTCGTAAAGACCAGCCCATTTTTGGCATTTCACATTAGCACCCTTTTGGCTGACTAACACACAATCTATTCCCAAAAAGACCCCTGAAAAAACTTTCCCCAACCCCCCACTCAGAATTAATGTTTTCCTCCTCTATGCAAATTTAGATATGGTGACTATTGTTGACTTTATTTTTTTTTATTAATTTATTTTTATTTATTTCCACCACCACCCCCCTCGTTGTTTTGTGCTCGCTGTCTGCTGTGTGTTCTTCTGTGTCTGCTTGTCTTCTCTTTAGGCGGCACCGGGAACCGATCCTGGGACCTTCTGGAGTGGGAGAGAGACGCTCAGTCTCTCGTGCCACCTCAGCTCCCTGGTCTGCTGCGTCTCTTATTGTCTCTCCACTGTGTCTCTTTTTGTTGCGTCATCTTGCTGCGACAGCTCTCCTCAGGCCAGCTCCCGGCACGAGCCAGCTCCCCTGCATGGATCAGCACTCCACACAGGCCAGCTCCCCTGCGCAGGCCAGCTCTCCACACGGGCCAGCTCTCCACGCGGGCCAGCTCCCCTGCGCAGGCCAGCTCGCCTTCACAAGGAGGCCCCGGGAACCGAGCCCTGGGCCTCCTGTATGGTAGCTGGGAGCCCAGCCGCTTCCCTGTTATCTTCTCTCTGCATGTCAGGAACTGCACTTAGGGAATGGACGCGAGCACTGCAGCAGCTCCCAAAGCGTGGTCCTGCACCAGCAGCGTGTGCGCCCCTGAGAATTTGTTCCAAACGCAGGTTTTCAAGTTCCACCGCAGACGGGGGGGCCCACAGCCTGTATTTTAACAGCCCTCCAAGTGGTGCCGATGCAGTCTATAATTTAAGGCACGCATGGGGCTTTCGAAGCAGACAATCTAGGTCTGTGAATTCCTCCTGCGCTGCTCATAGCTGGTGACATCCCTGAGCCGCCTCGCCTCACCCACGACATGGAGAGAGTAATAAACGGTGCCGGACGAGCACAGGCCCTCAGGAAACGCTGCAGCCTTTACACTTGGTGCCTTTGATCCCTGGTGTCCAGCCACAGCTCTGAAAATACTCTCTCCTCCATACCTGTTGACTTACCTGAACCAAACTGAACAGAATGGAACGGGCAGAGGAGACACAGCCATTTGGGACCAAAACCCAACGCATCTGTGCGCAGCAGCAGTGCTATGTGTGGGTACTGGGTGGGGGAAACCACAGAAAATGCCAAGAGGAAATATCCTGCTTCTCTGTTTCACACAATCCTGTTATCTCAAACTCCTGCCATCCTTGCCTCAGTCAGCACTGCGTTCTCCTTTAGAGAAGTACCCATCTCTCTCCCAACTTCTGCCATATCACTTGGATTAAGTTATGGCATCCATGTAAGCCATACACCAGGGCTTGTTTGCTATACTCCCTTCATGTGGAAATAGATGACTTTCCCCTCCAAATTGTAGTCTGGGATTTAGAAGAGTCTGACCTCAGAAAAGATTGCAATTCCTGATATCTGGGAGAAGAAATAAAGCCAGTTCTCCACAGGTGAAAATATGGGGTGGGGAGTGATGAATTAAAAGAGACTTTTCAACAAATGGTGATGGGACAACTGGACATTTACATGCAAAAAAAATGAAGCTGGGCCTCACTCCACTACAACAATTTACTCAAAATGAATCAAATGCCTAAATGTAAGAGGTAAAGCTATAAAACACTTGGAAGAAACCATAGGTGTAAATCTTTGTAGCCTTGGACTAGAAAATGCCTTCTTGGATAAGATACTGAAAGCACTATCAACAAAAGAAAAAACAGATTAATTGGACTTGATCAAAATTTGTAAAATTTCATGTTTCAACAGACACCATAAAAAATGAAGACAGCCCACAGAATGGGGGAAAAAAATTGCAAATCATATATTTGACAAGGAACTAGTTTTTAAATATATATAAATAACTCTTACAACTCAACAATAAACAGGTAAGTAACTCAGTTAAAAATAGAAGATTTACATAGACATTTCTCCAAGGAAGACATACAAATGGCCAATAAGCACGTGAAAAGATGCTCAGTCTCACCAGGTATCAGGGAAACACAAATCAAACCCACAATGACATATCACTTCACACCCACTAGGGCGGCTATAATAATAAATAATAATAATAATAATGACAGATAATAACAAGTGTGGTTGAGGGTGTGGAGAAATTGGAACCCTCATACACTGCTGTGGGAATATAAAATGGGGCAGCCACTTTGGAAAACTGCCTAGCTGTAATACAGAAAGCTAAACATAGAGTTACCACAGGACCCAGCAATTCCACTCCTAGGTAAATACCCCAGAGAAATTAAAATACATATACACACAAAAACTCGTATATGAATGTCTATAGCAACATGATTCATAACAGCCAATAAGTAGAGCCCACCCAAATTTCCATCAACTTATGAATGTATAAATAAAATATGGTATATCCATCTAATGGAATATTTTTTGGCAATGGAAAGGAATGAAGTACTGGTACTTGCTTCAACACAGGATAAACCTTATCTACCTAATGCTATGTACAAGAAGCCAGTCCAAAAGTCCACATATTATATGACTCCATCTATATGAACTATCCAGAACAGGCAACTCTGCAGACATGGAAAATAGATCAGT
The DNA here is from genome assembly GCA_026826555.1 of Tolypeutes matacus. Lineage (NCBI taxonomy): Eukaryota > Metazoa > Chordata > Mammalia > Cingulata > Chlamyphoridae > Tolypeutes > Tolypeutes matacus. The sequence goes on along the minus strand of JAKSZT010054342.1, from coordinate 854,800 downwards.
GGTCAGTGGGGCATGGGGAGTGACCGTTAATCAACATGGAATTTCTTTTTGGGGTGATAAAAATGTTCTAAAATCAATTGTGGTAATGGCTGCATGAACTTGTGACTATAGTACAAACCATTGAATTTTATACTTTGGATGAATTTTTTTGCATGTGAATTATATCTCAACAAAGCTGTAATTTAAAAAATGATAACAGGACAAGTATTTTTAGCCATTACAAAAAGAGGCAAGTTTTAGGATGGAATTTGAGAGCAATATATCTCCGAAGTCTCAGAATAAAAGTGCAGTCAGTTCAATTATATACTCCTTGATTATATCAAAAGTGATAAAAAACAAATGATAAAAATGAGATTTAAAACATGAATTATAAAAGGCTCTATTTCTTATGTCGTTACAAGCCAGAAAACACATAACCACGGCATATGCTGCAATTTAAATTTTGTACAATAATTAAATCATTGTAACATTAGTAGAGGCAGCAGGATTCTGGGACCTGGTGATTGTCTATTCCAATTCCCAAATTTTACAAAAATAGACTTCTCTAGCATTTTGCATTTCCACAATGCTACCCCATCAATATTTAGGCACTAGTTTTTATTTAATACAATTCTAATATATTATTTTGTGAAACATGCTTCACAGCTTCAAGATAACATAGATTTTAACTTAAATTTCTTACATTATCTTCTTTTTACACTTAGTTACACGAACTTTGGTGATATTGGCTTCCTTTATGATACACACATGTATGAACCAGTTGCCTTTTTTGCTTTTTCCTTTTAATGCCTTGTCTAAATGGTTACACAGATTGATGAAATAGTCCATGAGGTTCTAAGGATTGGCCCTGGCACCTCGTACGTGCGAAGCAGGCACTCAACCACTGAGCTACACCCGCTCCCCAAATATCTCTTCTTAATCACCATTTATTTTTAGTTTATTCAGTAACTTTTTAAATCTGAGGTAAAATGTGATGAGTCTGCACTTCAGTTCAGGACCAAGTATTTCCCAGTATTTGATCATCCCAAAACCAGAAAAGGGAAGACAGAGCCTCGCATTTTACATTCAGAGTTTCAAAATAATAATCATTAATCCAAATGAAAATGGAAAGACTTTAGAATTATTATTAAAGACCTAGCTAGTTTTCTCAAAGAGAAAGGATATTTCTCTCCATTTTGCAAATTGTCAAATTTCTGAAGTTTTGATATTGACTCTTTCCTCTTCAATGGCGAGCAAATCTTTCTGTGATATAGTTGAAAGTTCATATTTTACAAATGTTCTCTGAAAGTGAATTATGCATCTCGAGAAGTCTCAATAACTATGGGAATCATAAAGGTATCTCAAATGGGACCAGTAATTTACTTAAATTCATCCAAAGATCTGAAAAGGTAAGTGAATGTCTAAATAAACACCAAGTGAAGCAGGCTGCAAATGTTTGCCGCCATTATTAGCAGTCTCCCTCTTTATCACAATTAGATGGGCACAAAACAATAGCAACATTTCTTTCTATATAAACAAGTTTTATTAACGTTTTATTAAATATATATTATTGATGAAAATGATGCCAGAATCTTCTTTTCTGAAGAACTGATATGAAAAATGAAAAAGATTCATCTGCTTTCCCTAACTATCCTTTCCTCTTCATCCCACTGCCCCCACCCTCTTCCAAGGCCTCATCAAATTATGCCAGTATTACTTCCACAGTGTCCTGGCCAGCCCCCTGCCACAACCTCTAACTCGTCCGACTTAATACTAAAATGACCAATTTTACCAAAACGCCACTTCCCATAGCATCACTGTATGCTCTGGGAAACTCTAAAAACCCACGAAGGCGCTGCTTCCCCACCACGTCTGCACTCCTACACTGTGCTGCCTCTCCCTTTATTCAGAAGTATTCTGTGTTCTCCCAAACACGGATCCTCCTCCAGCATCATCACGAGACAGGGCCTACGGGAGAAGAATTCGGTCTGAAGAGTAATAATTGCCCCAGTCGCTTCTGAAATGGATGTTTTGCGCCACGCACTGCGAAGAACCTTACATGAGCTCGGTCATTTCGCCCACGTCTAGACCTTGTGTGAGAGGCTTGGTGGACTCTACAAAAAGGTAGCTGAGCCTCGTGGGATTAAATATCCTGTACGAGGTCGGAAAGCTGTTAGATGGCAGAACTGGCGACCTCTGTCTGCCCCAGTGCTCAAGACCTTGCCCACATGCTGAGTCTGAGCTACAGGGAAGGTGTCCACTAGGCAGAGGGACAGAAATCCGAAGTCCAGAGGAAGAAACTAGAGCTGTCTTTTCAGTGATTGGCTGGCAGGTAGCTGCACTTATAAATGAGCTTGTTCAGGAAGAATGGGTGAAGAAACCAAGAACAGAACTTTGAGCAGTGTCACCACATACAAGATAGACTGAAGGAGGAAAAAAAAACAGAAAAGAGGGGGAGCGAGCCACAGGGAGGCAGGAGGAGAAACAGTGGAGTCTTCTGGCACTAGTCGAAGGTCCAGCTCACAATGAAGGGGAGTGAACAACTGTCTAAAGTGAAAAATTAAATGAGACCAAGTAAGGTAAAGGTTGGAACTGCTCACTGGAATTGTGGCTTGTGGGCTGGCATGACTCATAACTTATCTGAATCAGGACAATTTTGAGAATGAAAGAAGGTGCTATTACCACAGCTCTATACCATGCAAGCCAGATGTAAGGTCATCTTTATTAAGCGGTCACTGGTTTCCACTGTGAGAACAGGTCGGCAGAGGGACGAAGTGGAAGCCGCACGGCTCTGCGCTCAGGCATGAGTGTGGGGTCAGGACGCAGAGAGGGCAGATGCATGTAACATTTCACTATTGAACGCTATTGAAACTGCCTCCCCACGTGTCACCAGGGACCTCAAGCAGCCTGGCGAGTGGCCTTTCCTGAGGCCTCAGCTGCATCAACGTCCACAGCACTGGGCACTGTCATATGCCCTGCATTTTCTCAGAACTTTCTCTTCTCATGAATTGTATGGTACTGAATTATATCAGTTATCTCTGTTTCTCTAAATACTTCTCTCTGCTCTCTTCTTTCTCCTCTAATCATAAAAATATTGGTGTATTCTAAAGTTCTTCAAAACAGGGTATGTCTTTAAATAGATACAAAACAGAAATCGTTTAGAATGGATAGTTATCATCAGCACAATACATGTACTGGACATATTTTCACATCTTACTTGGAAATCCATGATTCTTGTTACCCTCACAGGCAAAGAAAAACTGGCAGCTATTCAGGCTGCATTACACATCTTCAGTTATCCCTAGTTTAAAAACATAGCTCTAACTGTATGATTCGTGGACATGTGATATGAGAGAACATCTTATCAAGCAGACTGATGTCAAGGCACAGAAGGATCAACACGATCAGGTAGAGGCATATATTTAGATCATTGCATTTCCATACTAGAAGCAAGCTCAGCAATAGAGCCCTTTAACTTCTAGAGCCAATGCCTAGAATCATGAATTAATTGGCTATAAAAGGCAGTGAATTGCAGTGGAACTTCTCAGTCCTGATTGGTTATAACAGATGCCGGTGAAACCTACGTTTAATGCCTCAGTTTATGTCACCGGCATCCTTTGTCCAACAGAGCTGTACCTTTAAATACAGCTAATGCCAGATGGTCTCCCCAATAAAAAACAGCAGGAGGAAGCATTAAGCTACTCGACAAGCAAACCTCCAGGCACTCAACCAATGAGATCAGTCTTTAGTCGCCAAGTCTTTCTATCACCATGGCAACACCTACTTCAGAAAAAATATGGACTTTTCAAGTCAGATGAGCCACCACTCTTCAAAACTTCACTATCTTCCAATCTCTGACAATCAGTTACTGTAGCTAAAGTAACTGTCTAGACATTTCATCTCAAATCAGGGCCGTCTCTGAAAAGCCATTTTAAAATATTTATCTACACTCAGTTTCTAACTTCCTTGATTTCCTACATAAACATACTCCATTTAAAGGTGTGCAAACGCGTGTATGCACAGTCACTTGTAAGATAGTGGTCCTAAAGACAAATATTAATGTCTTAGAAAACATTCGCTGTACAAATTCTTATCAGTCTTTAATTAATATATGTAATTTAAGTGAGCAATCATTAACTAAATAATGTGGAAAAGATCAAAATGATACTTTTATTGTTACCAGCTTCTTAGTTATCTAGTATCACAATGTTCAAAACAACAAATCGTTTTAGTACTGCTGTATTTTGAAGTTGAGATGATAATTTGGCCCATAAAATGGAATGATCTTGTTTTCCTGCTGCAAATGCAGAGAATCTGAGCCAATGTTTGGAAATACATTGAAGAATCAAGAAAAGACGGAGGGGAAGAAAGGATGCTTGCTTTGAAACTCCAAGACGTGGCACAAGGCAGCCTAACCCAAGCATTGTGTCTTCTGTGATTAGAACTAACTTTCAAGTCCTTGTTTTTTAAAAAAAGGGCTGATTTTTGTCAGAACTCCTCTAGTTTCAGAAGAAACCCAACTAAACCAAGTTCGGAAATGCATGTCTCGTGCAGCCTAACTGAAAGGAAGGACCAGGGCTTGGCTGGGCCTCAGGGACAACTCAGCCCAGGCCCTCCAACGCCTCCACTCTCTCTTGCTCTCTCACCTTCTCTCTCACTGATGAGCTCTTTGTGTCTCTGCTTAATTCTCCCCAACTGCACCCTGGACACCTCCACACAGAAGGGACCTCCCCTCTGATTTTCCCAGATCACATTTTTCCAGCTTTGCCAACACACAGAAAGGAATTACTTCCCCTCAGTTGCAAATCAGTAATTCTCAGGGAAAGGCCCTGATTGGCTTGGAGAGAGGGTGTCTGAGAACCTGGCACACCCAAATCACACAGAAGGAAAATTTCCCCCAAGATCTAAGGAGAGAAAAGCAAGAAGAGAAGAGCCAGTCTCAGAAAAAGATAGGGGGACAATACAAATAGTGTCTAATATGTTGATCCCTGTATTTATTTAACAAAGTAGCTACAGATAGATATTAAACAAAGCACTTAACCTCTCTGGGCCTCAGCTTCCTAATTTGTAGAATGGAGATAATAATAGTAATAGCTCCATAGGGGTTGTGGTAGTTTGAGGCTTGGACCCCAGAAAATTATGTCCTTAGGGCTAATCCATTCCTATGGTGTAAACCTGCTGCAGGTGGGACCTCCTTCTGACTAGGTTACTTCAGCAGCACATAACCCAGGGTGGGTCTTAATCCTCTTACAGGAATCCTTTATAAATGGGATGTGCACAGAGAGAGACAGAGAGAAAGTCACAGGAGCAGAGAGAGAAAGCCACAAGAGCATGGAGCAGAAGTCAACGGACCTAGCAGGGAGGAAGCAGAACCTAAAGCCACGAAACCTGGAAGGGAAGGGAGAGACCAGCAGGGTCCTCCACGTGCTGCCCTTTGGGGAGGAAGCGCCGCCCAATGATGCCTTGATTTGGCCACTTCCACAGCCTCAGAACCGTGAGCTTGCAGCCTGATAAGTCCCCTCTGCACAAGCCAGCCCATTTCGGCAGCTTTTAGCAAACTTAAACAGGTGTTACAAGGATTAGATGAGCTAAAGCCTTTAAATAGTTCTTGGCATATAGTAAGCATTATATAAGTGTTAGCAAAAATAGAAAGTGAATTCATATTCTTTTCACAACATTTAAACATCTTCACTTGGTCTTTCTAGTTCATCTTTAAACTTCAACTATTTTCTCTAATTTCTTCCTTAACTATACTGCTTTTCAATGTTTCTTGTTTTCAAGTTTGCTTTCACCTTTTTCTCTTTTATTTGAAATATGTCTGTCTTAATCTTTCAACATTTCCATTATCTTAAATTCTTACCTAATATTTTAGACATCTGATGACTCACTTCTAAGAGCTGCCCCAAAGCAGATTGTAGAATAACGATAGAGCAGGGGCTTTTCACCTTCTTAGTTCCACGGACCCCTTAGCTAGGCAGGTGAAAACCACAGGCCCTTTACTAAGTCCACACATACTGTGTATAATTTAATAAATATATCACATCCGCACCAACACGTCCCCACAAATGTAATGTTTTTCTCTGAATTTCAATTCAAGCTCACGGACCCCTGGCTAAGAACCCTGCAGTAGGGAGACCCCAAATACCACAGCTGGGTGAGTCTGATGGGAGTTCCTCCACCACCTCAGAGTCCCCAGTGGTTAAAGATGGCTCCAGGAGTGAATTCAGCGACGTGATGGGACGGATCTCACTGTGAAAATGACACATTTCATTATCCAAAAAGTATTTTTGATTAAAAAACTCCACTGTATTTGAAATTCAACACACAGACTTTTTAATGGAAGAACGAGAAATAAAAGGGCAAGGTAAATAGAGTATGTATGGGGCATCTCCTTTCTGTGAGGAGAAAAAAAATGATCTTCCTGAAAAAAATTTTGGTAGCCAGAGGATAACTGATTGGAAAAAAGTCAATTGGTTTTTTATTTACTTAAGAGCAGGGAAGACCTTTTCACGTTAGAATTAGCCCAGTTCCATGGCTCGCACATGCGGGCTGGTTGTCACAGCCGTTTCTTTTTTGAGCTCTTTCTTTCTGTCGAGCATTGGGCACACAGGCCTGCAGGGCCCAGCAAGCACGCTCTGAGGTGGAGGGACGTTCCTACCCGTCCTGCACGCGTCTCTCTACGTGGGTTGCACACGGACGCCTTTGAACTAGATGTAATGCAGCATTTAGGACTCCACTTTTATACTGTGCTGCCTATTTATTTTCTAAGCCGAATATATTCTGAACTTAACAGAAAAAAAGATGACATTTAGTCCAGCATCTTTTCTTGTCATTCTAATCCATACATATAAGAGCACTTGGAAAGTGGCCCCAGCCCTAAGCCCCATACGCTCCAGTTCACAGTGGATTTATTCCTCTTTTTATAAGTCGGGCAAAGGAATGGCTGCTAGTAAAACTGCCCAATTTAATCATTACCAGTACTATTCATCGACCTTTTTTTTTTTTTAAAGATAATTAGATTACATAAATGTTACATAAAAAATGTAGGGGATTCCCATATGCCCCACTTCCTACCCCTCCCACACTTTCCCGCATTAACAACATCCTTCATTAGTGTGGTACATTTGTACAATTGAGGAACACATTTTGGAGCATTGCCACAAAGTGTGGATTATAGTTTTTTACATTGTAGTTTACACTCTCTCCCGCACAATTTTAAAGTTATGACAAGATACATAATGGCCTGTATCTGTCATTGCAATGTCATTCAGGACAATTCCCAAGTCCTGAAAATGCCCACATATTACACCTATTTTCCCCCTCTCCCTCCCCTCAGGACCTCCCGTGGCCCCTGCTGCTGGGCGTCACCATCCCAGAGTCCTCAGGATTGGGGAATGAACGACGGACTACAGTGGACTTCCTGGTATTCTTCTCTAGACTTAGTTCTTCTAGCAATGGCAGAGCTTCTATTCATCGGCCTTTGACGTACATAGAACTTGCTCCTCCTCCATCCCTTCTTCCTAATCTCACACTTGAGAAACATGCCTGGCTCTGATTTCCAAAGGTTATGACTATTGCAACAGAAGAGCAAATGATTCTAGAATTAAAGCAATTACCTGAACAATTCAGACTAACTACTTTCAACTGAAATAATGTGATAATTAAAAGGAAAGTCATTTTATCCCTAATTAACTGCAAAATTATCTCAAGTCTTCTTATGTGCATGATTAAGCCCATTTCCTGCTCATTTGAGAACCTACAATACACCCTAATACAAACATTAGCCTGAAGATTTTGGGATATTTTTTGCTGGTTCATATCCTGACTATAAATTACTGACAGAATTTTTTACCTAATCATTTTGGTAGTTTCTCACAGGGCAAAAAGAAGGGATTTTTGTTTTGCTTTATATTGTTTTTTCATTTTTTCCACTCATATAGATGTTTAAAATCTTAAAACAATGCATTTGGTTGGGGATAACAGACACATCAAATGGGGATGTCAGGATCCACTATTCTCTGTATCATAAATTAAAGGCACCCTATATTCCAGATATACTTCCTAGAGACAGTTCTTCTTTTTAAATGAAGGCTGCTTATTAAATATGCAGGATAGTAGTGATATTTCTTATACCACTGCAAAATGTTTTACAAAACATTCATACAAATGTGAACAAAACCCTTTGAAAAGCTGCTGACTGCTGGTTTGGACAATATTCTCAGCAAGTAGGTAATCCTTTTTAGTGTGAATAGTTTTCACACACGAAAACTCAATGTAGACCATGAACAGGGCAACACAAGTACCACTTTTAAGAAGAAACCTCGCCCGATTTCAGGTACTAACGTTCTCACCCCTAACCTCCAAGAACAGAACGCAAGGCCCTGTCCAGCTCCCACGTTCTCCTGGGACCAGGGCTCTAACGTGGAGGACGCCTGACTGTGGATGGGCCAGTTTAAACTCCCGGAACGTGCTTTCATGTGTCCGGGAAGCACCGCGGCATGTGCGTGTCTGGTCTCTACTGGTAAGTCCCTGCAGTGGCACTGCGACTTACGTGTAACCGTCCTGAGATGGACAGCCTCTGGTTTTGCCAGTGCCTGTTCTGAAGCAAGATTCCATAGCTCATCCCATGCCCACCAGGCATCAGGGAGCGCAGCAGACTCTGGCATCCCATTCCAATATTTGCCACCAAAAGCTTCTCTTAAGCACTGGCCATTAAGCCTTTGTCTCCCTCTGACGCTCCACAGGGCCCCACGTGTCTCCTTTCTATGCAGCTTAGCTCGTTCCTCAGCCCTGAAGGCCCAGCCCCCAAAGAGCTCATCGAGCAGTCTTCCAACAAAAGCTTGTTTCTTCCTACATAGTGGATTCTATTGCCAAGAAAAACGTGTTCTCTCCATGCTTATAGTGTGCCGAGGTGACTTATGTCAACCCTTTCCCCACGTGTCCCGCTCCTCCCAGCCCTGTGCAGCCACCCCGGCTCACCTGTATCCTCCCACAGCCCATGGGCAGGACGCTCTGCTCTGTGAATGGAAAAACACCTGAGAAGCTACACTCCAGGGCCCCCGTCCCAGACCTCAGTCCCCATAGACAAGTCACGTAAGAAATACACCTTTGTACGCTGCTATGGAAAATATCCTAAAAAGAGTGCCCAGGAAATAGGTTCTAGGCCTACTATGCTAAACAACCCTCTCTCTCTGAAGCACAGTTTAATCACCTATAAAATGAAAATGTCCCTTCCAGCCCGGAAAAAACTCTATAATTCTAATATTTTACAATTATATGGAACACTAAAGAAGATTAGGTTTAACATCAGGCATAATAAAAAATAAATCTACCCTAATCAAAAACGGTAATTGGAAAAATTAAATACAAAATATTTCGCCTTAGCAAATTTCTCTCCCCAAAGCAGCCAACAAACTACATGTTTATAATTCAAGTGCTAGACAAATGCCGCTGGATGAATATTCCAAAACGGCTACCAATGAATGTACCTAGAAAAGCTGTGGCCTGAACTCTCCTTCAGCAGCTCAGACTATTTTTACTGTTGTTATTTTGTTCTGTCTGTTGTTAAACATTGCTTTGATTGCGCAGTCAAACAGAACACTGACTGAGCCATATTTTACTGCTTGAAATTGGCCTAACCAAATCAAAATTATTTAATATCTTTTTACTCCCTGACTAACCAGAGTGTTTAGTAAAAATTACCTATGAGAAAAATACGATTGTAATCAATTGTTGCTTATTGCAAGATAGCATATTATAGCATCATAGAAGCTTATATGTTATATGCATAGTTATATCTATATCAAGAAAATAGTAGCATAATCTCCCTCCTACATAATATAACCCTCTTGATGAGGAAAATCAACCCCCAAAGGATAACACGCCAAAAACCAATGACCATTTCTGTGCCATACCTTCTCTCTAACAAGGTGAAAATTTCACGTTAATGGAATTTAACTATCAGTCACAATATTTATGGAATACTTACATGTCACTACTATTGGCACCAGTAAAGAAAGTGTGAATTACCTTCGACTGGCCTGGAATTAAGTCCTCTCTATACTTCTGCTTTCTAGATTTTTTAATTTAGCCTTTAAATTTTGCTCAAATCACCAGGCTCCTTCTGAAAGTCCTCCCTTGATGTTCTCTCTCTCTCTCTCGCTCTCTCTCTCTCTCTGTCCCTCTCCCTCTCTCTCTCCCCCTCCCTCTCTCTCTCTCCCCCTCCCTCTCAACTCCCCACAGAGTCAATACTTTCATATTAAATATTTGGTAAAATACTATCGCTTGTTGCTCCCTTTTGTATCTCCCCGTGATAGACTGAATCATGAGCCTCAACAAAAGAGATGCTCCTAAACTTAGCCAAAGCTCCGGAGGGGGTGAGCCCATTTGTAACTAGGATCTTTGACTCTGATATGGTGAGGAGGGTGTGAGCTCATTTACGAATAGGATCTTCCAAGATCCTACTTAGGTGCAGCCAACTTAATCAGGGTAGGGCTAAATCCAAAGTACTGAGGCCTTATAAAGAGAAGCCAGAGGGAGGGGAGCTGGCTCAAGCAACTGGGCGCCCACCTCCCACACGG